>VZTU01030952.1:4613-45395 GCA_013400835.1 Zapornia atra | reverse complement strand
CTACGATTCTGTGATTCTGTCCTATCAGTAAGACTGACAGGTGTCCCAGATAAATCACAGAAACTTTTTTAATAGCATAGAACATGTAGACACATGGAAAAAGATGATGTAACACGGAACAGCCATAATGGCTGTTGTGCAGGGAAGCCAGACCTCACAAATCTACTAGAGTTTTCTAAAGGAAGTGATGAGTATAGAGGTGTAGCTCATTTGGTTGATAAAGCAGGAGTGGATTTTCAACAAGATTTTACAATATCCCATACTAAGAACTCCTGGATATGATAAAACAGGGGGAAATTTCTCTCATGGATTAAAAGTTAAAGGAAAGAAAGAGGAGTAATAACCCTTGAGGTCCCGCAGAGGTTTGTTCTGCTTCTGTGTCATTAAACATAATCACTAAACACCTAGAAAAGGCAGTTGAGAGTAAGCTGATGAGGTTTATTGATGATACCAAGCCATCGAACCTGTAACAAATGAGTGATGACCGTGCAGAATTACAATTCAGCACTATGGTACAAAGCAACAGGGCAATAAAACGTCAGAGGAAACTTGGTGGTTATGAACCCAACATCTGTGCATACAGGAAAAAGCAACCCCAAATTCAGAGACACAGTGGTGGGTTTTGAGCTACCTGTTACCCCTCAGAAAAGTAATCCTGGCATTGCAACATGTTCTATGACATGTTAACTCAAGGTTTAGCAGCTCAAAAAAATCAAATGGTGTCTCGGGAACTATTAGGAAAGGAACAACATCAAAAAACCCTTGCCAGTCCCATATTTTGAACCCTCTGTCGAGTTCCAGTCCTTCCATCTATCTTTAAAAAAAATACAGTTACAAAAAGGACAGACAGGCAGCACAAGCGATCAAAACTATGGAAAATAAAAAAGGGTTCAAGAAGCAAGTAAACAACCTGGGACTCTTTCACCTAGAGAGATTTGGATAGGCAATGATTATTCACTCTTGCTATACAATACAACAGGAAGTGTACAGTGTCAAATTTTGAACGTACCAGGTGGTGGTGGTTTCAAAACAAAGGTGGCACTTCTTCACAACACAAAGGTGATACTGAGGCATTAATTGATACCGGACGCTGTAAATCCCAAAAGTTAGTGTGGCTTCCAAAAAGCGACTGAACAAAGTAATAGGCAAAGACCATCCTGAGCTATTATGCCACAAAGATGCCACCTCCAGCTCAGGAAGCTTCTAGGTTAGAAACTGTCGGAAGCTGGGAATATACCTGTATCACTGACACCCCCAAACCACTTTCCTATCCACTGTCCATCACTGTTAGAGACAGGGTGCTGAGCTGGCTGGGGTTTCAGACTGGGCAGTCAAAGTCTTTTCATACTCCATCATTTGAGCCATAGGAACTGATCTCAGTCTGTCCTACCCATGAGGTAACTTGGTGTTTTTCCCTGAAAGCTAATCTCCATCAGATGTTTCAGATTTACCATAAATTTATAAGCGCCCACACACAGTTATGGTAGAACTCTGCCCCGCCTTGGCGTTACATGCTCTTTTACAGCAAACTAAAGGGGGCACAGAACACATGGATGGAAGCAGAATTCTTGGTATTGGGCTGTTGCGAACACTCTGGACCTTATTCTTTTTCCATGATTTGTTTTCTTCCTTATTATATCTGAATTGTCAGCAGCGATGCTTCCCTTATAAAGAAAATGAAGATATGCTGATGTGATGACTTCCCTCGTCCATCAGCTGTTCTTCAGCAGGAAATGACAGATTTGGTCTGAGCTTTTCTAGTGGAATAAGGAAGGGTCAGACTCTGACACTGGATTCACCTTACATTGTACCTCACTCAGACACAAGTCACATTGCAATCACTGCCACTGCTTAGAGGATTAGAAATTCCAAGGCTAATGAGAATGAGAATCTGCCCCTAATGTACCAGGTGCCTGTTTAAGAGTCCTATTTGGTTCATCTGACTGTGGCCGCTGTCCCATTAAAGCCTTAAAGAGAACTCATAAATATAAAAATACCCAAGAGCGTGGCAGAGAATCCTGCCCTGAATAATTGTACTGTAATGTTCTAAAAGGAACTTAATTTCCTTCTCGATAGCCTCAGTAATACTTTGAAGAGAGAAGAATGAAGGTGAGGACATGCATTACATTCTGTAGAGGTACAGAAAGAAACCTTTTTGCAGTGAATACGTCAGGGGAATATGTCTAAAAGGGCTTATATCTCTGAAAGTATGACCTCTGATTTTGCCAAGGTCAGAAAAACCTACTGTGATTCGCTTTGTAAGTGTCAGTCACACAAGTTAAAGCTGCCTCAAGGCGACTTTAATTTCTGTACCCAAATGCAACAAGACGTGATGCTTCTGAAAGGTTTGCAAAATCCTCCTCTGTGTAGAGGAGCAAGATTATCTGGTCCAACATTTGTTTATGATTATTTATGGATCCAAGACTAGTTAGTTCTTTACTATAAATTCATACAGAATGGCAGATCAAAAAGCTATTAAGAGCTGTTAATCTAACATGAAACAGGCTTCTTAATTTCAGTTTCCTGGCTCATACTGTTCATGGGTGGGTGCTATTCTCTCAGGCTCTATGATGATAGGTACCAGAAGACCCTCGCATCATACAGGCCTGCAGCGCCATTTGTTGAGAGAAGCTGTTACAGTTCCGGGCTACATGATTTGCTGAATATTTTTTGGTTTAAAGCTGAGAATAAGAGGGGATGTGTCTTGCACTCTGCCCTGAATGCCTTTATATGGCTGCTCAGAGGCTGTCACTACACCTCATAATCGCTGTTTTTGGAGGCGGAGATGGGCATACGGGGTCACACCATTATCCATTCCTTCAAGCATTCCTGGTTCTTAGTGTCAGAAAAATGAGTTCCTGACATCCACCGCACTTGTGTTCACATGGGATTTCTTTATTGTGCTAGGAATAGGAGCATTTCCATAGAAGGTTAAAGCATTTTGTGTCCTGCCTGAGTCTGGCCAACTCTAGATGTTTCTGAGAAAGGTGCCAGAATCTTATAAAGTACTTGTGGGGAAGACTGATTTCCAAAACAGTTCCAAATTTACCTGCAGCAGGAAAAGAAAGTGGCTCATAAATTGTGATGGGTTTACCACCTTAAATTTTCCAGTTATTCTACACAGAACAACAATACGTATTATTTTATTGATGTAGTTGTCTAAATGTCTAAAAGTGCCTTTACTTTCTTCATATCTTGCAGCAATGAACTTGACAGACTGTTGAAAAAGTATTTATCATTTACTGGAAATGGTTACCTTTCAGTTTCACTTCTTTTTCTTTTCTTCTTTTTTTTTTTTCCACTTCAGGCAGTGTGATACGCATTAGTTGTGCCCATTTATCCACCTCCCAACTAACTGAGCAAGCCCCAGACTTTTTGTCCACTGTCCATCAAGAATTCTTCCATCACTGTAGTTGTTTTATCACCAGGTTTCTGTATCCTGTCTAGAAAGAATGATCTGCCACTAAAGTGAGCATACTTTGCATGACAGATTACTTTATAATGCCTTTGCAGATGTCAATGGTATCCTTTCACTCATTTTTTTTAATTGTCTGAAGCACCTCACTTATTTTCTAATATCTGTTATATTGCATGGCATCTTGATGTTACTGTTTACAAAGACACGCACAAATCCTTCTGGTTCTTTTGGAAAATCCCAGTTTGGACGAGAGCTGTACACAGCCTGAACACCCAGGCCCCGGGTGATGTGCCACAGAGATGGTTGAGCTCTGGTGGGGCACTATGACTGAGCTGCAGTCAGACAGGGTCACTGCTGCCAGGAGGTGATGCCCTGCTTCATCCTCTGTTGCAGTTTTGTGTAGCTGTGTTGCTTCAGTGGCTGTTGTAAGCTGCAGTTACAGCTTTCTCCAAGCCCCATATTTTGAAAATATTGGTGAATTCAAGGCCAAATTTGAGACTGTGCCTATCAATCAGAGCTGGTCACAGCGCCTCTGTGAATCACATATAGGAGAAAAAAAAATGCTGGCAGGCGCACTTTGCCACCAGAGTGGGAGTGAGAAGATGCAACAAGCTGCATAGAGACCAAGGCCAGGCCCGCAGGAAGGGAGGTGAAGAATGCAAAAAGAGAGTTTCCCCTGCAGCTCGTGGTGGAGACCATGGTGAAACGGGTGTCCCCTCGAAGCCCATGGATGAGGACAGGGGAGCAGAGACACCTATGTCCTGTGAAGATTGATCCACACCTCAGCAGGGTTGCCAAGGGACTTGTGATTTTGCGGGGGACTAGGCATGGGGGTCTGGACTGGCATATCAGCACCCTATGGAGGGGAGAGTCCTGCTGAGAGGCCTGTGGTGAGGAGATGACTCCCCAGTAGAGAGGACTCACGTTGCAGAAGTTTGTGGACACGACTCTCTGTGGGGTGGGACCCCACAGTGCCGCAGGGGAAGGGGGTGTGTGCGGAATCCCCCCACCCCCCAGCTGAGATGGAAGACAACTCAGGAGGAAGGGACTGAAAACCCCCACTCCCCATTCCCTGCCCCTCCCTGTGCTGCAATGGGAGGGAAGAAGAGAGCAAATCTATGATTAAAGTCAAGAGTGCAAAGAGGCGAGGGGTGGGGGGAAGGCGCTTTAAGACCTGGCCGCTTCTTATCTCGTTCCGGTTCACTGGGTGTATTAGCTGTAGTAGTAATAAATCACCTTTCCTTTATTCTGAGCTGCGTCTGTTTTGCCCATTGCACTAATTGGGGAGTGATCCCTCTGTCCTTATCTCAAGTCCTAAGCCTCCCAATATATATATTTTCTCCCCTTTTCGGGGGAAGGGGGGGGGGGTGAGCGAGTGGCTTGGTGGGTATTTGGCCTCTAGCTAGGGACAAAACCACCACATCCTCCAAACAAACACATACCTCTACATCTCAGTTGTGCAGTTGCGCTGATTTCCATCCTCCAGCACCACCAGTCCTTCTTGGATCTCTCACTGAGATGAAGCAGCTCACAAAACAAGAGGAAAAAGGACATCAGAAGCAAAGGACATTTTCTGATGGATCAGGTAGATGGATCAGCTCTACAGCCAGTCTGAGAAGCCGTGGGTGTCAGAGAGACAGTGAGAGTCCTGGTCAGCAGCAGCAGAAGAGGAATGAGGTGACATCTGTCAGCAGCACCAAGCCAATAGAGGACTTCCAGGGTAGTGGTAAGAAAACAGAAAACCTTTGTAATGCATCTGTTTCAAAATACAGGTGTCTGGACATTGGCAAAAGTGCATGTCTAGAGCTCCAAAGCCAGAAATACTTCTTAAACTACCTGACACTTAAAACTAAGGGCACAGAGAAGGCAAGTTCACTTCTCCATGCATCTACCAAGCAAGCACCCCAAAGGGGTGGCAATCCCAAGCCTCCGAAAGTGTTACACCACCATTGTCAACAGCATGGTTTCCCTCCTGCCATCTTGCTTCATCTTCTGAGGTCTCTTTGCTGCTTTTTGCAGCCTTCTCTTGAGTCATGAACCAATGATGGGCTGTGTACAGCTTTGTGGCCACAGTGGTTTCCCCTCCTTTCCAAACTGACATATTTCAAACACTTGCTCTAGATAAGGTGCTTGGAGCTTCTCCTTATTAGCACTCAGCCGTGCTGAGAATTGCCAGCCTACTCCTGCCCTTCTCAGCCATCAAATACCGCTCCCCTCATCCTGTGACTATTTGCTCTATTAGCTTTTTATCTGGAACTTTGTCAAAGGCTTCCCAAAAGTGCATTAACTCAAGGTCGTGGTAGAACAACCTCGGCCATGCCTCTAAGGTCTCTGTGGAGCTGTAGTGTTTTCTCTTTGCTTTAAACTCCTGCTTTCTCCTGTGAGTTTTCTTTATATGCAGATGAAGAATCAATGCAAAATTTCACAGGAGGGAGAAGGTGCACAGCAGGAGATGAGATATGGAGTTACAATTATGCAGGAATCCTGTGCAACTTGAATTGTAGGAAAGTCATCTCATCTCCTGCGCTGGAATGTCTCCTGCTGATGGGTGCAACCCTTTCCCAGTGACTGTGAAAATCTTGATAAGGAAAGTGATGAGACACTCAGTGCAACTAGAGCTCTAAGACTTGGGTTTGCCCTCCCACGCATTTTGGGTGGGCAAGCAAACCACAGACTGTCATCTGTGAAGTCAGAAAGCATTGGGTACATTTAATTACTACATTAGCACTTGCTAACACTTTCAATGCCAAGAACTGGTTATGGAAGGTTTGGGGTTGTTGTTGTTGTTCTTCGTGCTTTGTTTTTACCATGACATAACTATTGGGGTAGGAGCTCACACATCTGAGAGCTCAGTCAGCCCATTAATTGGCACTTAGTGCAATAAACAGGTCAGGAAATAGTTGTGGCAAAGCAAAGAGCTGAGTGGCTTTGGCTTATTCTCATACTTTTCTCCTCATTGTTTCTTATTCTGGTTTTATTTTTCCTACTCACAGGGATTTATCTTTGGCAGTTTTCTATTTCCTACAATTTCATTTCTTCTGAAGAAGAATAAAATAATGTAAACAAAGGATCTTTTCAGTTTAAAAAAGGTTTTCCAGCCCTTGGGAATTAGGCACCACAAAAATCCCCTCTGAGAACCTATGCCTGACCATTTTAACAGGATCTGTGGGCAGCTCACCACACAGCCTATTTATCATCAGTGGCCACAGACTGGCCACAACCTGATGGTGCATCCCACGGTCTAGGCACTCTCTTTACCAGAAACCCAAAGGAGTGGGCCAAATCCACTGGCAACAACAGCAGCCAACCCCCTTACCAGGGGTGTACAGCCCTGGCACAGCCCCATGGTATCACTGTGCAACAGGGGAGTGGAAAGGGGTGCCAACATCCCAGGGAGACATAGCAAGTTATTGCAACCCTGAATCACCTAACTTAACCCCATTGCCCAGTTGCTTGTTCTGGGAAGCAGCCAGTCCAGGTCTGCCTGTATGAGCTGCTCTGTTCATGGTCCAAGTGAGATGAGCAGAGTGTGCTCACCACCTCCAGGAGCTCGCCCCGGGGCTGTACTCAACCAGAGGCATCACACAGCACAGCTTTGCCTGTCACTGCAATAAGCCACGTGGCCTAGCAACCTAAAAGTTTTGGGCACCGCTGCTTCACACGAGAAAGGGAAGTCATAATTGCATTAGGCAGTTTCCCTGAGAGCGCAAACCGAGGCATTCAGAGGGGCGCACAGCTGTTCTGGTGGGCTCTGGTTAAATATTTGGGTAGGCAAATACCTGAATCAAAATGAGTTTTGTGACAGATTTGGGATCTTTCGGTTATTCTTCCGTACTCTGCCTATCTGAAATTAGTCAGTCTGTGCAAAGTCACTGTTGCTCAATGCCAGGGGATCAGTGACAAAAAAAAAATATCCCAGTTCAGCGCTCTTCTGTTAGTCAGCATTTCCTTCCTGATCCCACGACAGGAACTGAGGCATGTGTGCTTCGCCCTCCCCGTGCACACTTGCCTCCTGCTCACTGGGGAAGGCAAGAGCCTTCATGTCACTCATAAATGTGCTGCAACCCGGCCGTCTGCCCCGGGGCCGTGGAAATGTCCCGACACTGTGTGCCTTCTCAAAACGTGCTCTGGCTTGCAGGATCCATCTTGTCTTTTCTACCTGTGCTCTAAACTTGGTGTTGAATCAGAGGCTGAAGGATCACAGCGTTTGTTGTTCATAGCAAGATTAAAACACCACATGGGTCAAAATAAGAAGAACATTTCCCCTTCCTCTGGTGTTTTTTTTTCCCCCCCAGTGATCCCTCTTCACCAAACTAAGAACTATATTTGAGGGTGGGTTTTTTGTTCTCTTTTATTCCACCTTCAACTTCTGCCATCTGTGTCCTTGTCAAACACAAACATGACTGAACTCATGCATTGGAGCACCACGGTTTTGCTCCATGGGGAGTTATTAAGCCTGATGTAAACATACTGTTGTTTTCATTTAGCTTATAGCTGAGATGTTAAGCAGGTTTTGATGGCTCTGAATACATCTGGTCACTGAACCTGGTGTAGATTTTTGTACATTGGTGTCCTTTGTAGGACTTAACTCAAGCTTCTACACATATACCAAGGTAAATGAGTATAACCATATCCTAAATCAGTCCAGGAAGATTTGCTCTAATACAATTACATTCGTGCAGGTGTGGGTGTGGACAAGCTTCCTAATATCTAGCAACCATCTTTCTGCAGAGTTAAGTCCTGTATTCGTGTGTACCATTTTCTAGAAAGATGGAGGGTCATTGCCACAGAGACCACTTTGTGGACACCTTTGGGTTATGCTTTACTGGGTTCAGTGGGCTCCCCAGCTCTTTTGAGCTCTTAGCCACAAGCACATAGCAACAGCAACCAACAGAACCAAGGACCGCATAGGTGCCGACCAAGGAGATCATGCCCCAGGGCAGGGAAAGCATGCAAGGGCACGGGTGCAGCTGCAGAATGGTTCACATACCATGTGGTGCTGTCAGCTGGGCTAACCGTGCCACCTCAGCACCCCTGTCATGCTTGACTCACTCATGCCAGTCCACTTCTGTACATTATCTTCCAGTATATTATCACAGTAGGAACTTTTTTCTACTCGGTGTCACAGGGTACAAAAAGAAGAGAAACATAAAAATACAGAAACTCCATTGATTTTCAACATTGACCTCATGAAAAAGACACTTCATAAAAATGTCCATCTCAAACAGCAGTGCAACCATCAACATTCTGTTCTGTGCAAGTTCTTGAGCATCTTCCGCCTCCAAAATGGCCTGGACCTAACCTGGCCCAACCTCTTGAGTTGGAGTGCCAAGAAGACTATGGAAGTGCCAGAGTCACCAAACAAACCAATCCTTTGGAGTAAGCGGGTCTAAAACCTGGAGGAAGAGACCAAACATCACTATCAAGGTTTGCTCACTCCTGCTGGCTGAAGTTATCAGGGGCTCCAGATGCCAGACGCTTCACCCAAGGTTGCTGAGAGAAAAGGCAGATAATAAAAATGAAAGCTGTGAAACACACATAGTAGATGTTTTTCCTTGTGAATGACACTGGAGTTTTCAGGAAGGTGGGTGAGTGCCTGCTTATCATCTAATATTTATGCACATTTTATTTTTATATCATCCTCACAGGGTATCAAACTCAGAAGGATTTTGGTTAAATCATTATGTGAATGGGGATAATCAAACTTGTTCTTTTCTTTGCTGAAGCTTTTCCAAGCTTACTATAAACTATTTCCAGGACAGCTTTGCTATCTATTCCTTTTACATTTAACCTTCCTGTCACTCCAGTTTTACCATTGTGTTTCTGAAACTTATTCATGTAGAAGCCAACTTGGTTGTTGTGTAATGTTTTATTATTTCATCTTCTTTTCATCTTGCTCGTGTACAATATCTACAGCTACATACATTCAGAGCAGTTATGAAATATCAGATCCCTCCCGCTGCTCCCCAGGAAGGGAAGGAGAAAGGGAAGGGGAGATTTCATCTCCATCCCCTGGTATCATGCTCTGAATGTTATTCACTGGGCTAATAACTGTATCAGCATGTTTATAAGCTGATGCGCTTTTAATTGTTTCACTCACTCTCTCATACACATGAAGTAAGCGCTCTAATGGGTTCTGTACCTTTCATCCTTTATTTTATTGCTAATGGTATCTCCAGTAATATAAAATGAGGGATGAGTGCAGTCTGAGGAAAGCGTAAAAATCAATGCATGTCCAGACTGTGCCTGAGAGCGGGTGAGGAGCTGGGACTGCGAGGCACGGCAAAGCCGCTTGGGCCAGATGGCAAGAGTGAGGAGGGGGGCGAGCAAGGAAGGCCACACGGGCAAAACATCTCCTCTCGCGCTCGAGTTTGTAAAGAAGGTGGCCCCAGCCATGCTTGATGTACAGACACGCAGGCAGGGCAGCTGCCAAACGCGTGGGCGTAGGATGTTTCCATCCGGCTGCAAGCACATTGCTCACGCAGCAGCTGGGGTCACCCACAATTCGGGCAGCATGTGGGTGGAGCTACCCCAACACGAAAGTGAATGGGTGACCAGGGTTGTCATCTTCCCAGGCTCTACCTGATGTGAGATCCCAACGGGTCTTGAGCAACAAGAGAAGCAATGGCAACCTCTTCTTCCCAGAGATATGTCCATGCGGGCAGGGGCCATGCCCAGCCATGGGTGTGAGCAGACCCATGGGTGCTTACACAGTTCTGCCCTGAAACATGTGATGGTGCCAGATTGTGTCAGCAGAGCAGCGGAGAAGCCCTCTATGTCTTGTGAGGAACACCTGACAGTGCTTTGTGTGGCTAGAGGAGCATGTCACACACGTTTCCCAGGAACACAACATCCCCGTGTCACACACAGCCATCAGCCAGCAACGGTGTTGGTAATGCAAAGGGGCAGCCACTTGCCATCTCCAATTCTCTAGACAGCTCTGTTTTCCCTGCAGGAAAGTACAGCTTTATCTGTGCCCATGAAGAAGGAAAAAAAAAAAAAAATCTTAAAAAAATGAAGAAGATATATACCATTGGTTTTAAAGCAACAGGAATGCAAAAATCTAGAAGATACCAACAAATTTTAATGTGTTTAGGGAAAGGAACCCAGTGGTAAGGAGAGGCATTGTTTGTTTCAAAACAAAATCCCACCCTCCACGTCAGGCTGTAGCCTGGAATGGGTATCATCTTGCCAAGTTACAGGAGCCTGTAATGGAAATGCTGACAGACCTTCAGCACCACTGCAGTCACAGTCACTCTATAAATAGCCTTTGCGAATGCCTGGCATGTGAGATGGGTTCAAGTAGCCACTTGACAGAATCTGGCAATTTGACCAGTGATTGTTTAAGAAAACAATCATAGCTTAGATCTGTTTGCCTGTGTACTGACTCTTGCAGGTGGCTTGGGTGCGCATCCTACCTATGTTCTCCAGTGCCAGATATGATGCATTAAGGATGCTGTTCTGGCAGGTACAGTGCTGCTTCCCAAACAAAGCTGTAATATGACCTACTTTGCTCAGTCTAGTACTATTCAATAATAAGTGGCCACTATTGGGTTTCTACATGTAGGCAACATCAAACACATTTCACTGAAACATTTAGATATTGATTTTACTTAGCCTGAGAACTTCAAAGTGGGTTCTTTCCATGTCATCTTGAAAACGTGTCCTCTTGCTCCCNCAAGCCATCCCTCTGTTATTTGTTTCTAAATTAAGGGCAGTGCTGTGTCCCTTTATCCCCTAATGGCAATAACTATTGTGTATAGTAATGTAGGAGCTGTTGCTGCAGCTTGGCATCCTCACTGTCACCCAGCCATGCCTCAAAACACTTTTTAACCAGATGGCAAAACAAAGCACTGGTCCCACATAGGGACGCTGGGGACACTGGAGGATTGTTAAAACCTGTGAGCCTGTTTCTGTAGCTTCAGGGGGTGCATTTAGTTTTCACCTTGCATTTGTTCATCACATCATGTGTTTTGGAGCTCTGTCTCTACCTAATGGTTGCCTGGAGAATTTTTGCTGTTGTCCACCTATTGGGGTGCGTTGTTGGTTCCTTCTGCTTTCAGTTTTCTCAGTTTTGGGAGATCTCTATCAAGTACATAGAGATCCAAGTGTAACAGGCATGTTGTTAAGAGCTAACCAGAAACAAAAAGGACATCATATGCATTTTCAGTGGGCAGTTGGGGTTTAAATCCTCTGCCTGAGACAGGTTTCCAAGCACGAGGTGACACTCTTTTTCCTAGAGTTCTCCCAGTAATTTCAGGCAAGTGAGAAGTGTCCCCTTCCTGTCCCATTTTGTTACATTATTTTTCTGCATTACATTGCCACAGGTCAATCCAAAGCCAGTTAGTCGCATCCAGAGTCAACCTCATACTGAAAGTGACTTAGGGCCTTTGATCTTGAAACATGGGGGGTTTCTAAGCAGACTGCCCCGAACCCTGCTTAATCCTGTAGCTGGAAAGGTCACTGGTATCAGAGGGGATCCATGCAATGGGAGCCCTACCCAGGCACGGGCCATGTTCATGTGCACTTGGGACCAAAACAAGTCATTGCTTACCCAGTCAGGAGGCACTGGTGTCCTCTGCACCCTGCCAGAGGGTCACAAACCAGCATCCCTCCCTTCCCTATCTATGGGCCAATGCAGGTGTCATATGTCTCATCCACATACCCACCCTTCAAAGTTGAGCGTGTGGTATACATTCAGAAAAATGAGCAAATAAATGCTATTTTTTAGGGTGTCTTGATACAGAGTCCTTATGCAATGTATTATTAAGGTGCACTGGATGTGATACTGTTATTCTGCCTAAACTAGCATCGCTAGGTCAAATGGCAGCTACTTTCTTGAAGAAAATAATGAGTTAAAAGCACTGCAACAAATGAAAGCCAACAAGCACCTGAAGCAAAGGAGCAGCAACACTCTGCTGCAGGAGGTCAGCTCTCTTTCAAACACAGCACGCTTGCTTCTTCATTGGCACAAATGAGTGCCCTTGACCAAGTGCCGTTCCTGATGTCCAGTAATATTTCCTCCTAAAAATTCAGGGCAGATAGCACATCATCTGTATTCACAGCAATTATTTCCTGCAAATATTATATATTTGGAGGGATGAATACAGAAGCTGATGCAATACCCAGGTAATACTAAAGGTGGTTTGACCCAAAGCAAGGCTAATCGCATGGGGCACCCCACAGTGAGAAAAACATTTTGCCTGGGAAGCACAGCCAAGGCAGACAAGAGCAATGCCTGCCACTGGAGTCCTTTGCAGCACCCAGGGTGCTTGGTGCTTCGTCAGCTTTCTGCCCAGCCTGTGATAGATATGCTACCTGGGGCCCTGGTCTTTGCACGGGCACCACTCTGGGTATTTCTGTGTTTTGGTATTGCCGAATGCTTCCTGCTCAGTCAGCACTGCAGAGCACATGTTTCTTCACCAGGACTTTGGTGACAGCAGATGGTTAATCAGAGAATAGCGCCAAAGGCAGTAAGGATGGGGTGGTGATTTTAAGTCAGAATCCTTACGGTGTTGGGGGATGTTAGAGCACTTTCAGCATATATTTTAAAAAAAAAATCAACAAAAACCCAACAAAATAAACAAAAAATACCCCAACCCTCCCAAAACCCCCACAGATAAATCAGGACAATTTGATACTGCCAAAATGAATTACATTTCTTTGTGCATAACATACACCAATTAACAATTGCATGCTTCCTTCAAAGGAGCACGTGCGATCCACTGTGGTTTAAAGAGGGTGGAGGAAACCCTGACAGAGAATAAAGATGAGATACAAAACCCATAGTAAAGGAATGCCTCTGTGGAGATGATTTCTTTTCTGCATCCTTCCTGCTTTCCTTGGAGCTAAGCGCGGCGCTGCACTGAACTTGGGACCAGATCCTGCTCATCTTTTCAAGGCCCGCCATATTCGGTTTCACTCTTTGTGTACAGCAATTGTGATTCTGTCCTACATGTTAAAATAAGGATATCAGCAAGCAGAGAGATTTCCTTCCCAAGCTGTGAGATAACGTGATGGAGTCGGTCTGCTTTATGAATGCTAAAAGGAACGTGCAGTGTTTGGAAAACATGAAGCTGGCCTGCAAAGTTTGAGACCTGCCTATAAAGCCGCCCTTTGGATTAGATGCTTTCAGACTGGGTAGGCCAAGCTACACTCTTCCTAAGTATCTCCTAATAACTTTAATGGAGTGCAAAAGCATAGAGCAGCACCAGAGGGGATTTAAAAGTGGGGAGAGCAGGAAGGGCAGGAATGTCACTCCTTGTACAAAACCCCCACCCCAAACCACACAGAGACTCAGGGGTAGTCAGGCACCTCAGGAGATTGTCTCGTCCCTATCTCAAAAACTAAAACACTGAAATCTGTACACCCACACATATTCAAATGGGCACTTATGAGCATAGACGTCACAACATTACCCTTTGACCAAAAACCTTTGAGGAGCAAACGCATTGTCAGGAAAAGGAGAGGTTGAAGTCATAGGATGAGACCTGGGAACATGCCTGAGGGCGTTGGTGCACTGGAGGCTAAATCTCCTGGTGACTCAGTGCTGCGTGACCTAGTGACTTAGCGGTTATGATCAGGGGGAAATGGAGCCCTGGGGCAGAAACCCACATGGGGAACCCCACAGGCGGCACCCGGAGGATGACAAGCCTAACAGTGGGGTCTTGCAAGGCTGGCAAGGTGAGAGCAACCAACCCTGTGAACGTGGGTGGCCATTAGTGGTGAGAGGCGACTGGGCAAAGCCCCTCAAAGAAGACAGCTACATCCTTAGCTCCATTTGGGATTCTCGCCTGGAGCTGGCTGCCAAAACTTGCCCAGGCATTTTTTACAGGAGGCAAAGAGCTTTCCTGTTCTGCCCCAGCTTTGTATGTCCATTAGCCTACAAACAGAGCACTGGCTGGGGAGAGCAGCTGTGCTCACAGCCCCGCACCTCTGATGGAAGCAGGTTATGAGTCCAGGACACCCACTGTGTACAAAGGCTGCCCTCCCTGCCAAAGAATTGCCACTTTGTATGAGACTTAACCTCCTCTATTAAGGACATTCCTGTTGTGATGACCCATACTCTCTGGTGGGAGGGGAGATCCCATGGGATGCCAGCATTCAAAGTGGTTTCTCCAAATGAGGCAGCGAAGATGAAGCCCGGGCTTTGCATGTTCTGGGGAAATACTCCAAACACTCAGGTGAGATACAAACTTACAAGCAGCGTTGCTCCAAGGGTTTCATCTGCACTGTTTACAGAGACATCAAGGCAGCGGTTTCTTTTGCCAAAGCCAGTGTAAATTTGGTACTACACACCCTTAACGGAGTTGAGAAATCCCACCCAGAAAAACAGAACGCACCCAAAGGTCCCACTGATGCCAAGTGAGGGCAGTGGAGGGGTAGATGTGAATAGGGATCTCCCTGAGGGCTTAGAGCACCCTAATTGCTGCCAGCATCTACTGGAGGTGTCTCAGTAGCAGTCAGGGTGAGGGGGGAAGAAGCAAAAATGTGCATTTGGCTAGACTAGCCCCTTTCCTTCAGGCAGCACAGCCAAGCTTTGAAAAGACAGAGAACAAAAGGCTGACTCGGGAGCAGGGGGAGAAAGTGCTGGAAAGGAATTTGTTTCTACAGGAAGCTCAATGGCTTGTTGTAAAACAGACTGCAGCTCTGTTGTTTCCATGTTAAACTCTAGAAAGGGGCAGCTCCAGCGAGCAGCGGATTTTCTGGTGCAAAGACAGCAGAGGTTTGAAGAGGACGAAAGGCAACTTGAGATTCCCAGCTGGATCAGCAGTAAAAAAATAATAACTGAGAGCAAGCTCTCTTTCCTTTTCTTCTCTTCTCGTCCTTCCAGAAATTCTCGTTTCATCTTTTTGATTCTTAAACATTCATTTAATCCCAGGCTTGCCTTTAAGAGAAAACAAAATGTGTATAAGGCCTTCTACACCCCAAACCTATAGCAACACTTCCAATTTTCATTACCAGAAATAGCAAAAGGAAATGAAAAGCAGGTGTGGGAAGGCTTTTCTGAATAATGCCAGGGCTGTGCTTTAACCTTTACTGGGGGAAAATACACATCTGTGCATGCCAGGCTATTGCCTTATTGCATAGATCCCTTACAGCCACAAAAAACTGACAAAAGCAACCAAATACTCCAAGTTCTTCTAAGCATGTTTGCTGACAGCCCGTGCCACTGCAATATTTCGCTGACCTTTGACAAAGACAGTAAATAAGGTTCACTAGGCTGTAGGGAGGGAAAAAAAAATCGGGGTATTGGGGATTTTAGGATTAAACAAAGGAAATAGTAGCATGAAAACAACTTTGGAGGCAGGTGGAAATGAAAATAAGCACCTCATCTCTCAACCACACCATGTCCTTCTTGTTTTTCGCATACATTAGTGGCACTTCCCCTGAGTTACTTGAGATGGCTTTGGTTTGATCCAGCCAGATGCTGATCTACAAGCCCCTGCCAGGCTCAGCAGCTTGCAGCGATCGAGCTGAGATTAGTCCCAGATTACTCCGGTGCAGCCTGCGAAAGCCAGTCGTCCTGTTTTTCATTTCTGTGGCAAAACTGCGAGATCCTGGAATTTGTTCTTTCTCCTCCTATATACCATTCAGTGAAGCAAGAATGAATGCCCTGGAGCGAGCTGTACGCTGCCAATTCAAGCCTTTAAAATGAACACAAAAATCACAGCCCAGCCTCAACAGGGAGACGTAAGCCTGAACCTGGCCCCAGCGACAGCGGCTGCTTGGAAAGGCCCCCCGAGGCGACTCCAGCACTGTAATAACCTACGTAAACACGGAGGGTGTATTTTTTTTCCCTCCTTTTTTTTATTTATCCTCCGCCTCGCTTCAGTGGAGAGGGGTGAAAAAATAATTCACTTGCGTACACAGTCATTTAGGCCCAGTCATGATTCCTTTAGAGCCCGTGCCAATGGATTTTAGTCATTCTCTGGCAAAGGTTTCCCTTTCAACCACAAACACTGAATAGTTAGTGGGTGAGTCACCACCTTGAGTAATCTAATTCCTTGACCAGTACATGCTTGCTTCCTGCGCTGCAGAGTGTCTGTTTTCACTCGCTATTACAATGTGGGCTACTCCCAAGGGGTTTGGGTTTTTTTCTTTCCTGCAGCATTCAGTATCACAGAGCTGTGAGTCCAGAGGAGTCCGGACTCCAGCTCCTGGGATGACCCCTACTGTGGATCTCTGTCCACCTCAAGACTGGGAAAGGCACCGTAGCACCCTGGCCTCCCACACCTCAAATCCAGCATGTGCTGTCCGTGGGAGACCAGCAAGCTCAGGGCTAGAAGGTAATTTTTCAGACAGCAAGCCTTTACTCAGCAAGTCTGGCCGTATCTGGAGGCAGAAGGCAGCTCCACAGCTTGGCCAGCAAATTGTAAACCAGCCAGACCAGCAACATTTGCCTCGTGCCAGTCTCCCAGTCAGCCCTCTGGACAAGAGCGGTCAGTGCCCACGGGCTGCTCGGGTTGACTTTGGGGAGAGAGCACTAATCACAACCGCAAGCAACATGGGATGGTGTCAGTGCAACCCACATGTCGTGGTTTAACCCAGCCGGCAGCTGAAACAACCTCACAGGCATTCCCTCAATTCCCCCCGCCACTCACAGCGGGATGGGGGAGAGAATAGGAAAGAAAGAAAAAAACCCCAACAAAACCAGGTAAAACTCGTGGGTTGAGATAAAGACAGTTTAATAGGACAGAAAAGGAAGAGAATAATAAGAACAGTGCTAAAAGAATACACAAAACAAGTGATGTGCAGCACAATTGCTCACCACCCGGAATTGATGCTCAGCTAGTTCCCAAGCTGCCCCACCTCCCAGCCAACCCCCAGTTATATAGGGAGCGCGAGGTCACAAGGTAATATCCCTCTGGCCAGTTTGGGTCAGCTGCCCTGGCTGTGTCTCCTCCCAGCTTCTTGGGCACTCCTTGTTAGCAGGGCAGTGTGAGGAGCTGAAGATCCATGACTGCTTGGCAACAACTAAAATACGAGTGTGTTACCAACATTATTCTCATCTTAAATCCAAGGCACAGCACTAACAAGCTGCTTTTAAGAAAATTAACTGTATCCAAGCCAAAACCAGGACACCACACCAAGCCCCAAATGTGCCTACTTTTGCAAGGGGTGTGGACTGCTTTCCCTTTCTCATGGACTGGCTTTCCAAGAAAATGGCCTGCTAAAAGATCACAACATTTAGAAAAACTAGAGAAAGAAAGTATTTTTTTTCCCCCATTAGAAGATGTAATGTTTCAGGAGCACTTAAACGCTCGAGGATTAAATTGTGGTGAGCAAGGCACCTTTTGAAGAATGTTATTAAAATCTTTCAGAGCTCCTTCTTTCATGATTGCAGCTTTCTGTTTCATTTCCTATTTACGGGGGACCGTGCTTTCCTCGGGGCATCTTCTGGCCACTACTTAGTGCAAGCTCTGTTCTTTCAGGGGAGGAACAGAAAAGAGAGGCAGCAAGAGGGGAGGATTAAATTATACACTGATATTTTCAAGCCAAGAAAAGCAGGCTATCATAAAAGTACTCCAATATAAATTTATGATCCTGGTAGAAAAATGTCTTTGAGAGTAAGGTGTCTTTGTGCATTCATGTTGACAAACAGAGCAGATCCAACTGTGACTATATGGGATGGGACCTTTAGGTCCTCACCTGACCTAACCCGTGTGCACATCTATACTCAAAATACATACACGCTCCTTGAACAGGGGGAGAAAAAGTGTTTTATATAAATTGTCCAAAAATATGATTGCTCCTGAACTTGGTGACTAAGCAAAAAGATCATTACTCTAATTTTAACACCCATCTTAATCCTTTAAAAATAATTATACCGTGTTGCTTGTGTGCATTAATCTGAGTTTTTAATGTTTTTTTTTAAAACTTGGTATCAATAATCTGTCTTAGCACTAGAGAATGTTGTCTGTAAAAACACAGGTCCTATGTATAAGAAACCATTAAAGGGTGATGTGAATTTAAAAAAGATATTTTTTTCATGGCATAGGGAATACAAAATCCATTGAAACACAAAAGTATTAGAAGAAATCAGAGCAGTTCAGAGGCAGCCCTGAGGAATCCAGTTACCTGAGCTAGTACTGTCCACAACATACTAGTCAATGGATACTGGGACAAAAGATACTTGGTACCTTTTCCAATGGCTGAGGCTAAACATTTCCATATTTGATGTGACATTGGCATAATTTTTCCTTGCCTTTGCTCTCATGGTCCTTCTGTTGGATGATATTTTTCTATTATAACCACAGAAGCACACCAAGTGAGATTGGACAGGGCAGGAACATATCATCTTCTCCAGCTGTTCTCAGCCTTTCTTGAACTTTGGTCCTTGAAAATCCTCCCCGTGACAGAAAGGTCCTCTTCTGAGGTTAGCAGGTGGCATGGGTCAATTTGCATTGCTTTTGAGCATAACCTGACATCACACACGTGTCAAACCATTGCCAAAATGAGTGGCCTTCTGCCTCATTGCCATCTCCATGAGTTACTCATGGCCTTTTTCTTCTGGCGCACTGGTGTTCATATGAGGCCAGAGTCCTCCAGTACAAGAGCAAAACCAGCAGGCAGCAAGTCACCTTGTCTTCTGGGGTTAGTTTCCTTCTGACTTTCTGCCCCAGCCAGGTCATCGCAGGGCCAGGTCAGCAAACCATCCTTGGTATCAGTTCAGGGAGCCATGGCACCGCAAAGCCAGGGCCAGAGGTAGTGGGACATTTTAAAGGCATTGGCTACGTTATCTTAGTTGTAGCATAAAACTGAGCCTTGGCTGGCTTGCATGGGTGGCCCTCAGGCCACTCTGTGGAAACCACACACTATGAATCAGGCAGGTCTCTGCTTTACTGATGGCTGTCAAACCCTGTCTTTTTTTTAAACTTCTTCCCAGAAAGTTTATCATCACTAAGCAGCTACCTTGGCTTAGCTCCTTAAAATTCCTTATAAAAAGAATAATTTTGTCCCATATATAAACTTCATGTAGCCTAAATAATGTGAGCAAGATAAGGCCTAAGAAGTTAAATTAAGCTTCAGGACTCTCAGCCACAAGCCCAAGGCAGGAGAAATATGCCTGCAGCCACCACTGTGGAAAGGAAGCAATCGGGGTAATGCCCAGATGTGCCCAGCAGCAAACCTCTGCCCCTGCTGCAGAGCCCCATGTCACAGACCTGGCTCTCAACCCTTCGTGTCACCCAAGAGCATCATCCCTCCTTGCCCTGCCTCCACGACAGCTCTGGCCAGCTTGAGGTGTGGGGCTCAGCCTCCTTGGTCCCAAAGGCAGAAACGGCTGTATCACCATAGACTTTCTGAAACTAATGGGATGAAGACACATCATTCATAAAGGCAATTGGTCTTATCCTAAAGGCATGAAGCGATGTCAAGTCCACCACCATTATGGTAACCTATTTCAATATTCATTTACCATCACTGCTAGGAAACTGGTTTCATTTCAAGGTTAAATTAATTTAACTTCAGCTTATAGATCTTGTTACGCTTTTACATGTGACACTAAAACACTGCCCTAGATCTCATTTCTCTGTGTAAATATCTATAAACACAGATCAAGTTACCTCTCAGCCTGCATAAGCCTTATCTTCGGGGCTTGCCTTCCAGCCCTTGGGTCATTTTTGCAGCTCTCCTTTGAATTCTCTGCAGTATTTCACATCTTTCTTGAAGCATGAAAATGAGAAGTGGACAATGGATCATAATAGCAGTCATTAATTCAAAATCACTTTCCTTCTTTTACTTCATATTCCCTTATTATACATCTATGGGTTGCATTGGCCAATTTTTCCCATGGCATTGCGTTAAGTGCTTGTGGTTGGGTAATTATTTGCAATGACCCCTGTGTCCTTCTGTTCAGTACCACTTTCCAAGAAAGTGCTCCTCATTCCATGCAAGTTTTTTTTTTCAATCAAAAGATAATGTGATATTAAGTCAAATGGCTCTGAGAAGTACAAGCGTATATATCGGTGCGGATCTGCGGGCCAGTAATCCTCTCAAAAAAAGGCAACAGGTTTGTGTGATGAGACATGCCACCCCTGAAACCATGCTGACATTTGCCATAATTTTAGATGTAACTAGAGTTTAGTTTATTATTTGGGGATCCTGAATTCACCGTCCTATTAATTTAACTAAGATCTTCATCAAGGTGTGACACTTCACTGAATCACACTGCTCACTCCTTACCTAAAGATCTGGGTTTTTTCAAGGTCTGAGCACCGTGACTCATTCCTTGCAGCCTCTTGGCTACACATAATCTGAAGAGACTGAATTGAAAATTCTGATCTTTTGCAGATGCTACTTCATGCACATTTTTTTTCTGTACATGAGAGGTTTCCACTTCTGGCTATAACTTAATCTAAGCGGAGCATATCGTCCTGTTCCGCCCCACCTACAGAACAAAAATCTCTTTGAAAAGGCCAGGTTGGATAGGGCTTTCAGCAACCTGGTCTAGTGGAAGGTGTTCCTGCCCATGGCAGGTCCATTCCAACCCAAAACAGTCCACAATTCTGTGAAAATGTCTTTTTCAAGATCCTATTTACACACACAGCATTTGTGAGCATCAGTGGACCCTTACCTGACCTACCAGTTTTCTATTCCATTATATATGACAAAAATACTTCCTCATTGCCTCTAGCCATTTAATCCCAAGCTACATAAATCCTTCAGCTCTCCACATCGCTGTGCACTAATTACTGTTGCAAGCTTCACTGTCCTTCCTTTCAGCCTGGAAATCTTTCCGGCAGCACAACTTCACCATGTGACAGTAGAACCAGGGCTGAGGGATGCCAGTAGGATGCCATGAAACAGCGCTCAGGTTGAGGTAATGCTTCCCATGTTGCAAATCAGTTATGTCAGGAAAAGGTTTGAGTTTTTGGAAACTTCTGCCTTTCGAAGTTCCAAGTATACATGATGGATGTTGGTACTTTCTTTACAAGGTCAGTGAAATGAGGCTGCTTTCACTGGTGCAGAGGCAGCTGCCAATTTTTAGGTCAGCGATGATCTCATCTTCATCAAGCAGAATGAGAACCAGTATGCAGAGTTGTCATATGTTCTGCTGATACCTGCGCAGCTACTGCGGCACAGAGGTCAATGCTAATTTAATCTGCTTTTGTGACTGCAGTGAAGCCACAGCACTTCTGCATTAAGAAATCATTCGTCATTTCTGGAAACTCAGGAAACGTTGCTACTGGCCAGAGGAGTCTAGCCAGTGCATCCTGAGAGAAAGGTGCACATGATAATGCTGGTTTGCTGCACATTATATAGAAAGATTAAGAGCACGTAAGATTAGATGCACTTTAATAAATGCTCGCCAACATCTCCTTAATTCACTGCTTGAAAGTGGAGGCTATAACCTTTCAGAGAGCCTGGACATTATCTGTAACAGTCTAAAAAGTGGCAATGTCCTTAATGGACAGTGCCTTCAGCGAAGCTTACGTCACCAGTGTGGATACCCCCCAAATACACTGCTCTGGGATGGATGAGTGTCCTTTATTATTGTGATCACATCTTTCACTTCTGGAGAGAAGAAAGCTGATGTGGGATCCACCTGTGCCTCCCAAAGCCATATGTTCCACCAGCCCCTCCGTGTTGGCACTGCAGAGATGGCCATTTGCATTGTCTCTCTTGACTGGGACCAGCTGGAAGGCCCTTATGGGCTTTTCTGAAGTTTGCCCCACTAAGAGACCAGCAGTATTTCTCAGCTTCCTACTCCATCACCTGCATGTCCTCTCTTCTGGTTGGTTCCTGCAGGTTCTTCATTCAGATGTCTAACTCAACACCTGGAGCTCTCGTCTCCAGACGTGACAATAAAGTTTCAGTTCCTCTGCTTCTGATGAGGACAAATTGCCAGACCTTTGCTTTGTTCCTCATGTTTCCTGGGAAAAATTCCACTGCCCAAGGTTGAAAGATTTGCCATAATACTGACCAGATGGAGAAAACTTGTCAGAAAAGCTTTCTTATTCCTGGACATTTGGAAGAGGGTCAGCTTTCTCTTAAGACCTTTAACTTCCTCCTGTAGAAGGTCTGGAAGCTCCCACTTCAAGGAGACCACAGGTAAAAAGTAAATATGACATGTGGTACAGGTCAAAAGGATGGGTCATGCTCTTCCCATCCTGGTCACTGCATTTGTAGAAGCAAACTCTTAAACTCCCAGAGGAAAACCTCCTGTATGAGAGGCCTGTGTTCAAGCTGTTACCTTTTTTCAAGAGTTATTGGTTCAAATAAACACTTCTACTTTTCCAGTGCAAGTGCTTCCACTTTTAAATGATATACAGTGTTTGAAGATGACATAAAGAAACTGACATTATTAAAAAAAAAGTTTTAAAAGGGATTAAAAGATAATTATAATAAGGATTATGAAAAGAAATAGAATATTTTTCTTTTTTATTCACTGCTTAACTCTCTATTAACAAAAAAAAAACCAGACAAAAGATATTTATACGCATATAAGCTTAGCTATGACAAATATGCCTGCCTTATTATTATGGTATTTCAGCCTTTGTTCTGTGGCTTTCAGTTTATTTTCTTAACTACAAAGACAAGTTTTCTATTGTTGTTTAGTTCATTGTGGGTCAATAGGAGAACTTTAAATGCATTTTAATTTCTGTCATTATGATCCACAAACCAAAATAATGTTTCATAACTAGCAGAGTTGGGTATTTGGACTGTGCAATAACTGGAAACCGTTGTGAGAGCCTTGTTCTCCTCTAACAGCCTTGTCAGTGCAGCAGCAGGGCCCAGTTCTGCTACCATTAGGGTCGACAGGATTTTCACTGTTGACTTTTGCGAGCGTAGGGTCAGGTTATGCATTGCATGGAATTAAACACCCAGCAGGTTTTTTCTCTTAAAGGGCTGGCTCTTCACACCAGGTTCCTGGGAGCTGCAGTGGAAGTGGAAAATGAGCTGCTACAACCTCTCCTGGCTGTGCCACCAGTTTGATCTTGATTACAAAGGATTGTTGAACATGAACAGACCTGGTGGCTTTGAAACCAGCCCCAGAGTGGCTGTGAGCATATTTTGCCCCACATCCCACCCATTCTCAGTCCACACAGCTGCTTCACAGCTTGCCCTTGGCCTGTTTGTGAATGCACCTGGGAGCATCCTAGCCCATGGAGCAAGCTGAGGCAAGTGTGGTCCTTGCAGCTGCTGCAGAGAGTGCACCTTGGACCCAGGCTGCCCTTACAGGCTTGCAATATGGAAAACAGTCAAGTCTGCTCTTGAGGGTGGTGTTGGCATAGTCAATATTCTCTCTAGAGATTTCTGGGGATCTCTGAACCCTCTCCATGACCCAATTCGGTCTCTGTTGCACTACTGTTTGCCCACATCATTTCCCTGCCGTGGGTGGAAAGAAAAACATGTTTGTCTGCCAGGTGCAGCTGTGGGAAAGGGCCAGGTCCTCTCTGCTCTGAGAGGAGCATGCCCACATACTCATAGGAGAAGCTGTAAGGAGAAGAACAGAGCTGGGGTGTGCAGAAATCGAGGGCTAAAGCTGCAGCTAACATGTATCAGCCATGCTCTAGCAACATTAATGATGCTATCCTCGCTTGTGCCAGCCAAGGATCTAGCATCCTTCTTGGCCATTGCAAAGGCACAAAATGCAACATAGCCACGAACAAGAGAGGAATAACAAAGCACTTTGCTAGCAGCAAGGGTTAGAGAGCTGTATCAGTTTCTTCAATCACTGCCGGAGTCCCTGCTGCTGGCCTCATCACCTGCCTGTTTCAGGCAATCTCTTCTCTAGGCTGCCTTAGCCATCTGGTAAGATTACAAACAGAACAAAGCAGCAGCAAGAGGAGAAGGAGTTGGGGTGGGGGGAGTTGTTCATCCTGCTTTTCCCTCCCCCTTCAGCGCCTCCTTTTCATCCTCTGAATGTGTAAATCCTGGCTGTGGCCTGGCTCCTAACAAACTGTGTGCACAGAGGTAGCCAAGGCCATTTGATTCAGCTCTATTGGAAATCTGATTTCTCGTTGGTTTTACACAAAGGTCTATTAATTAGGGCTGATAGAGCTTAGTAAAAAATCTGCTTGGCTAGCAAGGGCACTCTCTCGCTCGCTCTCGCTTTTCTTAGATCTTGCCAAGATCTCAAAAATAGAGGGAGCTTAATTACAGTCAATGGATTAATCTCCAAGGGAAAGAAATTGTAATTAGCTCTTTGAAATGTGCCACTTTTTCTTCTGGGCTTTGAGAGTTTGTCAGTGTGTCTGTCTGTCCTTCTGTAGGACTAGAACAAAGGTAATTCCGCACAGCCTTTATGCTTGTTTTTCATCCCAAGCCAGAGGTGCAAATGGCAGCCTGACTTCATAAACATTTCCAGTTGATCTTGAAGAGGCTGTTGTTTCCTCCATTCCTCTCTTGAATCCTGCTTACCGCTTCCTGTGGGGCTGTTCTCCTTACCTGCGATCACTAGCGGTCCTGCAGGCAAGGATGTGAAGGTCTGCTGGGGTCTCTTTGAATTCGTACCATTTCAGTTCTCCACTTCATCAGAGTAATGAGGAAAATTCAGGGTTTGAATCCCATTTTTTTTGAGCTGTTCCTGTAATGCCATGATCTCATCAGTGATCAATGGGAAGGCAATAAACCCAGTGCCTTGTAGTCTATCATTTACGTTCATATTCAAGTAGGTTTGAAGGTGAACAGGAGTGTTGGGGAGAAAATCTAAAGCCAGAACAAGGCATTGCAAGAGATTTCAAAGAATTCCCATTTCTCACGCATGGGAACTAGGCACGGGTTTAAAATTCACCTTGATAGACGAGAATGTGTCCAGCAAAGACACACCAAGCACTCTGATTTATAACAGCCACTGAATGCAGTCATGTCCCTGATACACAGCACCTTTGCTGTTGAGTTTCCATACATGCAAGCTAATTTTCCAGAGATGTACATCGGGGTACATCACACATTGGCAGGCACGATCAAGACCTTTACGCGTACTCACTGGCAGTGTACCAAGGAGAAAAATAAAAAGAGGAGATTAAATACTCTTCTGTGAGGGAGTGAGCATGGAGGGGGCCTTCAAGATGTATATCCCTTAATCCTTCTGCCTAGTATATCATCATTCCTCAGCAGTACAATAAAGCTATCCCTTCATTAAGACTCTCAGTCCTAGGGAAGGTGACCCAAACTCCCCTTCCATCCATTTGAATCTTGCTCTGACAGCCAGTCACTTGTTAATTATTAATATGAAATATTTGATGGTACATAGAGCAGCTGAACCCAGTTTAATGTATGCTCAGGGCGACTCTCTGAAGCTGAAATCAGCCATTCTGATGCTTTGGATTTTTCTACTGAAGTTTTGCCTTTTGCTTCCTCTTTTACTTCTCTGTCTTTCTTTCTTGTGTCTTTGTGCCTTCATGCTGAGTGCATTCTTTCATCTCGGCGATGAACTTACAGGTCTGCATGTCGATTCTATTCCCTTACTTGCTTATCAGGCTTAGTGGAAAATAAGGAACAGGATACAAGCCTTAGTTTCACCCAGTCCCCCAAAACCCTATTGCTTTCTTCTACCTGAAATGGTTATTCTGTTCAACAGTACACACTGTGAGATGCTGCCCATCTCTGTGTACCTCGGGAGTACGGGCTGTGGAATTAGCTTCAACTGTAAGAGAAATCACATCACCCAGAGTTAAACATGTGCTACATGTGGTAAATACAGGCTTTGGAAGACTTATCTTCTGGCTTAGGGCACGCTTTTAGGATGCAAATCTCCTCTTTAGAATTATTTGCTTGCTACAAGATTATGATTTGCTACCTGTGTGTTTTATCAACACATACGTTACGGAGGTCATAACCACCCACCTGCCCTGGGTGCAGCCGTGGCTACTTACAGAATCTGTCACTTTATCATTCAAAAGAGGGTGATATCGTTTGTTTGATGCCCATGTGAGCTCTTTAGCACTGATTTTTCAAAAGCATTTTCCTTCCTTTGGGTCTCATTTGACTACACCACCTTCACCCTTTCTTTTGTGGAGTATCTCCCATGCTGATCAAGAGACCCCACTTTAGTTAACATCCCCCATCTGCCACTTCCTATTTTTTCTTCTTGTGTTTTGCCCTTTTGAGAGCCATGAGCCATGATAATACACAAGGGCTGTGCCAACACGGTCCTGAATCCAAGCTTAGCCCTGGAGAAAATCCCCTCCCCGCCCCACCCCCGACTGGCAGGAGCAAGACCCAAAGCAC
This sequence comes from Zapornia atra, assembly GCA_013400835.1. Lineage (NCBI taxonomy): Eukaryota > Metazoa > Chordata > Aves > Gruiformes > Rallidae > Zapornia > Zapornia atra. The sequence continues at coordinate 18,796 of VZTU01030952.1, read as the reverse complement.
CCCTGTTATTTTTTCCCACTGAACATGAGAGTCAGCTCAGTTAAAGCCTCTTTGGAAACCCAGCCAGGAGACCATCCAGCAAAACGTAAACCGGCATGGCTATTTCCAGCTAGCCGTCATATCCAGCACAGCAACGGCACTGGAATTTGGCAATGCCTGTCTGTTCTTTCCTGCCTACCGTGCCGCCTGTACTCATCTTATGATCACCAGAATGCACACAGTAGCTATATGCTTACTATATACGTCCACCCCTCTCTAGGGAAAGATGTGTATTTAACTGATAACCCGTTGTACGCTGTAGCTCTAACTCAGGTAAGGGACCTAGTGAGCAACACTCAGGAGCAGCAACAAGCCCCATTCCTTATTTCTCCTCTGCTCATCCAGCAGTCGCACTAAATTATGCACGTTGTTTTTCCCGAAAAATTTCTTTAAGCAGCCTCACAAACAAGCAGTATTTGCATGGCAGAGGCAACCTTTGTTCTACTTAGCACAAAGTAAGACTCTGTTATCTGTGTGCAAATGCAGAAGGGGAGGTGATTCAGAAAGTATTTTGGAAGAGTTTAGAGAGCGGGATTGAGATTTTATTATTATTATTATTGGAAATCTGAACATTTTCTATCACATTAACTGACTTTACAGCAATTTATTTTGCTGCTATCATAAAGGGAGGTAATGAACCATGAAGTTTCTTCAGGAAATTGTCAGCATCTGCCTGCAAATAATTTTCAACCACATGTGAGCCATGAAGGAAGAACACAGTGATTCAAAGGAAACGGCTTGTCCTCATCCTAAAGGAAAACTAGTCAGTGCCACCGGTGTTTGACACATTCAGGAGAAGGGTCTGGTGTAAAGACATGTCACTGGTATGTAACAACAGAAAATTTAGATGCATGTTAGTCATCTCACAGATAAGATTAACTCCTTTGAAAGCATATGTTTCCGCAGATGGATAATCATAGTGAAAGGATAATCAATAAAACAAGAAGAAATTCAACAACCTGCTTTTTATTCTCTCAGGGATCTCACTTTTTAAAACAATTATCTCTCTGTTATCTGTGACACCTCCTTTGTTCCTCGCAGTAGGTGCCTACCACTAAATCAAAACCAAAACTCATATCTAATCAAAGATAATAGGAAATTTAAAAGATTTCCTTATCAGTTCCAAACACATACACCATCACATAGTAGTTATCTAGGATTAGGAAGCTTTCTGGGTGTGATTCACTGATAGCATTTATATCATATCTCTGTAGCTTTGGTGACAAATATGGTGCTGAAGAATAAAGCAACATCCTCACGTCGTGATATGCTGGAAATCTATGGGAAATGGATTCTCCATGCCTAGAGCCTTGTGTGTCGTTTATACAGGTGCAAGGGGAATATAAAATGCAACCAGCTAAATGTGAAGCATTTTATTCTCACTATTAGTGGATGTAATTGACTGCGGAAGGTACCCAGGAGTGAAAAGCCAAGCTCGTGTATGTTTTAGTCTTTAAAAGTTTTCCAATGATAGAAAAGTTGTACGTTGCCTCTATTCAAGCTTTCATTTTATGCAGTTAAGACATCTATCAGTCCCTCTCTTGGGTCTCTTCTTCCTTGATGTAATAAGAAAAAAGGGGGTTTTATCTTTTTCTTTTTTTTTTTTTTTTACTGACATATTACCATTAAAAGTATCTCAGACCTTGTTATGTCTTCACACGAAACACTGGTCATTGATGCTTCTTTACCTAGGAGAAAGCCAGTGTTTGTCTTCATACCAGGTTCACTGGCCAGAGAAATGACTCGGTAAACTCATCACAAGCAGAGAGTTAGAATTCATTGATTTACTCATTTTCCCTTGTGCTCATCACTTTAACAGTTGAGCATTTCATAACTTTTGAATGGATTTATCTCTGAAGTAGATCGGTGAGGTAAAGAAATGTTATTTACTTCCATTTTACTGGTGAAGAACTGAGGCAATGAGAGATTAAGTGACTTGTCACAGGTCACAAAGGAATCCAATAATGCATCCAGGAACAAAGGCCAGAGCTCTTTAGTGTCAGTCCGGTGCCTTAGTCACAAGAACATCTTTCTTCTCCCTTAATAACCTCTAACTCATTTCTTCCACAGATCCCGTATCTTGCAGCAGTCTGTGTCTCTGTTCACAGCTTGCTTGCTTTTACCGTAATCCCATCAAACTCTCCATCCTTATGGTGCCTTCAAAAACATTTTATATTTATTCCTGATATCAATACAAACAAACGATCGCAGTATTCTCAGAGCAGCGCTACAGCAAACCTGGCATGAAACAGATGGAAGAAATAAAACGAGGTGATGATATGCCACTCTAACAATAGTGAGAAGACAATATATTGCTAACAACACTCCCAGTCTGCTGCTTCTCCACCGTGTGTGAACAAATAAAAAAAGCTTTGTTAACAGAAATCATAGCTAGTTATTTACCCGTATTATGGCTAAGGCTTGCTTTTAGTTGTTTTTCTGCTGGGAGAAGGACATGTAGCAATTATTCCCAGAGTACCTATCTGTAACATAAAAACAGCAGAAATACCTGGTTTCAGTTATGTGCTGCAGCGGTTTTTCCTTGGCTGGGAAGAAGAAAAGGAGAGCTTAGAGTGCTTAGACAAAGAGGAGAAACACAGCATATTTGAGCATGGTGTTAGAGATGCCGATCCCATTTTCTGATCTTGCTGCATGAACTACTGAAGTGTAGCAGCCAACGGGGTAAATGGATGGTTGTCCATCAGGGTACCCGGGGTCAGTGACAGTCCCGGTCACTGTCATGTAACACCCACTTAAGTCGGCAGGACAGGGTCTCCAGTGGGCTGCAAAGTCCTTTCTCTGGCCCACGTGGCCGGTACAAAGCATTCCCATTTCAGAAGTGACTTACAAACCAGTTTGCACTGATGTCAGTGAGTAAGCAATGCAAAAAGCCATGCAGAATCTGAAGGAAGAATTTATCTAAGTGAAGGCAGAGTTGTTGCCCGTTTAATTGAGCTGAGACATCTTCAACCTGGTGACAGGTCATCAAAAGGGTCTATTCTGTGTCTGAGATGGGATTTCTAAGGATGCCTATGTCCTGCCTCCCCAAAATTCTTCCTGTGCTTGCATTCCACCTGAATTCAGGCTGATGCAGCTTTCAAATTCTTAGCATCCCAGCAGCATTTCTGGGCCCCTAAGTCTTCTCACCCACCCAGCTCTGACCACGCACCATGGCTGCAGAGGCTCCTGGCTGGGGAGAGGTTGCCACACTGTGCAAAGACGAAGGTCCTCCTCCTCACCGGGGTTGGCGCAGCCCTGAACAGGCTCAGAAACACATCTGAGCCAAAGAAACAGACCTTCACTTTTTGTGGTTTTTCTCTCACCATGACTTTCAGGGTGAATACCTCAGTTGTGGAACTGCTGGAACTACAGAAACTTCAGCTTTTTGCAGCTGGCAAGGGGATTCTCGGACACCGCCACATACCAGACCTAACTGATTTTCTCCAACCTTTTTTCAAGGTCTTGACAGAAAACTTTTCTGCCTTGACAGAAAACCAGTCCAGAATCAGCAGTGACAGCCCCAGTGCAGATAAGCATCCACGAAGCTCTGCAGCCACGACTGCATCCCGTGGCAGGGGAAGGAGGCTTGCATGGGGCCACTGAAGGAGTGGCTGTTGGTACGTCACTGCTTGTGGTCATTATGTCAGAATCCACTGGAGAAAACCTGAGTCCTTGACTTTGAAGAATGTATTTCTGGAAAAAATGTCTGTTTGTGTTTATTAATCAGAGTGAAGAAAGATGGAAGGTTTATGCAACCAGTCTGGTAACATCTATACTATGCTTTTTTCAGGAAGTACCTTAGGTTTTTTAACAGAAATGTCGAGAAACTATGGCAAATAATAAAAAAAAACCAAACCCAAACCAGATAATTAGAAACACTAGTACAGGGAGTGATGGCTTTCTCTCGTTATGCTATAAAACAGAAACTTGCCTTTACATGAATTGCCAGTAACCTCTGTTTTTCTTACTCTTTTATACACTGTCCTCATAATATTTTTATAGGATGCGACAAAGAAAGTATTTCAATAAAGCTTTTCTTTCTTCATGTACTGAGGAACTGTAACTTTTCATTTAGCCTTTTAAGATTTGACACATCTTTTGACATTTTCTGACTCCCGGTACAAGGCAAAAGCAACTTTCTGAGCTTGTGTTTTGGTTTTCCTTCTCTTTTTGACCTGTTTAACAGAGCCCTTGTCAGTTGAGAAAAATTTTTAACTCATATGTTTCTGGATGCTGAAAAGAATTGCTTCTCAGCAGCACCCTAACTGCTGCATTTAAGAGCTGAAATGGAGCTCCTTTCCACTACATAGGACTGGACTCTCTTTATCCTTTATTCCTTCCTTGGTTTGCTGAGAACCACAGAATCACAGACTGGTTTGGGTTGGAAGGGACCTCAAATCCATCCCCCCTGCCATGGGCAGGGACACCCTCCACTAGACCAGGCTGCCCAAAGCCCCATCCAACCTGGCCTTGAACACTGCCAGGGAGGGGGCAGCCACAGTTTCTCTGGGCAGCCTGTACCAGTGCCTCACCACCCTCACATGGAAGAATTTCTTCCTAATACCTAATGTAAATCTACCATCTTTCAGTTTAAAGCCGTGATCCCTTGTCCTGTTACTACACTCCCTGATAAACAGTCCCACTCCAGCTTTCCTGTAGACTCCCTTGAGGTACTGGAAGGCTGCTTTGAGGTCTCCCTGGAGCCTTCTCTTCTCCAGGCTGAACAAGCCCAACTCTCTCAGCCTGTCTTCACAGGAGAGGTGCTCCAGTCCCCTCATCATCTTAATGACATCCTCTGGACTTGCTCCAACAGCTCCATGTCTTTCTTGTAGTGGGGACCCCAGAGCAGGATGGAGTAGTCCAGGTGGGGTCTCATGAGAGTGGAATAGAGGGGAATAATTACCTCCCTTGAATGCCCCATTTATCAAAGTTTTCCTATGATAGGCTCCCTTTAATAACTTCCTTATTTATTACTCTTTGTCACCATAGCTATTGGCTTTGATCAATAGCATAATCCCATCTGCCCTAAAGACAACACCGACTGCACAGATAAACATACTTGTCTTTCCCTTCCTTGGTCCTTACTCACTTTCTCATCTATGTTAGTACAAAACACACAAACACCCAACTGATTGATTTGTTGTTTCCCCTCTTCTCTGGCCATTTTTGATCTTTAAGACTGAAATACTGAAATTAAGTAGTCAAAATTTTTTATATGAACACGGTCCTACAAAGGCTACTAAGGATTAATTTGCATACTCAGCAAGAAAATTAAAAAATCAAATATCCCTGCGTGGATATACAATAACATACATAACAATTTTTGCAACTCAATCTGGGTGTGATAGGTTCATTTTTTCCTTCAAGTTAACATCAAGACAATGTTTTACCCAGTCACACCCATATTCATCTACAGAATTTAGCCCTAAGACAATTCAGATATAATTATTAGTATTTCCTCCTACTTCCCTTTAAAGTACAGTAGACATCGTTTGCTTTGAAATGAGCTGGCCAATTTTTCCCATGAAGTACACAAAATGATCCACCACTTACAGGACCCACTTCTTTCCTCTCTCTACACAGCACGTGTGGTTCTCGTGATGAGAGAAGAGATTATTGTTTTCTCCATTTTAATTAATCTGCTTTGTACCAAAGTCTTAAAAAGAAGGTGAAGATAACCTAGTCAAAAGGTCTATTTCTCTCATGACCTTCTTGGCAATGAGTTAAAATGAAAATTGCTTGGAATCAGAGGCTGGGTAAGGTAGCGAAGTAGCCATGCACCTTCACGGGTTCGGCTCAATGCTAGCTCACAGCAGGCATATCAACCAAGTGTGCAGTCTCCTCCTGAGCCTTCCTGGTACAAATCCCAAGCTCCAAGAGGGCATGCATAGGTCACCCACACAGGCAGCCAAGAGGTGCGGGTGCTTTATTTCAGCTGTGGTCCTAGGGTCAGGAAGTCTCAGCACTTCCCACCAGCTCCTCATTCAGCACCACTCTCGCCTCCTCCCTCACGTCTCAGCACATCTCTCTTCCAAAAGTCCTCACTCCTCTTCCTAAAAAACACACATTTTTAATGGATGAGCTTGACACAGGGCATAGAAGAAGAAAGACAGGAAGAAAGTATCTGACAACCTTAAGTTAAGTTGCTCTCCTGGCTAGTATCGTCGCTAATAATGCTATTTAAAAAATCAAATGCCTCGCTGAATTATCACATCACCCTGTGTTATCACACTGAACCAAGACAAGCAAAACCTTTGTAAGAAAATCTGGAGCCTTAGAGGCTCTTTCAAGGTAGGAGCTGCTGTACTGGAAGAAGAGTGTGGTGCTGTGAACTTCAGAGATGTTGCCTCCAGAACACCACCGAGGGAGCTTTCACACAGGCGTGTTAGAAATTCTGCCCAAACCAGCTCAGCACAAGTCACAAGTAAACCATAAATAGATAGTAATTCAGAGGGAGGAGAGGGAGCAAATAGCCAAAGATATTAAGATAAACAATACATAATTATTCAAATAGACTAAACATAAATAAAGCTTCATGTGTGTCTCTGTAGGCCCTCCAGGTCACTAAGGAATTAAGGACGCAATTAACAAAGATTAAGACATTTTTCAAGAAGCTGAACTTATTATTTGCATTTGTCTTCACTGTGGTGGGGGATTTGGAAATTTATGGAAATGATGAGTGTGATAGTATGAAGATAAACATTTCTGAAGGAGATATACTGGAGCAAGTTTAGAAAACCAAGCTGAAGAAGGTAAAAGAATCCAGGAGCGTTCAGGGGAAGCTAAACTTCAGCACAGAGTGATTGGCAAGAGCCCACAACTCTGAAAAACAAGGGTGTTTCCCAAGACTAAAGAATGTCCCCGTTCCAAAAGATGAGTCAGAAATGAACGTTGGTAATACCGACCCCGGGGCCGAGGATGCTCACTGTGCGCAGCCACGGACTGGGTTAGTTTGGGTGAGCAGGATCAGGCCAGCTGGGCTACAAGGTCTCTTCCCTCAAACCTGCAAAACGTCCCAGCGAATTAAGGAAGCGGGAAGTGTCAGTGGCTTTTCAAAAGGCTTTTGACAGAGCTCCTCGTGGCACGGCAATGAGTCAAACGACAAACTGCGGATTAGTATGCTGTGTTAGAAATGGATTAAGCGATAGGGAACAAATAATCTCGGTACAGTCCTGCGTGACAATGGTAAATGCTAAAGCCCTGGTGACTTAAAGGTTAAACCTCAGGTCTTCCCATTCCTATTACATCTGTTTGCTCATTGTGAGGTTTTATGAAGAGGCTGCCTGAAGATAAGAGGGAACATTTGCCTTCGGGAAAGCCGTGTTTTCCTTGACTCTGCCACCCCCAGGACGACGCTACTAGGTTAAACGACCATGCCAAGGTTCCTGCTAACACATTATCCATTCTAATTCCTTACTATCGGGGACGTTATTTCACACCTTGCTGGCTGTGATTTTTCTTCTGCTGTGTCATCCTGCCACCTCGGAGCCCGGTCTGGAAGGCGGAGCAGGCGAAACACAGAATGCCCCGGGGGTCCAGTGCTGTCCCTCGGATGATTTTTCACAATGATGTAGAGAGGAGTGACAATGCGTCGCCGAAGTTTATGCACACTGCTGAGACTGAAGGGCAGCATAAATTATGGAAGACGGCGAGCGGCTTCAGTAGATCACACGTATACACCCCAGGCATGTAAAATGTAGTCTGAAGATTGCACCATAACACACGCGTAGGTGAAATAACAGTTTCTTGACATGAAATGGCATTCTCTTCGCTCGGTGGTTTCAGGAAAATTCAGTATAGCTCGGGGAAGGCATCCCTCCCACCTCTCCCAGGACGCGGGTAATGACATTTAAGTAAATAAAATAGCATGAGCTGCGCTGCATAAACAAACCAGCACACTGCAGGCAGTCTGAGACCTCTGTGTTCGGCAGGCTGCACCCCGCATGTGGAGATCATTGCCAGACAAGGGCTCCAATTTGGGCTTTGTTCTGTTTGACCTAGCTGGAGTGACAGCTGAAGAGATCTTGTGAAAGCTGATGGAAACAGAGGCATGGGTGGCTTTAGGTGTGGCGAAAGCATGAAGGGAAATGAGCCTTATCCAGTGAAACACGCGTATGACCAACCTCACTGCTGATACAGGCTGTCTGCGCCCAGCCCTCCCAGTGCTCCCAGCTTGCCCAGCGCCTCTGACTCGCACAAAATGGGCTGATCAGGCTCAAGAGCTTCCCAGCTCTCAGCCTGCGATGAGACACCAGATTTAGCATTTCTTCTACACAGTCTGAGCCCACTGCCTGACCCTGATGTCCCTCTGGCACCTCCTTCCCCACCCCACCACCCTGCCACTCTTCCCTGGACTTAGAGCACTGCCCCTCGGTAGGATGTAGAGGTGCTGCTGGTTCTGCCCCATGGCAGATACTGGTGAGTTTCTGTGTTGGGAAGCACAGAGCAGGCAGAGCACCTTCTTGCATGGCTGCCAACCTAGTTTGCAGACTCTTGAGGCCACAGGTCTGTGCAAGCCAAGGTGCTCTGCCCTGTCCCCAGCCTCTCATTCCTACTCCTCCTTTTTGTACCAGACTATCTGATCTCCTGGTCAGCTGGTTCAGGAAGTTAAGCTGGCAAAAAACTAATCCTGCAAAGAAATGTGCAGCCACTTTAGCTCCCAAACCAGCTTACTACAAGGTCAAATGAACACCAGTGTCTGCCTGAGGGGAAAACGATACGGGATGAATGGGAAAACACAGACAGAGGTAAGGATGGGATGGCAGCGGCGCCCAAGAGGGCTGCTTGGAGCTGTCTTGGATACACCGGTCTGCCTGCCACCATCAGAAGTGAGGCTTGTCTGTGCCTGAGCAGCAATGACAGCTGCAGGTTGCAAAGGCGAAGCTTTGAGATGAAAACCTTGAGAGTCTGGGCACCTCTTTGTTTAGGAGGCACCTGTCTCTTCTAGGGGCTCAGGGTCACACCTTTAAGCTTAACCAAAACCTTAGTTAAGGTTTTTTTGTATCTCCTTTAACTTCTGGTATTGCTGTTATGGTCCATGTGCTGGATTGAAGTAGAAGTTTTGAGATGTGCATAGAAGAAACCCACACTCAATGGGGAGAGCGGAGAGAATTCTGCTGTAATGGAGCCAAAACTGCTACACATTGATGCTAAAGGTGACTCAAGGTCATCAAAGGGTGGTTTGAAAACATTGCTTGCATTCTTGCCCAGAAGAGCAGAAAATTTGGAGCAGGCTGGGAAGGAGAAGGAGTCTTACAGGCATTGCATGTTTCCACAGAGCAGCCTGCATGGAGGAAATGCTGGAAGGGCAGAAAGGAGCTGGCATCACTGCTGCCTCCCGTGAAATTCGCCTCTGCCCTTGTTCCTCTGCCCTCTCCTTTGCAACAGCGGGAGGCAGCAGGGCCAGGCAGCATCCCCTGCCTGCAGGCAGACCTCTTGTGCTGAGGTGAAACGTGCAGAGGAACCCGTCCAAACCTCCTAGAAGGATAGAAAGTGGGAGCCGCTGCCCTGTGCCAGCAAAAGAGATCTCCCCAAAGCATAGCTTTGCAAGTGGGGGGGTGGGAAAGATTTAGCTGCTTCAGTTGGGGAGGACTCAAGGGGAAGGGAGTGGTAGCTTGGGTATTTTTCATCTAGACAATTAGGTCTGATCCTCAGGGCAGTGGGTGTTAGGCCAAGGCTGGAAAACTTTCCCTAAACTAGCAAAGCACAAAGCTTCCACGCAGTGTGTGCTCAGCCCCGAGAACTTCCTGGTAACTCAGGTTATTGAGGCAGATTGTTGATTAGGATCCAAGAGAGGATTAGAAACTCTTTTAAGCATAAATAGTATTTGCAACTGTGTGAGTTAAGCAAACGGATACAAGGGAAATCAAACCTCACGCTTCAGGGCATAAACTGCTCTCTTGTGAGTCAGGATCAACCTTTTTTTTCCCTCTACACATAGCATCTCATAATTAGCGAGGTGCTCTCTGTGGTTTTGATTTGCTCTGAAGCATCAGTTACTGGCCTCTGCCAGAGGCAGGATGCTGGACTAGATAGACCCGTGATGTGTTTCTGTAGGGCAGCCCTTTTGTTCCTGTATTGGCAAAGCTTTGTGGGAAAGCTTGGGTGATTCATGTCTTCAGCAGCTCCTGGTCTCACAGAACACTGGCCTCTCATTTCCATAAGCACTGAAGTCACTCTGAATCGCTACAGAAATAAAAAAGGCAGAGCTGCACGAAGGGTTATTTATCTACATGCCGCAGACAGCATTTATTTGCTAAACGCAAAGATGCTTCTAGGACCTGCATGGGCCTTTCTTTGCTAGCTAGAAATTAATTATTTCCCATAGCCCGTTTCAGCTGCGAAGGCGCCCTGCAACTTTCAGAGGGTTTCTACTTTGAAAAACACATTGCTGCATGCGTGTGCGTATACACATACCTGCGTGCGTGTGTGTATATATAAATATAAGTTGGTCCAATAAAAAGGGTTTGAATTACTAACATTTCCTTACAAATTAAAGGCAGGCAAGGACCAGTAATGCAGGTGACAGAGCATGCACTAACAAAGTCTGCCTCTCCACGCTGCCTCTTTGATGTACCTCCTCTTTGCCCTGAAGGAATTTCATTATCCTATGGCGAGCCAGTAATGAAATCTGTGCTCAGAATCAAGCCTTCATAGAAAACGATATCTCGACTCTTTGTTCTGTACGGAGACTAGCTGTGTGTGGTAGGAATATGTTTCTATTTGTGTGTGATCCGAGTGTACTTTGAATACTGATCTCCAGATAAAAAAGATAGAGATCTAATTTGACAAAATATTAAATTCCCTCTATCTCGCTTTATCTAACAAAATTCTGATGCTTATTATTGTGATGAACATTTGGGGAGATACTTGTAGTGTTCAGCGCGTGTGAGAAAAAATCTCTGTGTGGAGAATTGAATGGAGTGTCAAAGACCCTGATTTATAAAGAGTGCAGAGGGCTCTTAAGTACTATTTTTAGAACAATGCCGCAACAGATTTACACACAGTGAAAAAACCCTCCTCTACAGTCACTTAGGAGCAAAGTAGCATTTCACTGCATAATAATGAGGAATTAATTGCTCTTTGTCATCACTTTTTATGCAAATTGCCATAGAACATTTGCCCAATGTGCATTTTACCTTTTAACAAAGAAAGTAGTCATGACAAACTAGACCAAATTTCATAAGCTAAAGACAAAAGTAGGCTGTACCATACATAAATTGCAGCTAGCAAGTCTATTCCTTTGAGGAACTCTATCAACTTCCCATGAAAGTCCATTAAAAGAAAAAAAAAAAAAGAAAAGATAAAGGTTTCTTGGCCTACGCGTCTAGTTAAATTAAATTAAGTTCAATTATTAGACGACTGAAATTTCTTCTCATGGAATTTGCTTGTCATTCTTTGCAGCTCTTGTTTATTTTTCTTTCTTTCTTTCCACTTCGGATAATCCCAAACTGTCACCAATTTTTCATTTCCCAACCATCCACGTTCGAGCTTTGACTCATATCATTATGTGAATTTCGGACATTGCAGGTTGCCAGCTGTTACATGCTGTTTTACTTTTTGTATTTAAAAATCAGAAAAATAAATATCATCAGCCTTGCATTTCATATATGTTTTCACTACATTTGTGCTTAAACTGACAATTCTTCAAAGGACACCAGAACTGCAACAGCCGTGGAATAACCTTTCTTTTTCAGCATAAGAAAGAGAAATACATAATAAATCGTCTTTGTTCTATGTGAAGCTTTAATTTTTTAGTCATTCTGCAACTCACACGGCAAATTTGATGCAAAAATTGCCTAGCTGGCAGACCAGGTCAAAATGTAGACATCCTAATGGATTGCATTGTGTCACAGCATTTTCTCCAGAAACATCTCAACGTGTTTTCTTCTTCCTGAGAAATGTAGGAAGGATATCACTGTGCAAGGGGTTTCTGTCTTGCGTGTGCAATGAATTCATTCAGTGAACTAGCGGGTCTTTTCAATCTCTACTTCCTACCAACTTCAAACATAATAGCGAGTTCCAGCAGAGTCCCTTTTCTATTCATATGCTATTCACAGCAGACCTTTGTAGTTCACAACTTCAAGTTAACATAGCAAAGAGCAGTTTTAAATCACTCCAGTAATCAGGGGTCACAATTATTTGCCACAGCTACAAAAAAAAAAAAAATTTTTAAAAAATCACACACACACACACTGCAAGCCAACACACTCTGCTTTCACCTTTAAGACAGAAAAATAACAGAGACTTGACCTCTGCCTTAAGTGCTAACACTTCAGCAACACTATCTATTAATCAAAAAAATATATGAATGTGGCTTATAAATCCCTTTGCATGAAAAAAGACATCTTCACCCTCACAGAAATATATTTTCTGTCCCAGTCCTTGCTTAAAGTGGAAGAACCTCCTGCAGCTTCTTTGAAAAAAAAGCAAAATCAATTGATGTGAGAAGTAATGAATCAAGCTGTTGTTAGCTATTTGAGTGGAAACCCATAGATTCATTGGGGTCCCAACCTCTTTGGTTAGTATTATTGCTGAAAACAAAATAAACTGCCACTGCAAAAGCCAAAGCCTCCAGTATAGCACTGAAGCATTCCAACTCCCATTAGAACTTGCACAGTGTCAGGGATTTTGCCTGGAATAACAACTCCAAAATACTCCAGCATCTACTCCAGGGCCACAAGAGGCAGTGGGAGCCACCGTGCCAGTACAGCCACTGTGTCCCTGCTGAGTGCCAGTACATCTGTATATTCCATTTTCCCCACCTGCCCTCTGGACAGTCCTTCTCAGGCTCCTGTTCAGCCAGAAGCCATCTCTGACCTCCACAAGCCTTCTTACGCTCCAGTCACGTTTCAGCTACGTGAAACACATGCTTCTTTATTAAGCTACATGATGACCAGACTTGCCTCTTAGATTTTACATTCCTGCATGTTGCTGCCTGTCACTTCCCACCCCTCCCTCTGAAGGCACACTGATGGGCACCTCGGCCATGCCCCATAACACAGTAACGTCTACCACCGCCTGGCTCTGCCAAAACTCATGGTTTGCTCTCTGCTTCCTTCTCACCTCCATCTCTACTGTCCACCTCCAGTGCCCTGCTGTCCTCTCCCAGTCCTACCAGCATTGCATTGTCTTTGTGGCATTGTGTTTCCCACCATCTGCTACATCTTGCATGACCAGAAGTCCCTACTTGCACTGAAGAAGCAGCGTGCTCAACGAACGAAGTGCATCTCCTCCTGCAGAGGCAAAGGGAGCACATGTCTGCCATGGCAGCAGCCCAGTGCTGAGGACCAAGGGAGAGGTCACCAGAGACATAAGTGTCATCCAGGCATCCAGTCGGACATCTCACTTCCACTGTCAGGTCTGAAGAAACTCCTCGCAACTTGCTTGCAGTGACAGCGAGATGTCCTGGGCTGTGGCTGTACAGCCCAGCCTGGAAGAAATGTGTTTGCATGGAGCCTCTGCTGCAGTTACCCACTGAGAGCAGACTCACAAGAGCTAGGAAGTCAGAGCTGTTACCAACTTAGGATCTTTGTTTGTGAGTAATAATTAGCTCAAGGCTTTTACTCTAATTAATGGATTTGGGTCTAGTCAGCCACTGGTGCATGTGCATAAAGTCTCATTGATGTTAAAGACTATGTGGAGTATAAGACTCCTTAGAAATAGTAATTTCTCCCTAAGGAGCAATGTTTTGTTTTCTTACCCAGTTTTGTTTTCTTACCCAGCTCCCGTTCCTTCCCGAAATCATGACTTGGAATTAGATCTTGTCAGATTACTGGTGCCCTGCGACACGCCAGAACTGGGACTGCTCAGAAATACCTCTGTGCTTTTGAATGGAACAAGTCTCACAGCTGATTATTTACCGTGGGGAGCACAAACACTACTCCGTCACAAGCACTGCTCCGTCACATCTGGATTAACCTCCACGTGCTGCCCTTGTTGTCCAGTCCCAGATGTTTTCCCTCCCTCAGCAGTGCTCAAGAGAAAGGAGCTTTTATTCCCAACCCTCTTGCGTACCCCTTAATTCGCAGAAGAACAGCCCTGCCGAGGCAGATGCTTTGTCTGCACCCTCACGGTTTGCTGCAGATATTTTTGCTTTTCTGAATAACTGGAAAGACAGAGGTCTGTTGGGAAAAAAGAAAAAA
>VZTU01030944.1:21861-40814 GCA_013400835.1 Zapornia atra | reverse complement strand
AGCAGCAGAGTTGGGGGTGGGCTAGGGGGTGGCAGGGCCCGTGGTGTCCCCGTGGTGATGGCAGGGAAGGAAAGGTGCTGTGTCCCCTCAGTCCCTTCCCTCGGAGAAGCCCCAAGGGACTCACTGCCCTTTCCCACGGCCCCCTCGGTCCCACGGGGCTCTGGCATCAGCCTGCTGCACTTCATCCCCAGAGCCACCCTCCAGGCCCAAATTCTCACTGTCCCAGTCCCCTGGCTCTGGGGCAGGAACAGCCACACTGGGGACAGCCGACTTACCACCTCACCCTCTTCCCAGTAAAACGCCCCACTCCTGTGGGGCTGTGCCAGTCCTGTTCCCTGGGGACAACCACCAGCTGGGAAAGTGAGGGGCCATGTCCCTGGGGGACTGTACCGAGCCTCCCAGCCCCACTCTGCATTCCTGCTGGCCTCCACACCTGAGGCAAAACCAATTAAGATGCTGGCAAACAGCAGTTTTAAATTATTCAGCTATTAAAGCAAAAGATAAGCTGCCAGCAGCCCCAGCCTGTGATTAATCAAGGGAGGCTGGTGGTGTGCTGGGGGACTGGCAAGGCGAGGTGGGAACGGGGCTAGCCAGGCAGTGGGGCGGCCACCGCAGGGACAGAAGGATCTCCTGGTGCTCATGGGGCCCTCTAGGGCACCCTAAACACTGTGAGTACCCTAAAGCCCTGGGAAGTGTGAGCAGCCCCCCACTATCCCATGCTGGGCCACCCTGGGACCACGGCACGGAGGAGCCAGCCACGCTGCTGTGGGCAGGAGTGGGCAGCCAGCAGTACCCTAAGGCCAGGTGCTGTTCCCTCCTGGGGGGACCCTCAATGCACTTTTGGGGTGCAAGAGCTCTCAGAAGAGGCCCCTCCCCTTGGCACTGGGCAGAACAACCAGTGAGGTGCTGCAGGGGAGCAGGCGTGCGTTTGAGGAGTATGTTCAGCTCTCTTGAGGCTTCCTCCCACTCTTGTCCCTCCTCAAAACACCAATGTCCCCTATTAAAGTCTTCAGCACAGACCCAAGGTACTGGTGGGACATGGGCAGGTTTCACCCAGACAGCATTCCAGCCCCCTCCATCCCAGCACTGCTGCTGAAGAAGACTTCTCCTTCCTTCCCTTGGGTAGATGTGCCTCCAAACTGTAACTTACTCTGCCTGTATCTCCCCAGCCATTTCTCAGTGCCATGCCCACACAGAGCCCCAATATCTGGCCACTTAGGATGACTTGTTTGGCTCTGCACAGGACATGTTTTTTCCAGGGAGAAGGGGCTGTGAACAGGCTGACAGGCTCCTGCCTACTGGGAGCAGCCCCAGGCAGTGCCACCAGCCCCATCAGGCACAATGCTGGGCACCAGGCACATCCCCAACAGCCTTGGCAGCCGCACCAGGCTTGTGCTGTGCAGCTCCTACACACCCCCTGCACGTACACACAACCCCTGTATCATCCCTGGGCACACATGGAGCCCCTACATCCTCCCTGTGCATTAGTGTAGCTCCCAGATCATCTCTGTGAATGAACACAGCCCCTGCATTCCCCACTCTGCACCAACACAGCCCCTACAGCCCCCAGCCACATAGGAAAGCTGCACCTCTACCCTCCCTGTGAACACACACATCATAGAATCATAAACTGATCTGCGTTGGAAGGGACCCCAAGGGTCCCAGAGCTCCAACCCCCCTGCCACAGGCAGGGCCACCAACCTCCAGGCCTGGAGCTACACAAGGCTGCCCAGGGCCCCATCCAACCTGGCCCTGAACACCCCCAGGGACGGGGCACCCACCCCCTCTCTGGGCAGCCTGTTCCAGCCCCTCACCACTCTCTCTGTAAAAAACTTCCCCCTAATATCTAATCTAACCCTTCCTTCCTTTAGCTTTAGTCCATCCCCCTTGTCCTGCCATTATCTGTCCTTTTAAAAAGTTGAATCCCCTCCTGCTTATCAGCTCCCTTCAGGGACTGGCAGGCTGCAATGAGGTCCCCCCCCAGCCTTCTCTTCTCCAGGCTGACCCAGCCCAGCTCCCTCAGCCTCTCTTTGTAGGGTAGGTGCTCCAGCCCTCTAATTATCCTCGTGGCTCCTCTGACCCCTCTCCAACAGCCCCACATCTCTCTTGTATTGGGGGCCCCAGCTCTGGACACAGGACTCCAGATGGGGCATCACCGCGCAGAGCAGAGCGGGACAATCCCCTCCCTGTCCCTGCTGCCACCCCTCTGCTGATGGAGCCCAGGATCCCATTGGCCTTGCGAGCTGCCAGAGCCACTGCTGGCTCATGTTCAGTCTCTCATCCACCACAATCCCCAAGTCCTTCTCAGCAGGGCTGCTCTCAAGAAGCTCTTCTCCCAGTCTGTATCTATGGCTGGGATTCTTCCAGCCCCAGTGCAGCCCCTGACCCTTGGCAGTGTTGAACCACATTAGGTTCCCCTTTCCCATCTTTCCATCCCCTACACCAGCCCTGCACCCAAACACAGTCCCTACACCTCACTGCAGTTCCTACAGCATCCTTCCACGTGAGTACAGCCCTGTGCACAGACACAGCCCCCACACTGGGGAGGGGAGGCTGTGCCCATGGCTGGGATGGCTCCTGTCCCTCTCCGCTGAGGCCAGAGCCGCCAGCCCCCCGGGTGACACCCTGGCCTGTCCCTGTTTCGTCCCTGTCCCCAGCAGTGTGAGCCCAGCTCCGCCCTGCCAGCGAGCAATTGCAGATGTAATTAAAACCGGCACAGTAAATAAAGCACATATAGGGTGTAATCTGTGTGTGTAGCGAGGGGTGACGCGAGGGCCGTCTCTGCAGCGGCTTGATTAGCGTGAGAGGCAGCCACAGCGCCTCTCTGCCGGGTCCCAGCGGGGGGGTGCTGCTGCCCAGCGCCGCGCAGGGACCGGCTGTGCTCGCTGCCAGGAGGGGGCACACAGGCTGCACTCCAAACCCGCTCTGGGGTGCATTGGCTGAGCACCCTGCCCTACACCCTGGCTTTCTGGAGCGCTCCGGTGCAGCTGGAGCTCACACTGTGCCCACACCCCGCTGTGCCCATAGCTGTAGCCCCTCTCCCCACCTGGGACCTCCCACCATCCCATCTGCTCCCCAGCATCCCACTCCGAGCAGCTGGGTATCCCTGGAGCATGTCATTCTCCAATCTGCTCTTGTCCCAGGGCCACGGAGGGTGATGGATGTGGCAGTGGCAGGACATCAGCCACGCTGTTGGCTGATAAGCAGGGGCGAGGAGCAATGAATATTTTACCCTGCCCAGCCCAGCCTGCCCGCCCCCGCCTCACACGATGTGCTTCATTAGCTGCCTGCCCTGCGCTAGCTGCCTAATGAAACTAATTGCAAGTTTCTAATCTGCTGCTACCACCATGGTGAAACCGTCGTGCTGATGCAGCTCTGAGCATGGCCCTGCCAGGAACATGCCCAGTGTACCAGGAAAGCACCACAGAGGGCAGGAGCATGAGCTCAGCCCCCATCACTGCCGTGACCACCTGGGAGCCCTCAGCGAGTGCCCCCAAGACAAAGGGGTGCGGGGACAGGGGTGCTGTGGGGAGAGAAGGGGTGCCCCCTGACAGCAGGGGCTGGGCACCAGATGCATCCCAGGGTGCTGGAGGATATCTCCAGCTCGGAGCGGTGCCCAGCTCGGTGCGGAGCAGCCACTAGAGGGAAATGGAGACCCACTGTCACCATGTGCCACAGCGGCAAGGGAGGGATGAGACGGCTCTGACAGCTCAGGGGCTGTGTCACCTCCCGGCGGGGATCGAGAGCTGGTCTAGCACGTCCTATCCCATCCGTCCATCCGTCTGTTCTTCCATCCCTTCCTGCCTGGCTCCCTTCCTGGCACAGCCATGGGGCTGGCACCCCCACACACTGCCCCAGAGCAGCATCGCGCTCAGGATCCTACCACTGCCATCACGCCTGGGAACCTACCACTGCCATCACACCTGGGATCCTACCATTGGCATCGCGCTTGGGATCCCACCATCCTCGCATCCTCCCACTGGCCCCGGCCTTGCTGCAGGATTCCCTCCCCTCTACCCCCCGTTTTTGAAACCTCTGCCCTGAACAGCCTGAAGCTGGTAAGGAAGCATTGCTCCTTCACCCTCTCCCACCGCCCAGCCCCATCCTGCTCCCTCTTATGAGCAGGGAGTTGCTCTGGCACAGAGCTGTTCGGTCCCCCCAGTCGCCTCTGGTTCCTGCTTTGAAGCCCCCTTGAGCTTTGAGGAGCTCCTCTCCGGGGGTCACAGCCACGGGGGTGCAGCTGAGATTTACCCAGTGGTGCTGTAATTACCATTTCTCTTTTGCTCTCCATCCCTTCCCAATAACCCCTCAGCTGTGAATTCGCCTCTCTGGCCCACGTTAAGACCTTGAGAGTTCCTGGGCAGGGACACCTTGTCACCTCTGTCCTGAGACAGTGACTCTGCCTCTGCTCAGTACCCTGGGTGCCCGCCTGCCCCAGCACCAAGACCCAGCTGGGACACCTTGGGGTAACAGACCCCTGGGCCGCAGCACCCTGAGCAGGAGGGGGTGGAGGCTGAGCACAGCCCGGCAGTGCAGAGGGGAGCAGATGAGAAGGGGCACTCACAGCCTTTGTAGATGTCCGTGGGGATCTGCACGGCAGCGTACGAGTAGTTAACCTTGGTCTTGAAGTTGGCATCATCGGTGAACTCCAGCTTCAAGGAGTTGGACTTCTCCCTCTCGATCTCTTCCCCGTCGGGATCATCCTGGGGAGGGAGCAGAGCACAGGGGGTCACCCAGGGATGCCAGCCCCAGGCACACGCCAAGAATGCTGCTACCCAAAGGCCATCGCTGAACATCCCCCTGCAGCGATGCTGCCTCTTGCACTGGGTTTGGCCCACCAGTGCCAGCAGCACACTGGGGGCAGGTGATGGAGGTGGGCAGGCATGAAGGTGAGCGCTGGTTACCCTTGTCTCTCCAGCTTTGGTAGGATGGCAGGTATTAAATCAGAGAAAAAAACCCTCCAAACCCCAAACTAAAAAGAAAAAAAAAAGCCTTGAAAATCAATTAGCAGCAAAAGGCAACTATCAAAGAACAAATTAAAATGGAGTGCAGCTTAGTGCTCTGTCAATAAGCAATGCAAACAATATTTAATTATGGTGGAGAGACGGTGAATTCCCCACTGCCAGCGCTGGAACACGCTCACCCGCCTCCCCCTCGCCCCGCTGCCAGTACAGCACCGGGGTACAGGCAGGGCAGGCTGGGCAGGTGCAGGCAGAGTGGCTGCAGTCAGGGGGGACAGGGTTGGAGATGAGGTGCTGGGCCTCAGCATGGGGGAAATGGGAGAAAGGGGGTGGCCTCGCTACAGAGCTGGGAAAAACACTCCTGCCACCCTGCCCGGAGCCGAGAAACCTGGGAGAAGGTGCTGGCTCCCTGCTGCCATGTCCCTGCCACGAGCCAGGAAAGCTGTCTGCAGGCAGCTGAGAGATGCTCGGGGCGGGCAGGAGGATGCTGCAGTGCCTGCCCTTGGTGCATCCAGAGCTACATCTCCACTCAAGAGGGGCAGAAGCACAGAGCTGCCCTCCCCATCAGTGGGCAGGGACGGGCAGCGCAGGGCAGGGATGTGCCAAGCTCAAGGATGGCTCCAGCCACCTCCTCCCGGCCCTGCTGCAGGAGCAAAGGGGGCGGGGGGAGTGCGGCACAGGAGCGGGCCCGAGCGTGGAGCCGCCTGGCGAGGGAGCGAGGAGGCTCAGCGCCTCTCCCCTGGTGAAACACCCGTCTCGGCGCCCGTGTGAGGCCGCCTGATTGCGGTAGCAGAGATCAGCCCCGGAGAACTGACAGCGGACGTGCCTGGAAGCGTGAGCAGGTTCGCGCCGTGCCATGCCGGGAGCGGTTGCCTGCAGGGATGCCCCAGGCCGTCCCGGGACAACGCACCCGCGGGACAAGGGGCAGGGGACGGTCCCATCCTGCTGTCCTCGACGGCCCAAGGTGAGCAGCTCTGCCACCGGCCAGGCTCCTCTCCACAAAACCCAGGGGACAAAAGATGTGAATTTCTCAGGGGAAAAGCCATACATTTAAAGGCAAACGACGTGTTTGGGAAATAACCTGTGAAGGTTGTTTCACACCCATCCTGGCCTCCTCTCCCTTTCACCTTCGCAGATGACAGCTCTGGCCAGCCACCGAGACACTGCCATTCCCTGGACATTGCAAGGGGTGGGCAAACCATTCCCCACAGCTGGGGAGACTAACAGGATTGATATGTGAGGTTTGGGCTTTAATTCCAGCCCATAGATGGCTGGAAAACATGGTAAGCATGCCACCAAGCCGACCCCGGCACCGGGGCTCCAGCCAGCCTGAAAGATGCTCAACTCGATTACAGCTGCAGTAGCCACACAGGAGGTGGGCAGGGACTGTCCCCGTCTCCCCCAAAACCATGTTGCCAAGATTGAAATCCAGATTACACTCTCAATTTCAACCTAACTCCAGAGAAATGGCCCAAAAGGGACTGCTGGAGCCCTGCACACCCTGGCTGCGCGCTAGACCATGGGCTATCCAGAGAGTGGATCCAGCCCTGAACCTGCCATCAACGTGGGGCTCAGGTCCCCAGGGTAACGTGGCTGCACACTTCATCCCTGCCAACCTCCTGCAGCAATTTAGAGGCTCCTGCTGAAAACAGCCATGATCCTGGCAGCACCAAACACTCTGCTTTGACACTAAACCCCATTTTTTCTGAGCCCAGTGAAGGCCTGGTGACACGTCCCCATCCCTCCCCACCTCAGATCAACCAGGCAAACCCAACCCTCCCCATTTCCCCCATGCTGGCATGGTCATTCCCCACTTCACTGGAGCTGGAACTAAGGTCTACAATTACCACTCCTCTGTTTACCATTATGCCATTATACCACCCGCTTCGGAGGGGCTCATTTGTATTCTGCCAGGTCCAGTGCTGTCTGGCTGCTCTCACTCATGTAGCTGTAAAGAGGCGTATGTATAGATCTCAGAGACAAATGCACAGCTATCTATACATAGGACACTCCATACATCACTGACACCTATACGACAAACAGACCTGTGGAAAGAGCTGATGTTATCCAAGCTACGTGCATCCTTTATCCATAAATCTGACCTCAGCCGAGTTACTCCTGTTTAAGCCAGGCTGAATTTGGCCCCTGAAATGGGGTCATTCCCACCCAGGTGAAGGCAGGCAAAGCTGTCACCAGCCCAGGCAGGGGTGGGAACATCTCAGTGAAAGGCTGGGGCTACAAGAAGCTGCTTTAGTAAGGCCAGAGGAAGAAATTCTGCATTAAATTTGTATTAGAGCAAAGCAGCTGACTCAGGTTCTCCTGGACTTACACCAGTTTAACCATGAGCGCCTTGGTAGGCCCCTGGGCAGATTTTGCAGCATTTCTCATCAGAATCACAGAATCACAGAATTATCAAGGTTGGAAAAGACCTAAAAGACCATCCAGTCCAACCATTCACCTATTACTACTAGCTCCCACTAAACCATGTCCCTCAATACAACATCTAGTCTTTCCTTGAACACCCCCAGGGTCGGTGACTCCACCACCTCCCTGGGCAGTGCATTCCAGTGCCTGACTACCCTTTCCGAGAAGCAGTGCTTCCTAATGTCCAGCCTGAATCTCCCCTGGCGCAGCTTGACACCATTCCCTCTAGTTCTGTCACTGTCTACACGGGAGAAGAGGCCGGCCCCCAGTTCACTACAACCTCCCTTCAGGAAGTTATAGAGAGCTATAAGGTCTCCCCTGAGCCTCCTCTTCTCCAGGCTGAACAATCCCAGCTCCCTCAGCCGCTCCTCGGAAGGCCTGTGTTCCTGACCCCTCACCAGCTTAGTAGCCCTCCTCTGAACGCGTTCCAGGGCCTCAATGTCTTTCCTGTAATGAGGGGCCCAAAACTGGACACAGTACTCGAGATGCGGCCTCACAAGTGCTGAGTACAGGGGGACAATTACCTCCCTGTTCCTACTAGTAACACTATTTTTGATGCAAGCCAGGATGCCGTTGGCCTTCTTGGCCACCTGCGCACACTGTCGGCTCATGTTCAGCCGTGCATCAATCAGTACCCCCAGGTCCATTTCCTCCACACAGTCCTCCAGCCACTCCGCCCCAAGCCTATAGCGCTGCCTGGGGTTGTTGTGGCCAAAGTGCAGGACTCTTGTTGCATTTGCTCTTGTTGAACCTCATGCCATTGGCTACAGCCCAGCTCTCCAGCCTGTCCAGATCCCTCTGTAGGGCCTCGCTACCCCCAGGCAGATCCACACTCCCAGCCAATTTAGTGTCATCTGCAAACTTACTGAGGGTGCACTCAATGCCCTCATCCAGGTCATCAATAAAGATATTGAAGAGGACAGGCCCCAGCACTGACCCCTGGGGAACACCACTTGTGACCGGTCGCCAGCTGGATTTAACTCCATTTACTACCACTCTCTGAGCCCGGCCCTCCAGCCAGCTCCTTACCCAGCCAAGGGTGTACCCATCCAAGCCACATTACGTTTCAAGAGGACATTGAACCATCTATTTTATGTCATAGAATCATAGACTGGTCTGGGTTGGAAGGGACTCCAAGGGTCACAGAGCTCCAACCCCCCTGCCACAGGCAGGGCCACCAACCTACACAAGGTTGCCCAGGGCCCCATCCAACCTGGCCTTGAACACCCCCAGGGATGGGGCACCCACCCCCTCTCTGGGCAGCCTGTTCCAGCCCCTCACCACTCTCTCTGGAAAGAACTTCCCCCTGATATCTCATCTAACCCTTCCCTCCTTTAGCTTCCCTCCATCCCCCTTGTCCTGCCATTGTCTGCCCAGCTGATGTCTGATCTGTTGCAGGATGTACAATGTCACATAAGCAGACGCCACGGTTTCAATCTATTATTTGCCACACACCATTAGAAACGGACTCTATGGCAATATATCAGTATTACATGTATTTATTGCTTCAGCAAGAAGCCACCATGCACTGAGAGCTTTTGCCAGCTCCCTCAGTGGTCAGGTTGCCAGCCACAATGCCCTCTCTGTCTTTTTGGGAGACTGAAGCCCCAGCTGAGAGCTGAGCACCACACAGTTGTTTGGTCTTTAAAAGGGAGTGTGGGGAGGGGAAGTCTGGGGGGAAAGATAGATATAACAATGATAACAGGACTTTATAGCAAAAAATATATGAAACTGGTGCTACAAAATGCAGTTTCTCACTGAACCACACAACTCAGGCTGTGCAGCCCAGATCTGTCCCAAGAAACCAGACTGTCCCCAAAACCACCCGTCCTGGAGCCACCTGCTCCTCCTCCAACCAACCCCCTTTTATACTGAGCATAATGTAATTGGCATGGAATACCCCCTTTGGCCAATTCGGGTCACCTGTCCTGGCTGTGTCCCCTCCCTTCTTGTTAGTGGGGAAATAGGAACTGAAAAGTCCTTGATTGCTTGGCAACAACTAGAAAGATCAGGGGGCTACCAGCACTGCTCTCCTCCCAACTCCCAAACACTTCCATCCACTATTAGAAAAGAAATTAACTCCATCCTAGCTGAAACTAGGACAGGGGCAAACCCCAGCAATGCCCAGTGAGCCCCAGTGGCACCACCAATTTTACTGGACGCTGCTGCGTTCTGGGTCCCCTGTCACATCCCAGCTGGTGCTGGCTGGAGAAAACCACCCTGCCCCCAGGCACAAGCACTGCCCCGGGGGTTGCAGGGAGGGGGGGACTGCCCTCTACCAGCAGGAGGGTTTGGAGCTGTGGATGGGATAGAGCCCGGGATGCCAGCCGGCAGAGCAGCGGTGCCTTGGCCAGGCAGCTCCCGCGGATGCAGACACCCCCCGTTCACTGCTCATCTCCATGGGAACGAGCCATCACGGCTAATGATGGCTGCTGAAATGGCAGCGGGGATGACAAATGCAGGGCCGCTCTGGCTGGTGGTGCAGGCAGCCCCTCCGTGATGCCAGATGGGGGTGATGCCAGATGGGGGTGATGCCAGGTGGGCTTTCGCAGCTCCGGAGAACCCGGGTAACCACAGCCTTGCCCCACGGTGCTCCTCAGCTCCTGTAAGCCACAGCACCCCCCACCAGCATCCCTGCATCCTGCCTTTCACATGCCTGATCAAGAATACATCATCCCAAGATCCCAACATATCCTTTTCCATTTTCCAGGGGCACCCATCCATGTTAAATGTGGAAAAAGCCAACCCCCTATTTCTATCAACACACTGCAATCACTGCTAACAACGGATATAAACACCAGCTCAGGGCTGAGAAACTCCAGGCCTGTGCAAAAGGGCCCTTCTCCTTCTTAAATATGTCTTCTTTTCCTGAAATGCAGCAATTTAATGCCAGGGAGGGAGATGGTGTGCTCTCCAGCCACGTTCCTGCTTTTCTAGCAGCCCGGGTTATAAATAACAATCAGCCTCTCCTGCCAGCCCTCTCCCCTGTCCCCCTTTGCTTTTTTAATCTTTGCCAAAGGTACTGTTTAGAGATCTTTCTAGACCATTTATTTTTAAATTACCAGCCAGAGGAGAGAAGGAGGGAGAGGGAAAAAAAAAACAAACCAAGAAAAAAGGCAAAAGAAAGAAACTTGTGGAGCTGATAGCTTATCAGGAGGGAATCCAAATGTCACATTAGTTGAGAAAGTTGGAAGATTAAATTTTCCTACACCCTTCATCTGCTTCTGACATTTAGGGGCTTCCCCCCACCCCCCCCCTTCCCCTCTTCTTGCTGCATCTCTCAAGCAGCAAGTGGGCAGCCTGCGACTGGCACTGCTGACACCCAGCCTCCCACCACCAGCCCCTTCCCCTCCCAGCCCTCCCCAGGGACCCCGAGCAGGCAGGTGGGTGCTTTCTGCCAGGCACATCCCAGGGGATTTTTGTGCTTTAAGCATCGTCCCCTGCCACCAACACAGTACTGGAGATGGAAAATCCCTTCATTTCTGCGCTGTTCTCCCTGTGATACCCAGCCCAGAGCACCTGCTATTCTTCCCAGACAAACTCCACAGCCCTTGCTAGCAGGGAAAGGTGAAAACTTTGCTTCTGCAAACATTTTGAGAGCCTTGGGGACCCCCCCCAGGGAAATTTTCTGATGCTCCCATTTGTGGGAAACCACCAGGAAATCCAGAATCTGTTCAGGAAGACAGTGGAGCTGAGGTGCAAGCAAAATGAATAGGAAGCTCATTTCCTTCTCACTGCAGCTAAAGCCAACATAAGGCTTGTGAATAAGCCCCAGCCCCATTGAATAGGCATTGTCCACCAGAACTCTTTCAGGTAGATCAGCTAGAACATTGCAGCCAGACCCTGCTCAATTTAAATATAAAATTGAAGTTAAATAAAGAAAAGATGGAAAGAGTGCTATTTAGTTCCATTCAGACACCTGGGTACCATCTCCATCCTTTGTTATTTCAGTCTCACCTTTTGTCTCCATTATTTTTGCTGGAATTGAATTTGCTGGGATTTCACTGGGAAGCAGCAACACCCCTGATAGGGAAGCACCTTCCCTGCCAACCCCACGAACCTTGGTAAGAGGATGACTCCAATTGCCCTTGATCTTTCCCCAGAGGAGGAATGGTTGGTGTGGCAAATTTGCAGGATGTCACCTCCCTCTGAGAAGGGCCAGGGACCAGAGAGTCCAGCCCCAGGTCCCCAGGAACCCTGCGCCATGCCTCTGTCCATGGCTTCCCCCCCCAGTGCCCTGTGTGCCAGGAGGGCTCAGTGGGCATGACTCAGAGTTTGAGATGCCTATTTACAGGGTAATCCTGCCTGGGGATGCTCCCCTCCCTTGCAGACATGCCTAATCCCACCAGCAATGGCCAGTGGCCACTAACTGCCAGCTCACATCACCACTGCTGGCACCAGCTGGGTATGGGCAGTCGGAACCGGTCAGGGTAACACCGGGCAAGGGGATGCCCAGCTGCCCTGTCCCCTGTCCTATGGTGGTGAACTCCAAAAGCCCTGCCCAGCCTGATGGATGCACCAGCGTTGCTCCTTGCCCCCTGGGTTGCCTCCTCCAGCCAGTTCTGCCTCTACTTCTATCCAAAACTCACTTCAGTGGATTTTAAGCCCATTAGCACCATCCTCTCCAGAGTGGCCATGGAGAGTAGGATCCTTCCCTCCACCCTTCAGTGGCTTCCTCTAGTTTGGGGAGGGACAGGGGATGTCCCCTGTTCTGAATGAGCAGGGAGACCTGCTGGGGAAAGCAAGCACCCCCCACTTTGGCTGCAGTATCTGACTGACTTCTCGGTCTCCCCTCCTCGACTCTCCATGGCTCCAGTTCCCCTGCCAAGAAGCCCTCCTGCTGTCACTGCCTGCCCACGATGGCACTGCCAGTCTGGAAGTAACTGCTTTGAAGGATCCATCCTCCCCTCCAGCTTGCCTCCACTCTGGGGCATCACTTCCAAGGCAGGATGAGAGGAGAGCTGAAGCTCGTGCAGGACATGTGACCTGAGCTGGTGGGACCCTGTGAAGCCCGGATCATCCTGTCCCCTCTGCACAGGGACTTCTGAAGGCTGGTGAGGTCACTCCACTAAAGCATTAATTTTGGATGAGGCCATGTGGTTTCCAAGCATTTTGCTGTCAATGCCACGTGCTGCCTCTCCCCCTGTCCTGCTGCAGTACCTGTCCCCTGATGGCACATCTGCTGCTAACTCTGCTTCAGGTAAGGACTGGGACTGGGGCAGTGACACCGGCTGGGGCTGCCCTGAAGCCCCTGCTCTGCTCTGCTCTGCTCCTGGCCAGGCCTGAGGACACCACAACGCACACGCTCCCCAATGTCACTGCACCAAGGGCAGCACCAGCCTAGTGAGCACTGCTTTGGAAGGACTCCAGGGCACAGCACAAGGTAGGAGCTGGGTGACCCATCACCTGCCAGCAGCCATTGCCAGTGCAGTGCCCAGCACCAAAGGCATGGCACCTGAGCACCGTCCCCATCACAGTGCAGAGGAGCCAGCACATGCCAGCTCCCACTGGGAGTGCCAGGAGAGCAGAGCTGCTGGGTCTGTATTTACAGCACTGATTGCCAAAAATCACAGGATGGCTGTGCCGGGGGGCAAGGCAGGGGGAATTAGATTCAGTCTCTAATTAAAGGTTTGCTCCTCATTTGAATTTCAGATGCCAGCTTTAATTTTAGAAACTTTTGCAGGCAGTGGAGCAACCTGCCCACCTCCCTGCTGCTGCTGAGACTGGGGCCGGCCAGGGTGGCTTGGCTGGGGGGGTGGGGGGATGGCTGCACATCGGGCGCTTGCTGCCCACCGCAGAGCCTTGGTAGAGCAGCTGTAACATGCTGTGCCAGGTCTGCCCCAGCACGCTGCTGGGGAGTGGCTCAGCACTGGGACAGTGTGCTGAGCATGCCAGCCGTGCAGCGGGGACACTACTCACATATTCAGTGTCGGCCTTGGAGTCATAGTACTCGATGTCTTCCTCCTGCAGAGAAGAGGGAAACTTGAGTTAGTGCTGGGCAGGGACAGGGATGGTGGAGGGGTCCCCACCACTGCTCTCCTTCCCCCTTTCTCTCCCCTTCTGCACCTCCACCACATTGCCTGGGACCAAACCCTGTCCACCCCGTGCTGTCCCTGGGACATGGCCAGGATCCTGCATCCCACTCCTCTGCCCTCCAAGGCCTGGCCATCGCCTGCCGTGCTTCCCTCCCTCTGCTCGCAGCTGCCATGGAGCGGTGGCAGCAGTGCAGGGCAATGCACACAGTCTGTGCCACAGCCAACCAGCCCCACCATGGTGCCACCAGTGTGACCATGGTTTCTACACTGCCACGGGACACGACGCTGTACTGTGTCCCCACGCCCAGGATGCTTTAGTCCTGCTGCAAGCGCTGGGAGCTGCAGGAGAGCTGGGCACAGGCAGCACCCACAGCCTGAGCACTCCCCTCCCCACATGGCAGAGACAGCGGGTGGGGGGGGGAAGAGCATCCTCGCTTCTGCAGGGAAAGGCACGCCGCTAATTTGGGGTATTTAAAGCCTACTTAGGCAGAAAGGTCTGCTTGGATTCCTCTTCCCCCCACGCCGGGATGCAAGGCAGCTGATGAAATTCCTGAAGAGGCAGTTGGGAGAGCAGCAGTGCTGTCACAACAGCGCTGTGTGTGCCATCAGAAGGGGGAATTAACGGGCACTGGGAGACTCTTCTCTGCGTGCAGGGCCGCGGGCACGGTGCGGCGCCCCGGCAGCCGTGGCGGTGTGAACATGCCTGCCACTCAGTCAGCCGTCACCCTGCGAATCAGCCTTCCCTCCCTGCACGCAGAGGCAGCGCCCTGGCATGATTAGAGCCAGTGTGAGTTAATGAAGAAAGCAATGTGGGCCCAGGACAGAACCCCAGCTAAAGCCTTGATGGTGCTGGCCGCATCCTTGCCCTCCTCGCTCCGCTCTGCTGCTGCCCCCATGGCACCCAGCCCAGCTGGGGGGCTCGTACCAAGGACAATGGCACTGTGACACTCAGCCCAGCCTGACCATGGGCTCGAGCTGGGAAAAGGGACTGGCAGGGCCAAGTGGCTGGCCAGGCAGCTGGCATCATCCGCTGCGCTGTGCCGGCCGCACCAGGAGCTGGCAGCCACTAACGCCAGGAGGAGGACAAGCCCCTGCTCTCTCAGGGGCACCGGAGGCAGGGGGTTGCTCTGCCAAGCTGCGTGGCCAGTGTCCTCCCAGGATGGAGACTGCAAAGGGTGGTTTGGGGATCCTCCTGGGCAGAGGGGCCGTGCCATGGGCTCTGCGACTGGAATCACGGTGCTAAGGCAGCACCAAGAGGCAGAAGGGAAAGAAGAAAAATTGATGCAGCATCTTCCAATTTCTGCTCTTAAAAAGCCTAGTCATTAAGGGAATGTACTTATTAATTATCTGTGGTTTGTTGTGAAATGCTGAGGGGTTTACAATAACAAGAAAAGGGAAAAAAAAACCCCATTCTCTTTGGATGCCCACCCTGCACTGCTCCTGACCCCATGCACACCCCTGCTCCTCGCTGGTGCTGCTGTCTCCCTGGGTCCGTGGCCATCTGCACTTCCTAATTAAAGGAACCCCCAGGAGACCCGTAACACAAACGAGCTAATTTCATGTTTAATGATCTTTAATCAGAAGTGAGTGTGACTAACAACAGCCATCCAGAAGGTGCTTTGTTATTCATTTTATCTTCCATCGGCTTCTCCCAAAACCTTAAATCCCATCCCACACGTGGTGGTGGCCCCACACCTGCAGTGGGGGTGCCGAGGTGACATCAGGGAGGATGGTTGGTCCCCTGGCCCCATGGCACAGGGAGCAGACCTCCTGGAAGAACAGCTCTGCCACCCGTTTCCCTCAGGATCACAGAGCCCTCACCTTGCACTTTTTCAAGCCCTGACCACCCCAGGAGCAGCTGAGTGAGATTCCAGTCCTGCTCCATGCTGCGGCTGAGCACCTGTGGGATGGTCAGTGCCACCTCAGCCCTGCACCCAGGACATGCCCTGAGGCCAGGCTCCACTCTCCTTGCCACAATCCTGCTGATGCTGTGGAAGCTAGCAGGGCATCCACATCCAGCCAGAGACTGGTGGAGCTAGTGACAACCTATTCCAGAAAGGAAGGAGAGAGTCCTTGGAGGCCCTTTAGTCTGGGAGTCTCCCAGGAGTCAGCACAGGACCCTACAATTTCCTCTCCCTAGCATTTGTGTTTCCAACCATGCCTGCCTCCTCCTCCTAATCCTCTCTTCCCCCTCCTCACAGCCAGTTAAACCCAGCACCAGGCCTGTGTAAATAGCACTGGTATTTCTAGAGCCTTTCAGAATAAATACCAATAAAGAAAACAAGGGGGGGGTGAAGATGTCGAGGGATTTCAGGGCAAAACGTTACCCAGCATCTTGCAAAAGAGCCTGGAAAAAAAAAGCACTTGTTGAAGGGGAGGCTGTGAGGTGTCAGCTGCTGCCCATTTCCTCACGCTGTAACTGCCACACGGTGTCTGTGTAACAGCACTTGGAGTGCCTGTGCTGCTCACCGGTACATGCAGGGTTGTCTCTGCCTCCTGAAACCCTCCCTGCAAGTCAGGGGGAGAAGCCAGCTTGGTGCAAGGGCTGACTTCTTTGGCAAAGCCACCAAGCAACCACCGTGCCTGCAGCAAACCCTTGGCAGGCTGGTTTGGTGTCAGCCAGGGAGCCCCTAGCCAGGTCTGGTTCTGCTTGGGACCTTGTGGGTGGGGGCTCTGGGGATGCTGCGTGCCTGAGTCTCCCCTCCCCAAGCACGCTGCCTTGTTCCCCCAGAGCCCACCCTGCAGCCCTGTGCTCGACTTCAAAGGAGTGGAACACTCTTTTGCCAATTTTGCACCAAAATGCCAAGCAAAAAGCTAGTTAGTGACACCAGGCTGTGACCTTCTGGAGGGCTGCAAGCTGGAGCCCTGCCAGCCAGGGGAGGACCCTGCTTCTACACGGGTGCTTCCTGGCCAGGCCCCAGCAGCCAGGTCTGAGCCAAAGCCAAGAGCACAGGGAACCCTGGGTGCTCAGCAAGGGGCACCCCTCCCTGCCCCCTCCTCCCCCCCTTCCCCAGCACAGCCTTTTCCAGGAGCATTCACATAGGTCTTTTTTCAACCAAAACAATTATGGCAACTCAAAATAACGTTAACAAGGTCAGTGCTCTGCTACCTTCTGGTGATGCCAGGATGGAGGGGTGCTGTCCCACACCTCCATGTCATTGGTCTAACGAGGTAGCAGCAATCAAAGCAGGTCACACACGCAGCTCTTACCCCCCTGACACCCCTCTGGAGAAGCTGAGGGGATGCATCAGCTCCTTGCTCCAGCCTGCCCAGCCTGAGCACACAGCCAGCAAGGACACAGCTCACCCCTCCCTTTTCCATAGGTTTTCTGGAAGATCACCTGGGCTGGATAATCCCTCTCCTGTGGATCTGTTGCTCAGTGTCTGTAAGGGTCACCCCTCTGATTGCATGCCCTGAGGACACTGGGGCTCCTGGGGGCAGTTTTGCTGCACCACATGGATTTGGGTCCAGGTCAGCCCTCTGGCTGCGGGTTTCATTTCCCCAGGGGGCACGGGGGTGACCCCTCTGGTCAGGAAATCTCTTCCAAGATTTCACTGGCTCTGGACGAGCCAAATCCTGCAGCAGTTTGCCTTCCAGGTGACTAGGAGAAGGTCAGAGGGTGGTGGGGAAGTGAAGCTGGTTCCCAGCTGCTGAACAGAGCCAGTGGCTGGGCTGGCAGTCCAGCCCACGGTGTGCTGGGCCTAGCATGCCCAGCCAGCCTCAGCAGGCAGCTCTGTGCCCTGCAGTGATGGACAGTGAGTGTTTAAGGAGCTCTGCATGTCCCCAAACCACCAAGCACACAGCAATAGCAACAGATTCTGCTTACAGTCCCCCCTTTGGCATGGTCGACTGCTGGCAGTGCATCCTGCAGCCCACACAGCTCCCCCTCCCCTAAGCACCCACAGCCCCTGTCCCCGTGGCAGCAGGGGACGAGCAGGGGGACGTGGCACATTCCCATGGCAGCATCATCCCTGACAAGTCTGTGTCGGGAGGATCAGGATGGGCTGGCTGATGGCCATGCCCAGGGATGAGTCCATGGTGGCCACAGAGGTCTGAGTCAGGTGAGGGCTCAGCCCAAGGTCTCCCAGCCCTGCCAGAGGTGCAGCAGCCTTCTCTGGCAGCAGATGTGCACCGAGGCGAAGCGTTTCTGTAACAGCTGCCACGGGGTGGTGAGAGGACCAAAGCAGGAACAGGCTCCCACAGGGCCCTGGTGAGCTCCTGGGGGACACTCCATGCTGCAGTCACAGCGTGGCTATCCCGATGCCTGGCTCTGGGCAGCAGGATAAACACTGGTGCCAACTGTAGGGGCTGAAACGTTTTGTTTCTACTGGGCTGTCCTTGTCCACATGCACCATGGGGAATCATAAAATCACTGAATCTGTAAGGTTGGAAAAGACCTGTAAGGTCATCAAGTCCTGCCCAAGTTGGTGTCACCTGCAAACTTACTGAGGCACACCCAGTGCCTCAACCAGACCACTGATAAAACAAGACTGGGCCCAGTACTGAGCCCCAGGGAACGACCGGCCGCCAACTGCATTGAACTCCACTCACTGCAACTCTCTGCGCTTGGCTGTCCAGCCAGGGCTCCAACCTGAGAAGAGATCCATCCTCACACCCCAGGAAGAGGAACACATTCACTGTTAGCCCCAACCACTGTCAAATGGACCCAGGACCCGCCGTGCTGCTGCTGTAGCCCTCACCATGTGAGTCCCCTGGCATCCCATGTGGGAGCAGAGGCCATCCGCATTACCCAGGACAGGTGGGAACAGTCACCATAATCTGCCTTGGCATCTTTTTTTTTTTTAAAAAGCAATTTCCTCCCTCTGCCTCTCTGACAGAGCTGGGGAAATATTTAAGTGACCCGTCAACAGTTTCTTCATCTCCACAAGAAGATGTTTTATCTGATCATGCCTGGCCGGCTATTCTGCTTCACACAGCAGCTCCTGTCTGCTCCCGGTCCTTCCAGGCTGCCTTGAACGAGACGTGGCTGCACACAGGAACCACAGGGATGTCAGTGCCAGTGGGTGCTGGGGACCCACTGGCCCTGCTAGGGATGGGATGGGATCACAGAATCACAGAATCTTAGGGGTTGGAAGGGACCTCAAGAGATCATCGGGTCCAACCCCCCTGCCAAAGCAGCTCCCCAGCTCATATTACATAGATAGGCATCCAGAGGAGACTTGAATCTCTCCAGAGAAGGAGACTCCACCACCCCCCTGGGCAGCCTGTCCCAGGGCTCCCTCACCCTCACTGGGGAAAAGTTCTTCCCCATGTTGGTGAGGAACTTCCTATGCTCCAGTTTACAGCCATTGCCCCTTGTCCTGTCCCCACAGACACTGAAAAGGGGCTGGCCAATTCCCCCTGCATCCCCTGCTTAAGATAATTAAAGACTTTAATTAGGTCCCCCCTAAGTCTTCTTTTCTCCAGACTAAACAGTCCCAGCTCACTCAGCCTGTCCTCACAGGGGAGATGTTCCAGGCCCCTAATCATCTTCGTAGCCCTTCTCTGGACTCTCTCCAGGAGATCCCTGTCT
>VZTU01030944.1:1438-21636 GCA_013400835.1 Zapornia atra | reverse complement strand
CAGGTCTCTCTGGATGGCAGCGCAGTGTCCTGTGTGTCACCCACCCCTCCCAGCTCTGTATCATCGGCACTTGCTGAGGGGGGATGCTGTTCCCTCAGCAAGGTCGTCAATGAAGATATTAAACAGGACTGGACCCAACACCAAGGATGGGATGGGATGGGACGGGACGGGACGGGACGGGACGGGACGGGACGGGATGGGACGGGATGGGATGGGATGGGACGGTAGCACCCAGAGGAAAGTCAGCAGCCCGCACACCAAACCACTGCACCCATGCAGCTTCCATGGGTGGTCCTGAAGAGCAGGGATAGAGGGGAGCCCCCTCGAGCCCCATCCTTAGCTTTTAGGAGGGAACATCACTGACATGGGGTTTTTGTGAATGATTTTCTTGCTTTGCTTTTTGGCCAGAACAGCTCTACAGCAAGGTTGGTGCTTTAACACAGTAATTCTGCGAGCGTAATGAAAGCTGACATTATATCAAACACAATAAAGACTCTCAGTTGATGGAGATCATTCCTGAACACACAAACCCATTAAACTGAAAAAAAAAATATCAATTCTACACACTCGCCAGCCAAAAGAAAATGTGATTTGTTATCTAAAAGGGGGTTATAAACACAGCTTCAATGCACTTTCTGTGCTGTAATGAAAACTAGGTTTGAAATGGCAAGATGACTGCAAATTAGAGTATTTGATTTTATTTTCTAACTTTTTAGGTAAACCTCCTGCAAGGGCAAGTGCAAGGTCACAGCACCGATCTTTCTGCGCTCGGCCGATAAGTAGGATCTGTAATTAAAGGAGGGGAAGGAAGAAAGGGGATGAGGAGCTGGCGCTGGCCCTTTGAACACAAAGCCCTGCCTGCACCCAGCAAACCCACAGGAGCACCCACCCTCCCACTGCAGACACGCACAGAGACCCCCTGCCCAGAGGGATGCTGCACCCAGGGCTCCAGACAGACACCCTCCCCCCTGGCTGTGCCACCACACGTGTGTCCCCCACGCCCTACCCCTCACCTTCCTTGGGTGGCTGGGAGTGAAATCTCTGTTATTCCTCCTGTCTCTTCCCATTTGGCAAACAAGGAGCCCGTTTTCCCTGGAGTTTTGTTTCTAATGGAGCTTGAAATTATCTGGGCTTTGTGATTTGCTCGCGTGCTTGCAGGCAGGGGTTATGGATGGGGGCAGCAGTGGTGCTCCCTCTGCCACCTTTGCACCCACCACCGCACCCCAATACCACCTGTGCTGTGCACAGTGGTTAAACTCAGTCCCCCCAGCTGCCACCCAGCCCTGGGGTGAAATGAGATGAAGGGACAACGGGAGGGGTGTCCCAGAGCCATTGCACATGCAACCTTGGGACTAAGCCCTGACATCCACACCTCAATGCAGAGCTACTTGTTTTTAACTGAAATTTGGGGTTCTTTTTTCCCAAGGAGAAAGGGCCTGCTGGGCTCTGACCCTTCAAACACCTCTTTGCCTGCACAAAAGGTGAGGAGAGGAGGGGGGGCAGCAGGGGGAGGAAGAGGGGAGTTTCCCAGTGTAGCAATGGAAAATGCAGCAAGGAAGAACTGGGAGAAAAACAACAGTAATAAACATTTTATGAAGCAGAAAATGGCTTATAAAGAAGTCAACTTTTAAAGGCAATTTATATAATCCTGCCAAGCACACATAAATGCAGGGCTGGCTCTCCGCAGCATCAGAGGGTCCCTTAAAGGGACACATAGCTCTGGCCACCCCAGCAGGCCGAAATGCAGCGATGAAGAACCCCTGGGATGCACTCCATGGCTCAGGGTGCAGGCCTGCACCTTTGATGGCATCACCCCCCAGGTCAGCACCATCCCTGCTCCCTCACATCATGGGGCTGCGGGGTGTCTGAGCTCCTGCTGCTGCTGGTGCTGGGGTGAGGCTGAAGGCCTGGAAAAGAACCTGAGGCACTGGGAAACCCTGGAGGAACTCAGAGCACAGGAGTGGAGAGGAGCTGGGAGAAGATGGAACCTGACAGGATGCTGATGGGCAGCGTGGCAGCTCCTCAGTGAGGATTTGTATGGAGTGTGGGAACAGAAAACTCCACAGGACCTTCTAGTGGCTTTATAGGTACATTTTGCAGGTCCCTCACCTGAGCAGGGTGGCAAACGGAGGATGGGAAGCTGGGAAACAGTATGGCAGCCCCAGCACCTCCATCTGCTGCCCGGGTAATGTCTGTGCGTGGGCTCAGCACCGCTGCCAAGGCTCGGGGACACAGCTGGGGACATCCAGAGTGGGAGGAGAGCCCTGAGGTGCATCCAGGAGCTTCTCACTGGAAAACTGGTCAGCCAGGCAACTGCAAACTGGGAACCTTTAGTGGTCTCTTATTGTAGCAGTACCAGGTGGTCACAGTGCCCTGTGGTGGGAGCCCACCTTGTGGGAAGGGGACACAGGTCCCACCTTTCCAGGACTCCACCAGACTTTGCTGGCAGATGGGCATGCACCCCTGGAAGACCCTAAGTGTGCAGGAGGGGAAGGGCATGGCCTTTCCCCCCTCCAAGTCAGGGAAGGTCATACAACAGCCCTGAGCAGCAGCCTGCCCGGCTGTCTCCCTGCCCACCATGCCACCTCCAGCTGCCACCCAGCCCTGGGGTGAAACAAGATGAAGGGACAACGTGAGGGGTGTCCCAGGTCCCAGAGCCATTGCATGTGCAACCTTGGGACTAAGACTGGTTTTGGATAAAGAAAGTGCTTGGGTGGTCAGGGAGCTCTGGGGACACACAGGGACATGGCCCTAGCCTGGCCTGGCTGGGAGATGCAGGGGGCCCGAGGGTGGGTGAGGATGAGGAGCAGGGATGGGACAGAACAGCATGGGGGGAGCGTGCTGGGAAGGGGGAAGCATTCTGCAAAGCCCCCCAAGGTGGGAGACTGATCTCAATCCCTTTGGCCAGGCCAGTATGGCTGGGAAAGGCAAAAAAAAAAGGGGCACCCCCCCCTCAACTTTCCCCACAGGTCATGAGCAGCCGCGGGCAGCAGCCTCCCAGCCACTCTGGCTCTGCTCCCCTTTCCTTTTCCCCTGGACTTCCATAGCAACCCATCTGCAGGGAGGTTTAATGGGGCTGCCATTAGCACCAATGCAGCACACACACACTCAGCATCTGCAGGGGCCCCTCTGGATGGCTGCGACTCTGGTGTGAGGCTGGGATGCGACGCACCAGGAGAGGAGGTGCCCTTTTCCAGTGCATCGCATCCCAGCCTCACACCTGAGCTGCAGCCAGAAGGAACAGGATGCTCACTGGGAAGGAAAGAGAGGAGGAGCTGGGATGCTGCTCTGCCGCCTTCCTGACGGGCAGCAGGGTCACCGGTGCTGGCGTGCAGGTCTGACCGTGCCCCACCGTGTGCCAGAGGACATTCAGTGCCAGTGCTGAGAGCTGTTTGGGCAGCCCCTCTGCCTGGGAAGCAGGGCTGAGGCAGGCAGAGCGCTGGGAAGGCTGCTGGGGAGCAAACACCCAGCCCCGGGTGCTGTGCACAGAGCCAGAGCTGGGTCAGTCCATCAAGTGTCCCAGGAGGGTCTGGGCTGTCCTGATAAAGCTGCAGAGAGCTCTGCGGTGCCGCCTGGCTGCACATTGTTTCTGGGCGACTCGCTCCTAATTACCTTGATTAAGTGGTTGCAAACAGTGCGATTAAACCCATTTTTTTTTTTCCTGGGAAAGTGGATTTCTGCAAGGTTTGTGCCCTGAATTGCAAAATGAGCCAAGAGCTCCCTGGCACTACAGCCTCTCCCCTCAGTATCCCCTCAGAGCGCCAGGCAGCCAGGTCTGTGTGGAGAGGGAGCTCCTCGGGGCTGTGGAGGGGCCTGGCACGCAGAAGCCCCCCCAGCGTGGAGGCTGCTTGTCCCTGTGGTCCAGGGGACAAACAGAAGCACCAAGGAAACACCTGGACCTTGCTCCAGTTTGCTTGCCCTGCCCATGCCCTGCCCATCATGAGGTGCATGGGGCCACCATGACGCCCCTGGGGTGTCCGTGGCCAAGTTGTGGGTGCTGAGTAAGGATCAGCAGATTAAGGATTCCAGGGCTCTGGACCCAAGAGGACACACAGACTGGGCCAGGGATGGAGGCGAGAGCCCGTGGGAGATGCCCGTGGCTGCCCCTGCGCTGCAGTCTGCCTACCCTGGGAGC
The DNA here is from genome assembly GCA_013400835.1 of Zapornia atra. Classification (NCBI taxonomy): domain Eukaryota; kingdom Metazoa; phylum Chordata; class Aves; order Gruiformes; family Rallidae; genus Zapornia; species Zapornia atra. The sequence continues at coordinate 17,501 of VZTU01030944.1, read as the reverse complement.
CCCAGGCCACCAGCCAAGGGCATCCCAGCAGGCAGGGGCTGCAGTGGGAGCGGGTGAGAGGAGGATCCAGTCACTGCTGTGTCCCCTGGGGCTGGGCACGGAGGGCAGCACGGAGGCAGGGCTCACTCCGGGTGCTTGCAAGGCACCAGCCTCAGCACCAGCCTCAGCACCAGCCTGTGCCCACAACCTTGTCACCCTCCTAACCCTGCCAGAAAGAGATGACCCTAATTCAGCTGTGCAGCCATGCAGAAAGGTCTCAGTGACTTCTGGCGACAATGACAACTGTCTTGCTGGACAGAAGGGCCAGCAGGGACACTCGCCCCTTCTTGGTAAGAATGTGTCCTCTCATGAAGGGAAGGTCCCCATGAGCTTGGCCCCCCCGGGTGCCTATGGGACTCAGCTCCTGGGGGCACGAGAACTGGCCATGGTCACCCACCCCACACTGGCTGCGTGGCGACCGAAATCCAAGCAGCAGCCTGACACCTTGCCTTCTCTTCCTCTCCTCCTGCCTCTTCCTCTCCACCTCAAACCCACCACCAAGGGCAGGAGGGTCTGTACGGGCAGGATGTGCCCTCAGGTCCTCATCTCCCCTCCTCCTGAGCAGATCATGGTTGCAGACAGAGAAATCCTCCCCAAAATGCACCGGCTCCAGCGGGGCTGTCCCTAGGCTGTCCCCTCAGCAACTGGGGATCTGGCCCGACCCAAGGGGAAGGAGCTGAGGGGCTCAGGAGGATTTTTGATTGTAGACTCCATTTACACTAGAAGGAAAACAATCTTCCCTTCCTTCTGTATTATTGTTATAATTTGAGAGCATTTCCAGGCCGAATCCTCCAGGTCCCTGCTGAGTGCTATCACCGCCAGAATTACAAAGTCAAATGCAATCATTAAACCTGCATCTTCCCTCTCCCAGCCCAGATTGTTCCCTCCCCCAGGAACAGCCCCCACTGCAGCCACTGTCAGAGGAGCCGGCACGTGCCCACGGGTGCTGCCGTCACCCTGCGGGAGACCCCGCTTGGCACCAAACCCACCGGCTGCAGGAGATGGGGCTGGGGGGGGATAAAAGTCCCCCCCGGCCCCCAAACTCTCAGGGATGAGCTGCCAACTGGACCTTTCCCCTCCTGCTTTCTCCTGGAGATCAGTCTCCCACCTTTCCAGGGGAAACCCTGGAGGAACTCAGAGCACAGGAGTGGAGAGGAGCTGGGAGAAGATGGAACCTGACAGGATGCTGATGGGCAGCGTGGCAGCTCCTCAGTGAGGATTTGTATGGAGTGTGGGAACAGAAAACTCCACAGGACCTTCTAGTGGCTTTATAGGTACATTTTGCAGGTCCCTCACCTGAGCAGGGTGGCAAACGGAGGATGGGAAGCTGGGAAACAGTATGGCAGCCCCAGCACCTCCATCTGCTGCCCGGGTAATGCCTGTGCGTGGGCTCAGCACCGCTGCCAAGGCTCGGGGACACAGCTGGGGACATCCACAGTGGGAGGAGAGCCCTGGGGTGCATCCAGGAGCTCCTCACTGGAAAACTGGTCAGCAAACTGGGAACTTTCAGTGGTCTCTTATTGTAGCAGTACCAGGTGGTCACAGTGCCCTGTGGTGGGAGCCCGCCCTGTGGGAAGGGGACACAGGTCCCACCTTTCCGGGGCTCCACCAGACTTTGCTGGCAGATGGGCATGCACCCCTGGAAGACCCTAAGTGTGCAGGAGGGGAAGGGCATGGCCTTTCCCCCCTCCAAGTCAGGGAAGGTCATACAACAGCCCTGAGCAGCAGCCTGCCCGGCTGTCTCCCTGCCCACCATGCCACCTCCAGCTGCCACCCAGCCCTGGGGTGAAACAAGATGAAGGGACAACGTGAGGGGTGTCCCAGGTCCCAGAGCCATTGCACGTGCAACCTTGGGACTAAGACTGCTTTTGGATAAAGAAAGTGCTTGGGTGATCAGGGAGCTCTGGGGACACACAGGGACATGGCCCTAGCCTGGCCTGGCTGGGAGATGCAGGGGGCCTGAGGGTGGGTGAGGATGAGGAGCAGGGATGGGACAGAACAGCGTGGGGGGAGCGTGCTGGGAAGGGGGAAGCACCCCAAGTCGGGGAGGGTCATACAACAGCCCTGAGCAGCAGCCTGCCCGGCTGTCTCCCTGCCCACCATGCCACCTCCAGCTGCCACCCAGCCCTGGGGTGAAACAAGATGAAGGGACAACGTGAGGGGTGTCCCAGGTCCCAGAGCCATTGCACGTGCAACCTTGGGACTAAGACTGCTTTTGGATAAAGAAAGTGCTTGGGTGATCAGGGAGCTCTGGGGACACACAGGGACATGGCCCTAGCCTGGCCTGGCTGGGAGATGCAGGGGGCCTGAGGGTGGGTGAGGATGAGGAGCAGGGATGGGACAGAACAGCGTGGGGGGAGCGTGCTGGGAAGGGGGAAGCACCCCAAGTCGGGGAGGGTCATACAACAGCCCTAAGCAGCAGCCTGCCCGGCTGTCTCCCTGCCCACCATGCCACCTCCAGCTGCCACCCAGCTCCAAAATCACATCCTCTGCCCTCGTTAGTGCTGCCAGGAGGCAGCGCTGGGGCTGCCTGGCACTGCCAGCAGTCACCTGTGACAGGGTGGAGAACGTGGGCATGGAGGGAAGGACGAGCAGGGATGGGATGAGGAACCCAGTCCTGTGTCCCAAGTTACCCCGTGGCCAGTGGTTCTGCAGCACAGGGCTCAGCATCCAGGAGGGAAGCAGGGGGGAGCAGTTGGGCACATGGAGCCTTACCCGGATGTTGTCCTGCCAGTGGTGAGCCTTCTGGAACTTCTCTGCTGCGTTGGCAAGTCTCTGCAAAACAAGTGGAGAGGAGAAGTTAGCCCGGGGAAAGTAAGAGGAGCTGGGCATCGCCCGTGCCAACCCAGGACCGTGGATGCTGCCCTAGCACACAGCATCCCTCTGTTTTGGGGACCCTAACTTCTCTGTGCCACGGGGGGGCGTGGGGGTGCAGGAGGCAAGCGTGCAGGCAGTGATGCCTGGGGAAGGATGTCCGAGGCACAGAAAGCTAGTGTTCCTCTGCTTGCTGGAGTGAGAGGGTGTCCCCTCTCTTTCCTGGAGCAAGTTGGTGTGTCCAGGGGAATTGCTGCCACTTGAACTCGACCAGGGCTGAGCCATCACTGCTTGGTGGCTGCTGGCATCGCAGCCGGAGCCAGGCAGGCTCGCATCTGCGGCACAGGGCAGGTGCTGAACCTGGGTGCCTGTGCCAATGGCCCCCAGCTCTCTGCAGGGCAGAGCAGACCCTTCAAAAATGCTTTGAGAAACCCCATGAGACATCACAGCACAGGGGCCCAGACATGCATGGCTCTGTCAACCCAAATGAGCCCTTTCCCATGCCCTCCTTCACGCCCATCGCAGGCTCGGGGGCCAGCAGCTCAGCGGCACTGGCCCTGCCTGCAACACACCGGTTGCAGTGTGGGACACAGCATCCCTGCCTGCAATCACTGCCTGCTGCAGGAGGCTCTGGGGCTTGAGCCTGGCCAGGTCTCACCCACGGCTGGGACACGCACAACCTTCTTCCACCAAAGGGCATGAAGCTCGGAAGGAGACCCCTCCCTCCCGATGGCTCTGCAGGCAGCGCCAGCAGCCTGGGCACAAAACAAGCGACCCACACCTTCCCCTCCATCTTCTGACAAGCCCCAGCCCCCCTGGGGCACAGGCAGCTGTACAGCCTGACCCACGCCAAAGCCCAGCTGGAGGCAGCACGGCACGCTGAGCTGAGGGCTGCCAGGACCCCAGGGTGATGGGCACCTCTCACAGGGACACGGAGTTTCTCTCTGCAGCCTCGCAGCACCCGGCACAGCCCACCTGCTCCCTCCCAGCTTCATGAGGCTCTCAGGGAATACATGCTGCAGAGCTGTTAGCTCCAGGGTTGAGCGCCCAACCTGCTCAGGGCTCACTAGTGACAAGGTCCCGAGGCTGCTGCAGCTCAGGAAGGCTCCCTGGTGAGGCAGGGGGAGAAGCCTCAAGCAAAGATGCGGCAGGTGCTGCTGCATCACCTGTTCCTTGTTTCACTCCATCCCCCAGCAGGATGTGAGATTAGAATCACAAACCATTTTGGATGGAAAAGGCCTTTAAGATCATCAGGTTCACTGCTAAGTCCAGCACTAAACCATGTCCCTAAGCACCACACCTACACAGCTTTTCAATACCTCCAGGGATGGGGACTCAACCTCTTCTCTGGTCAGCCTGTTCAGTGCCTGACAACCCTTTCAGCACAGAAAATTTTCCTAATATCCAGTCAAAACCTCCCTGATGCTCTGCTCCATGCTCTGCAAGTGATGCAGGAAGCCCTGCCCACCTCCAGATTCTGAGTTGGCTAGGATGCAGGGCCAACGGCTGAGGAGTGCATCCAGGAGCCCATCTCAGCACCTGGAGGTCCTGGGACTGCATGTGGTTGGCATCACTGTGCTGGTGCAGTCCCTATCAAATGCCCAGCACTGCTGTGGCCAGCACATGAGGAGACGGGGCAGGACTGTGCTTGGCTAGCAGTGACAGGAAGGCACAGGGCTTTATCAGAGGGAACCAGAGCCATCCCAGGGCTGCCCACTCCTGCAACACCCCAAATCACCTCCTGGGGAGCACAGACACTCAGTGCTATCTCAGGCTGTGAAGTACAGCACGCAGGGATGCAAAACCCCTCAGCACTTCCAAGAGGATGCTCAGGGCAAAGGAAGCCCCGGGGCTTCCTGGTGTCTCCTCTCCATGTCCCCAGTGCCTGTGTGAGAGCAGCAGCTCCCAGCCCTGGCAGCGTGGTGGGAGCAGGGCTGCTGCCTCCTGGGAGCACAGCAAAGCACAGGGACCCAAACATAAGGTGATGAGCAGTGAGAGGCATCATAAATCTGTCCCTCCCCAGAATGCAGCTTGTTCTTATCAGATGCAGGGACACACATATCCATCACCACACAATCTCAGCACACACCAGTGGAAACCTTCCCTTTCAAACAATCCAAGTGCTTGCATTCAACAGCCAAGGGGAAAGAGCAGCTATCAGCTCAGCACTGAAGCAAAACACCTATGGGTCTGGTCCTGGGGACAAAACAAAGGGAGAGCTTTGTGTGGCTGGGCAGGACAGCCAACTCAAGTTAATTTTGAGGGCAGTTTTGTGGGGAACTCACCTCTCCAGAGCCGCTGAGAATAGCTGTGGCCCATGTTCTGCACTTCACTGCCTCCCACCAAGCTTTTGTGCTCCCTTTATATATTGAAACCAAGTGAGGGTCAACAAAAGCAAGTGGAGAGTCTGGCACCTGGGAAGGAATAACTGCTGGAATCAGGACAGGCTGGGGGGGACCTGCTGGAGAGGAGCTCTGTGGAGAAGGACCTGGGGGTGCTGGTGGGTGACAGGTTGGCCATGAGCCAGCAGTGTGCCCTGGGGGCTGAGAGAGACAGTGGGATCCTGGGGGGCATCAGGAGGAGTGTGGGCAGCAGGTCACAGGAGGGGATCCTCCCCCTCTGCTCTGCCCTGGGCAGGCCCCACCTGGAGTGTTGTGTCCAGTGCTGGGCTCCCTGGGATCAAACAGACAGGGATCTCCTGGAGAGAGTCCAGAGGAGGCTCAGGAGATGCTGAAGGGCCTGGAGCATCTCCCCTGTGAGGAAAGGCTGAGTGAGCTGGGGCTGTTCAGCCTGGAGAGAAGAAGACTCAGGGGGGACCTGATTAATGTTTCTCAATAGCTGAAGGATGGGATGCAGGGGGAAATGGGCAGCCCCTTTTCAGTGTCTGTGGGGACAGGACAAGGGGCAATGGCTGCAAGTTAGAGCAGAGGAAGAGCTTTTCCCCAGTGAGGGTGAGGGAGCCCTGGGACAGGCTGCCCAGGGGGTGTGGAGTCTCCATCTCTGGAGAGATTCCAGCCCCGTCTGGACGCCGCCCTGTGCAATATGAGCTGGGGAGCTGCTTTGGCAGGGGGTGGGACCCCAGGAGCTCTACAGGGCCCTTCCAATCCCTGGGATTCTGGGATTCTATGAAATGGCTGATTAAAGCTGAGCATTCATTCTGAGTCATGTTTAAGGCAGCAGTGATGAAATATGCATTTTGCTATAGCTGATAAGAGCTTGTTTGTTTATTATGGGCCAGGGTGAGATTTATGGACATCTTCAGCTATTTGTTGCCTCCTGAGAAGAGCCTGGAGGGCTGCAAATGGTGCAGTGAGGGATGGCTACACCCAGGAACAACACTTCCATGGGAGGTATTTTTCCTCTGGAAAATGTCAATTCATCAAAGTCAATCTGGACACAACTTGTGGGTTGTTCTTTTTAAAAAAATGCTAATCCAGATGTTCCTTTCTGATAAAGAGCACGTTGCAGGGGTGGGGAGCCCACAGGGGGATGGCACAGCCCTATCAGGGTAGCCTTCCGACTCCCAGCTTCTGCTGGATGCCCACCCTGCAGCAACTGCCCCCAGGGACTCCCAGCTGCTTCTTCTGCTATGTCTTCCTCGCTGAAGACATTCTGATGCTGTGACTGGGATGAGTACTGGGAGGACAGAGGGGGATCCTCTACATGCCACCATCCCAGCTGGAGGACACACCGTGTTGGGGGACTCTGGTGGGAACAGCTCTGTTCTGTCCCTGGCTGGTGACAGAGGGGAGCCCTGGCCAGCCCCTGCCCTGAGACATGCTGCTGACATGAACAGGGCAGGCGATCACTGGGTTTGGGACCCTTTTCAAGGATGAGGCTCCTGAGGGGGCTATTTGGGACAGCTTTGCTCATGAACAGGACCTCCATGAACATCCCCCTGTGTCCCTAGGGAAGGTGATGTTCTGCCCAGAGCTACACGCTGCTGCAGGACATCCCTATTCATGCCAAATGAGTTCATCATGAATAATGTTACTGTGATCGATACAGCTCAAGAATTATTTCTAATCCTTACTAATGATTAAAGCATTATTTTTCAAGTGTCCCAGATCAATCAGTCCATCTCAAGGTGTGCTGCGTGCAGGGACTGCCAGATGCCCAGGATGCAGGCAGCACACCAGGGAGCTGGGCTGGGGATGCATACTGTACACGGCAGCCACTACAGCCTCCCTGGGGCTGGCCTGGGGTTGTCCATTGTGTGGCAAGAAAAATATTCCAAAAATAAAATAAAACTAAAAAATAAAATTAAAAAACAAAACCAAAACCAAAACATGGGTGAGAAATACCTGCAGAGCTAAACAGGCTCTGGTGCAGGGACCCCCCTGGCCGTGGCACTTTAAGGAGCACAGTTCTCTCCCCAGAAGGCACCAGGGGCTGAGGACAGGAGATTTAGAGGCTGAAAAGCGATGAATTGAAATGACTCTGCAGGTCAGGAAAGGCCAGTGGGGAGCTTTGCGGGGGATTGGTGTCTGGAGATCCCAGTGGGGGGGTCTGTGAGGGGGAAGGCTCTGCACGGGCTGTGTCGTGCCCTGGCCTCTTTGGTATTCTGCTCCTGGCCTGGCTGCTCGCCCGGGCAGACCCGCAGAGAGCTCCCAGCTCCCGGCACCAGCTCTCCCAGCACGGCGCAGACACGGGCAGGGCGGGCAGTGGCAAAGGCCGCGGGGCCGGGTGTGAGCCCTCCCAGGGAGGGGAGCAAGGTGACCGCCATCTGGCCTGCCCAGGGATGGCACACCCGAAGGCAAAGCTGCTCTTTTTACCCTGCTTTGCCCCAGGACCCCGCTTCTCAGTCCCCATCACCATAAGCACACCCCAGGCCGAGCATGGCTTGCTCACCTGTGCTCACCCACAGCATCATCTCAGTGGNCAGTCGGTCTGATGCCCCCGAAGCTGCTGGGAGCAAGGCAGCAGGAAGCGCTCCGAGCATTGCTGCTGGCACAGGCAGAGGCTGCAACCTTCTCTCTAGGTGGAGGGACCGTCCCTGCCATCAGCATCCCTGCTGCTTGAAGGGACAGTGCAGGGGGGACTGTCCTCAAAGCAGCAGCGCCTAAGGGCGCTGCTCACCCCTCCTCATCACCCCCTCTCCCCCATCGTGTCTGGATCTCTGCTTCCATTTCTCATGTAGTGGCTTCCAAGGGAAACCGGTCCAATGCTCCGCTACGTTTCTCTTCCCAGCCCCCACACTGCAGTAAGTATGCCCTGGCTGTCTCCACTTCATCACACTGGGGGCTCTAACTTGGCAGGCAGCAGAGCAGAGACCGGAGCGGCACAGAGAGGTCAGAGGCCAGGGCTGGATTTATAAAACAGGATTACAGCAACACCCTGCAAGAGGAGGCTGAGCAGCCCTGCCTAACAGCAGCAATGCCACTCTCAAGCCTCCCCAGGGACAAAAAGTGCCCCATGCCTGTGCTGATTCTGGGGAACGCTCCCCAGGGTCCCTGGAATGCTTTCCCCAGCTTCTCCCAGCAGCTGGGAAGGAAGAGCCCAGCAATGGCCCAGCATGCAGCAGCTGTGTGCCCAGGGAGCTGTGCTCCATGGGACAGCCGCTCCTGCTAAGCCTTCATTTAACTCCCACCTGCATGGCCATTACCTGCCCTCCTCACCTCTACATCTCCAGAGCCATGTCTGGTCTATGAACCTCCCACACCCCAGCAAGCAGCTGGAAGCAGGGATCTTTGCTGGAGATTACAGCAGCCCTGCACTACCAGGCCAGAGAGGTGCACGCAGCATCTCATCATCCCAGCCCATCTCCCAGAGTGAGAAAACATGGGTAAGATAAGAAGGTGGAAAACAAATACACATGCAACAAAGCCAAGCAACCCCAGCCCTGGGCAGGAACACTCCTTGGGAGCTGGTTTTGCAGCTCCTTCTCCACAAGAGAAGAATGAGGATGGCTCAAGCCCTCTCCTCCAGCACCAACACCCTTGTCATGGATGGGGCTCCCTGAAACCGCATCTGCCACCATGGAGCATCCAGAAGGGTGAAAGCCCCTTCCATATGCTTCACACACTTCTGTGTCGCTCTGCCTGCGTGCATCAGAGCACAGGGCAGCTTCTCACTCTGCCACAGCCCCACCTCTTGCCACCACCCTGGCTGTGCCTCCCATCCCCAGGCTCCCCTTCCCCACGCACCGAACTGGCTGTGCGCAGCCCTCAGCAAAGCGGACCAGCACAGTGTGCGCACCGCCACCACAAAGCCATCAACCAGTGACAACAGACAACAACCCCCTATATACACACAGGGAATATAAATCTTGAGTAAACACTGTAAAGCAGTGAAGCATCTCATCCTGTAATAATCTCCGAGCCAGTTGATCCCAGGGCTCTTATTACCCTCGCAGCCGGCGTCTGAAAGCCAGTCGGCAGCAGGCTCAGCCACAGCTGAGTATCGACCAAGGAGGCAGCTTCAAACACCCTGCAGCCTGTTTCTTTCAGAGCACTAACCTGTTTGTCAATAACTCCCTTGACTGCACAGAGGAAAAGGGGTGGCTGGAGCCCATCTCCTCCTCCTCTGGCACCTGGACCCAGCCGGTTCCCAGGGAAGGATGGAGCCGGCTGGCTGCCAACACTCTGCTGCCCCTGGGGGCACAAAGGAAGCCCTGGTGAACAGTAAAGAGCAGGTGGCAAATCCCCCAAGGGCTTCCAGAGCTCCGTGCTGAACCAGTTGGTGCTCTGCACTGGCTTCTGGCAGGGTAGTGAGTGGGGGGACACCTCCAAAATGCCAATGAGGGTCATAAGCCCAAACCTGGAGCAAAACCAGAGCCAGAGCTGCTGCAGACCCCAGGCAGGGCAGTGGCACAGCCAGCACCCGGCCCTGGGAGCCTGGCACAGCCACAACCTCCCTGCTTTACTGACCCCCTCAGGAACTCACGGCTCTGCAGGCCAGCAGCACATGGCTCTTGCTCCTCTGCCAGCATCCTTCTCCTCCAGAGCCAGGATTTTTTACAGTTAAGAAACACCACTACCAGTTTTAACAGTGACAGGGAGGGAGGAGTGAAACAACCCCATCAGAGAGGTGCCAGTGCTCCTGCAGCAATGTGGGAGGGAGAGCATTGCTCAGGTCTTCTGAAGAGCTCAGCTTCTTGCAAGGAGAAGTGCACCCAGGGCAGAAGGAGAGCACAGCTAACCAGGCACCCTGCAGCAGCCAAGCCCTGCCACGTGTGCTCTCCAGCTCTTCCCCCCTGGGAGAGAAGCCCCTCTCCAGTACCTTTCTCTTGGCGTTTCTGCTTTCTGTGAGGGCTGACAAACCACAAACCTCATCACACTGACTGCTCCCCAGAAGGGGAGGAGAGGGATGGGGGTGCTGTGCCCTGTGCCCCATGGGGACTCCTGCCCCTGGGGACCAGCTCAGCTACACAGAGCCTCCCTGTCCCCTGTTTTTAGGAGATGCCTCCTGGGGCAGGAAGGCCGAACATGAGGGTGCTGGTTGTGTTCCCACCTCCACCAGCAGTGACACAGAGACATGGGATGCAGGATGGACAGATGGGGACAGGCAGGTGCAGGCAGGCTGGGCCTGTCTCACCATCCCCTTCCCCTGCATGGAGCCAGCAGAGGGAATTCAGCCACAGCAGCAGCACTGCTTCCCACACCCTCCTACCCTTCACCAGCAGACCCTGCTCTCACGTCAGGTAACACCTCTCATCAGTACTGCTAAATGCCACCACGCTCCAGCCCAGATGGAAAGAGCTTCTGCCTGGCTTCAGGATGCAGGTGGTCCCTTGGAAAGCCAAACCAGGCACACTTTCACTCCTCTGCTCAGGACCTGCTAAAAAGTACTCTGCTCCCTCCCCTTTGCTCTGCCCTCTGCAGTCACAGTACTCTTCTACATCTTCTACAGCCCATGGAAAAGCAAGCAGGGACCTCTGCTCTGAGATCCCAGCGTTCAGCCAGAGGAGGGGCTTAGCAGAAGCCTTCAGCTGCTCTGTGCTGTCCCTGTCCCAGGGCACCTGGGCTGCCCCTCAGCCAGCAGCACCAGGAGCCCCTGAGATTGGAGAGACACTAAGGAGGATACGCTTGTGCAGCCCACTGCTCTGAGGGATGTCCTGTCCTTCAGCTGCAGGAGCCACCTCCTCCATCTCAGCCTGATCTGAACCCATCCCTGGGGACAGCAGGAGATGGAGCTGCTGCAGCTAGCTGCCATCAGGACCCTCATGTCCATTTCATCACCATCTTCAAGAGGAACAGAACTCAGGGATGCACATCAGGCATCCCTCTTGCCTAAAACTTAGGGAGCTTTTGATGGTGAGAAGAAAACTAAGAATGCAAAATGGCTTTTCAAAGGCTGTCCCAGGGGATAAATCCAAACCCAGCAGCTTTAAATCATGCTCATTTCACACCTCTTGCTCTCTTCTGGAGCATTAACTCACACGATGAGTGGGGCAGAGAAAGCTCAGTCTGTTCCTGATGGAAGGTCCCCCACTTCCACAGCCCTCAGACCAGTTAAGGACTCACTGGTCTTCAATCACCTAAACAAAATCCTGGCTGGCAAGGAAGAAATTCTCTCTGGGGAAGAAGCTGGGATATTGATATTTGGCTCCTGGGAGATGTTGAAGAGCTGGGGCATGTCAGCAGCACCCCAGAGGGGTGATGGACACCAAACACCCAACAAATGTGGTCTGTCAGCTGCGGGTGGGACAGATGTGTCCCATCCCAGTCTGAATGGCCCAGGAATTGCAGCCCAGCTGCTAACGGGGGGGCTGCCAGCCACACACCCCTAAGTGAATCACAGAATCATAGAATCGCAGGGGCTGGAAGGGCCCTGGAGAGCTCCTGGGGTCCCACCCCCTGCCAAAGCAGCTCCCCAGCTCATATCGCACAGGGCGGCGTCCAGACGGGACTGGAATCTCTCCAGAGATGGAGACTCCACACCCCCTGGGCAGCCTGTCCCAGGGCTCCCTCACCCTCACTGGGGAAAAGCTCTTCCTCTGCTCTAACTTGCAGCCATTGCCCCTTGTCCTGTCCCCACAGACACTGAGAAGGGGCTGCCCATTTCCCCCTGCATCCCATCCTTCAGCTATTGACAAACATTAATCAGGTCCCCCCTGAGTCTTCTTCTCTCCAGGCTGAACAGCCCCAGCTCACCCAGCCTTTCCTCACAGGGGAGATGCTCCAGGCCCTTCAGCATCTCCTGAGCCTCCTCTGGACTCTCTCCAGGAGATCCCTGGCTGTTTGATCCCAGGGAGCCCAGCACTGGACACAAAAAAGCTGGGTGAGCTGTTGTTATCAGATGCTTTGGGGACAGCTAACTCCAGGGCCCTGCCGTGTTCTCAGTGGCACTGGCAGGCTGGGGATGAGGTGGGCAAGCTGCTGGGCACAGCATGGCAAGTCTGCCCCAGTGGGAAGGGCTTGGTACTTGCTCATTTGCTGGTGATAAGCAGCTTGCCTGCTGCACAATAAGGTTTCAGATGAGCAGAAGTAATTCAGGTCAAGATGCGCTGAGGTCCCAGGGCAGTCTCAGCTTTTGTGGTGTCAGGAGGATCAGCAAACACATTAGTTGGCATCTCCTCCCACTGCTGCAGCCCCATCTCCTCCCCAGATAAACTCCAGTCACTCAGTCCAACCAGATCCCTTAACCATGCTCAAACAATCTGCAGAGCTCCAGCCAGGATCATCAAGCAGGACTGGTCACAGTTCACAACCCATTACAATAACCACCAGGCAAGTATCAGAGATAGGCTCACTTAGAAATCATTTTAGTTAGAGCTTGGTGGAACTTTTGGGCTTTTTTAATAAATAAAAAGGAAGGGATACAGCTTGCCACTTGGGCAGAAGGAGGAATTGGTCCATTCAGGTCTTAGCAGCCAGAGCCTCCAAAGCAAAAAAACCAAATCCCTGCTTATCCTTCCTTGTTTTGGAGAGAAGAGTCCCATGTCCAGGTCACAAGATGTTGAAGGGAAGGAATAACTGCTGGAATCAGGACAGGCTGGGGGGGACCTGCTGGAGAGGAGCTCTGTGGAGAAGGACCTGGGGGTCCTGGTAGATGACAGGTTGGCCGTGAGCCAGCAGTGTGCCCTGGGGGCTGAGAGAGACAATGGGATCCTGGGGGGCATCAGGAGGAGTGTGGGCAGCAGGTCACAGGAGGGGATCCGCCCCCTCTGCTCTGCCCTGGGCAGGCCCCACCTGGAGTGTTGTGTCCAGTGCTGGGCTCCCTGGGATCAAACAGACAGGGATCTCCAGGAGAGAGTCCAGAGGAGGCTCAGGAGATGCTGAAGGGCCTGGAGCATCTCCCCTGTGAGGAAAGGCTGGGTGAGCTGGGGCTGTTCAGCCTGGAGAGAAGAAGACTCAGGGGGGACCTGATTAATGTTTATCAATAGCTGAAGGATGGGATGCAGGGGGAAATGGGCAGCCCCTTTTCAGTGTCTGTGGGGACAGGACAAGGGGCAATGGCTGCAAGTTAGAGCAGAGGAAGAGCTTTTCCCCAGTGAGGGTGAGGGAGCCCTGGGACAGGCTGCCCAGGGGGTGTGGAGTCTCCATCTCTGGAGAGATTCCAGCCCCGTCTGGACGCCGCCCTGTGCAATATGAGCTGGGGAGCTGCTTTGGCAGGGGGTGGGACCCCAGGAGCTCTCCAGGGCCCTGCCAACCCCTGGGATTCTGGGATTCTGTGAGTGGCTTCCCCTGCCCTGCCTGTGTTCTGCAGGGCTGCAAACAACCCAGAAGCTCCGTGGGGTGCAGGGGGGCTTCCCTGGGAAACCAAAGCGCAGCTGCCCATCACGCCTGCACCCCAGCAGGCCTGCAGCTCCCTGTGCTGTGGGGCTGAGGCTTTTAGCACCTTTGAAATGCTCCCCTTTAGCTCTTTGCCTTTCACTTGAGTGGAGGCTGAGAGAAAGTTTGCACTGGAAACCACTCCCAATCGATTTATTTGAAGGCATCACCTCTTGCTGTGCTGTGCTGTGTGAGCCTTAAAAAGCTCCTCATTTATTAGCTGCTGCTGCCTGGGGATTTCCATACAGAGCAGCACAGCAAGAGCTCCTCCCTTATGAAGCTTGTGTGATCAGGCATATTTTGAGTGTGCAGAAATCCCCCCCCCAGCACCCAGCAAAATGTCAGCACCCTGTGCTCCCAGCAAGCCCCGAGGGGAGCACCCAAAATTTCCTGGCTTGAAACCCTCTGGTGACAAGTGTGATGTCTTCCTTGTGCCCTGCAATGCCCCCAGCACCTCTCCCACAGCCTGAGAGGGGTCAGGCATGAGGATCAGTAACCTCATGTTCCACCTCTGTTCCACCACAACATAAATGTGATCAAAGCAGCTGAAGTTGCCAGTTTAAAACACCACAGAAAAGCAACAGCAATGTAAAAAAATCCTGGGAGGGACTTTTTAGAGGTGTTTTGCTCTAAAAAAAGAAGTCCTGTAATTGTAGCCAGCTTTCCTCAGCCTTTCAGCAGTTATGCCCTGCTCCCAGCTCCAGGCAGTGGGTTGGCTGGTGCTGAGAAGAAGTTTCAGGGAGGTAGGAGCAAGCAGAAGCAAGGGCCAAAAAAAGCCCATCACAAACACCTCCAGCTCTGGGACTTGCCCACAGCCAGACTGTGAACCTTGCCTCTTCAGCAACCAGGAGCTGCTGTGTGCCCTGAGCTTGAAAAGAGGATGGACAAGCCAGCAAGGGGTTGTTATCTTCAGCCACTGTCACACCATCCTTCCAGACCCGTGCCACTGGCCAGGTGTCACCCCAGCACAGCCACATCTCCAGTGAACTCAGCTGCTCACCAAGTGTCTCCTCCCAGTGTGACACAAACACTCATACATCCACCTCCAGTGTTGCCACTGGGCAAGGGGGAACCTACCAGCTGCCAGGAGTGGGTGGATCATCAGGACTTATTTCCATCCTTTTGGGACATCCACCTTCACCCTTCCTGTGCTCTCACCATCCTCTCCTGCCACGGGGACAACACTGACAGTGCCCTCAGCAGGAGCCAGGGCTTCACCACCAACACACACAGCAAAGGGGGAATGGCAAGGAGAAGGCAAGATTGAGCAAAGACAACATCCTCTCTGAGGGGGGAAAGAGTGCCCTTGAAAATCTGAGAGGAAACTGCAATGACTGAAGCCTCCCAAGGAGGACCCATGGCTTTGGATGCTGCACACAGGAGTGGAAAGAGCAGCAAGACACAAAGCAGTGCCTGGGAGGGGGCTGGGAGGCCTCTCAGGGCTTGCCCATCACTGAAGTTTCACAAAAATCACACATAAAGATGGCCTGACAACCTCTCAAGCACATGAGATGCTTCATTTGGGAAGTCCATTATCATGAATTTACACCACACCAGAAGTGTAAGCAGAGGCTTCTGGAGCCTGACTTGGACCCTGAGCACCAGCAGTGCTGCCTTTGCCAGAGCACCAGGGAAACTCACACCCAGCAAGGAGGGAAAACCATACACTGCCCAGGGGCACAACACGTGAATCTCAGGCTCTTCCCCTCTCCTGGCCTTGTTTTTCCA
Source organism: Zapornia atra (assembly GCA_013400835.1). Classification (NCBI taxonomy): domain Eukaryota; kingdom Metazoa; phylum Chordata; class Aves; order Gruiformes; family Rallidae; genus Zapornia; species Zapornia atra. The sequence continues at coordinate 2,205 of VZTU01030944.1, read as the reverse complement.
GAGCAGTTATTCCCCTTTCCTGAGTGAGGCAGGGGTCAGCTGAGTAGCCCTTTGGGCTGATGGGATCATCCACGTTCTTCACCCCAGTGTCCTGGATCAAGAAGGGATTGTGCACCCCTTTTTGAGACCAAGAAGCTCACTCACCCTCTCTCGGTCCTTCAGCTTCTTGCTCTTTGGCAAAGCTCACAGCTCAAGCTCTCCAGGCTTTGCTGCTCTTTAGCAAGATGTCCCAAGCTGCCTTCCTCCTCCTCTGCCTTCTTGTTCACAGCTCCAAACCCTCAGGCAGTGTTTCCCTTCCCTGTGGTCATGCTTACAGACTCTGTAACAAGTCCAGGTTGCTGGACAACTGCCATGCTGTTAGAGTGGGGTGGTTGTTGCCTTGGCTTTTCCCTATGTTCACCTAGTCTCTCTAGGCTGGAGCCTAAAATGTAAGCATTGTTTGACTTTGCATTTTCACAGCACAACAAGCCCACCTCATGCCCCAGCAGCAACCAGACACCATGGATGCAAGGGGGTCTGATGCCCACCCCAGGTCTGACACCCAGTCCAACAGTGAGATGGATCTGCTCAATTTCACCCTCTGTCTCTCCTTTTTCCAGCTCCCACAGACTCCTGCCATTCCTGTAATATAATATTTCCAATGAGCTTCAATAAAGATGCACCCTGACTGTATTCCTGTCTCACTGTCCCTTCCCTTCATAGAATCATAGAACCCCAGCCTGGTCTGGGTTGGAAGGGACCCCAAGGGTCACAGAGCTCCAACCCCC
>VZTU01030940.1:12495-36699 GCA_013400835.1 Zapornia atra | reverse complement strand
CTCTGCCCCCCCCCCCTTCCATTTTACTCAAGAACTTTATTTTTAATTTAGCTTAGTAATTCTCCCCAGAATGACTTAGTGAGCCACTGATTCTCCAGAACATAGAGCAGTTGTTTTAGGTTAGCCAGCAATGCTGCAGATAATACTTTTGTATCAAAAACAAACAAAAAAAAATGTAATATAAGATTTATTTACCTCAGCAATACCCTGTGGCAATGACCTCCCCAGGTTCCATGCAGTACCTCCTTCTCTCCACTGTCAAGTGTTGCCTTCCAAGTCCAACGAGTGCCTTCTTGTTCTCTCACCCAGAGAAGGTAAACGGGGCATCCCAGCTCTTCTGTTTACCATCACTGAATACCTCAGGCCTGTCTGCTGGTGCTTTCTTCTCTTTGCAGAGAGTCTCCCACACTTCCCAACGATATGCAAGCCTTACCCCCATCTCCACTTGAGAGGATTTTGTAGATTAAGTGGGGTTTGTTTTTTTTTTTTTGAGAAACAAAGGTTGAGAACTGATCCCTTCCAGCAAGTGAGGAGTATCAGCTTTATGCAATGCCATCTTCTGTTTCACAGCATCCAGCTTGCTTGCTTTCTTTGCCTGCATTGTACTCTGAACAGATGTCATCACTGGAATTCCTTTAGCAGTGGTAGCTAAACTTAGAGCCAGGCATCTTTTTCCTCCCAGTAGTCTGTCAAAAGAATAAATGGAATTCATTTTGCTATTAACCTGCACGTTGTGATTTGCTTTCCACAGCTCTTCATAGAATGATGGAATGGGCTGGGAGGGACCCCCCCAAGGGTCACAGAGCTCCAACCCCCCTGCCACAGGCAGGGCCACCAACCTCCAGGCCTGGAGCTACACGAGGTTGCCCAGGGCCCCATCCAACCTGGCCTTGGACACCCCCAGGGACTATCCTAACAAAGAATTGCAATCCTGTTTCTCAGTGGCAGCAGAGGGAGCGTGTGCTGGGCTGGCAGGCTGGAGGGAGGCCAGGTGCTGCACTGGGAAATGGGTTTGGAGCTCTCACTGCACAGCAGAGCTCATCCCCTGCAGCACTGTGTCAGCCAGCACAAGGAGGCTCCTGCCTTGGGAAATACTCAGTGTGTAGCCCACAGAGATGATGTCCTGAAGCTGGGCAGGGAGCAGCATCTCCCTGCTCCTCAGGGAAACCCCTGCACTGAAGCCACTCAGCCTGGGAGTCGCAGCTCCTGGGATGTACCTGCTGAGGGGTCCTGAGGGTCAGAAGGCAGCATGGCTGAGCTGCTGCTGAGGGGCTGGGGCACAACAGGGTTACACTTCCCACACGGTGAGGAGGGTTGTTGCAGCACAGCCTGAACACTGTGCACGTGCAGGACAGTTGTGTGTGAGGGGATGGTGGCTGTTGTGCTGGTTGGGGGATGGGAAAAAGGGCCCATCCCAGTGGGGGTTTGGGGGGGTTGGGAGGGTTGGTGTGGGGTCAGGTTTTTTGGTTGGGATTTTAAGGGTGGTTTTTTGGTTTAGGGTTGTTTAAGTCAACATTCTTCTTCCATCCTAAGATGATGATTCAAACAGGGAGTGGGAGGCTGCAGGGAGACACGGTGGGGATGAGAGTGACCCCCAGAGCCTCAGCAGCCCGAGCACCAAGTGGGACGCTCCCACCCAGGCTTCCCCTGGCCAGTCCCAAGGCCAGAGTTAAGGGCTCCAGGTACAGGAGATCACTGAGGCAGGCAGGACAAGTACAAATTAAACCATCTTGGGAGGCACAACATAGTTCTGATAGAAGAGAGGAGTTCTTAAAGCAGCATTTTCAAAGAGGCTCAACGAATGCAGGAGAGGGTGAGCACTTCACACCCAGCCAGGGAGCAGAGAGACCCTGGGATGTGACATGAAGCACCAGCTGTACCAAAGCACCAGAGTCAGAGGATGAACCTGCCAGAGGTGATGAAAGTCACCTGCAATAAACATCTCACACTCTTACTCCACTAACAGGCTACAAGGCAGCTGCTGGAGATGCAGAGCATGTGAAGTGTGTTTAGTGGGAGAGCCCTGTGAACCACCCCTTACACCATCATCCCAGGCACATCAGTGTGAGGAAGGTGGCACCAGACTGAGCCTGAGAGGAGCAGCTACAGCAGAGCACTGGTCAGGAGCAGCTACAGCAGAGCACTGGTCAGGAGGGTTTAGTTAGTAAAGGAATAAAGTGTGGCTGACACAGGGGTGGGGAGTGTTCAAAACCTGTAGGGACTGTGCAGACAGCTGAGATACAAAACCATAGAGCACAAGCCTGTGAAAGGACAGGACCTGAATGTGCTGGCAGTCATGAATCAGACCCTACATCCTCAGAAAGGCAAGGACAAAATGTCCCACCAGAAGTCATTATGGTCCCAGCTCGTTAGCAAACACCCAGGGCAAACCACCCCCATGGCAGCAGAGGGGTCACTCACCCAGCCAGCCCTCCCCAGGCTCAGATCTCTGGAGCTGTGTGAAGTCTGAATTCCCTGGGGGATTACAGCCTGCTCAAAATCCATTTGTAGGAAGGAACAAACATGCTCAACTTGCATCTGCTCCCCCTGAATTTCCCTTGACAGCACATCCAGGTTCAGGGTTTGGACAGACCCGTTCAGCTGTCTCACAGCAGCTCCTGCTCCTCAGCCTCCCTGCTGAAAACTCTTGGCACTTCCATGGGGATCCCTTTCTCCCCTTTGCTAGACTGATGATTTCAGTACTTTGTTGGGAGCTCAGCTCTTTGTTCTTTAATTCCTTCCTTGCTGACAGGTGAATAGCAGCTGCTTGGAAGATTTCCTGCAGTTCACTGAAAAAAAACCCACCCCATTTCCTTTCTGTGCTGCCTGGACACCATAACCCCACAGAGGCATTTGCTACTGCCTGCAATTAACATGTTTTAGAAAGGACTCTTCAAAGATGCTCTCCCCATCACCCTCTGTTCTTGCTTCTCCTCTACTCCTGTCACTCAGGCTCACTGAATTCCCCCTCAGGTGCCTGTTGGGAGTTAATTGCCCAAACCCTGGAGATGTTTCTCTCCTGAAGAGTGAAGCAGATGAATGGCTGAACTGCTTCATTAAAACTTTGTGGGTTTCCATCTTTACCCAAGATTTGCTCCCTTTCCAGGACTGACTCCTTGTATTTTTCCTGTCTGAAGCTCTGAATACAACCCTGCCCAGTCTCTGCCTGTAGAAGGCAGTTTGGTTTTGCCTGGTGCTGGGCCAGGACTTGAGAAACCCAGACCCTGTTTTCACTCCTATCACTGACCCTCACCCTTCCCATCGACCCTCACCCTTCCCACCCTGCTGTGCCTCCTTCCCTGGCCTGAGCCTCCCTTGAGAAGCAGCTGGAAGCTGTGCAGGGAAACACACCTTTACTGCTGCCATGGCTTTGTGACAGCACAGCTGCTTCCCATTCCCACCACCACATCTCTGGCATCAGTAGACTCAGGTTCTGCTGTCCCAGTCTCTGTACCATCCCCCCCCATAACATACTCAGCTTCCTTTTGGTGAGGAACCAGGATCCCTCAGGGATCCTTCCACGTGTTTGGGGCATTCTGCACCTCCAGGTGAGGAGTTTCCTCCCAGAGCTCTTCTTTGTCAGGCTCCAGCACCATCCACAGCCAACCCCACATGGTTACACAGACCCCTGAACGCCTCAGCCCACCCCAGAGCTGGAGATCAGAAAACACATCACGTTCTGCCTCTCACAGACCCACACCAGGAGATTGGCTTGGCTGCCCTATCCAGAGTACCTGTTACTTCCTGGGCACAGGGGGAGGCTCTGGGGAGGAGACTGAAGCACCTTCCTCACGCAGCTGCAGTCACCCCAGTACCAGAGGGCCCACACACAGAGGGGACGTGGCACAGAGGCAGCATCGCTGCCCTGGGAGATCCCAGCCACAAGGGCAGGTAAAGCCAGTGTGAAAGATGAAGAACAGGGAATTTGGAACCCATCCTTTGTGATGAGCACTAACCAGGTCAGCTCTCCATGCCCAGTCAGGGGAGGGATCCTCAGCACTGCTCACTAAGCACATTTCAACAGCTCCACCACCTGTTTCACTTACTGTGTCTTTGAAACTCCTGTGCAAGTGGGTAACCAGCTGCCACACAGAACAGAGACAACGTGGGACAGGACAGCTACAGCATCTGTGGCTCAGCACACGGGCCCTGGCTGGCTCAGTGCCTCAGACAGCCCATCACATACCTGCTCCTGTTGCCCACTTTCCTGTGCAGCTCAGGGTCTCACACTGGAAGGTAACAGAAGCTTCTGCTCACACAACTCCTCAGCACACCCTGCTTCAAGATGGGACTGGAACCGGTGCACACACCTGCACACTGGGAGGGAGCAGATTCCCTAACTCCTGCTAGAAGCCAGCCTTGAGTTTATGGCTTCTCCTTGCCCTACTGAGTGCCTCAGCCTTTGTAGGAGTGTGTCCCCCCCCAGCTCTGGTGACCCCCAATACCTAGAGACTGCTTATAGGAAGGTTGATCTGAAACAGTTGTACCAGCATCTTCCTTAAATGAGGATACTGAACAAACCCAGGGGTGTTTCCTTGGAGGTGGTGTGACACCTGGGTGGTTGTGAGAGGGGGGGCAGAGGGAACCCTCAGAGGCTGTGGAGAGCTCACCCCTGGGAGCAGCCCAGCACTGAAACTGCTGCTGCAGGAAGAGCTGCTAAGTGGCCTCTGCAGCCAAGTCAGGGCCACACCGCTACCCCTCAGCTGCTGGCAGAGCTCTGCTCAGGGTCACAGGCCTCAGGAGCAGCTGCCCAGAGCTCATTGTTCCATCCAGAGCCTGTGGCCATCCTGCTGGGGAGGAAAAGGCTCAGGATCTGTCCCTGGGGCTGCACTTTGGCTCCTTGTGCTGGCTCTCCACACAACCAGTGCCTGAGCTCCCCTCCTGCAGCTACCACTGCCCAGGCCAGAAGCTTCCCATTGTTAAAGCTCAACTGTTCTTCTAAAACCAAAACGTTCCAGCCCTTTGCCAGCAGTGACTGGCCTGTTCCACAGAGTGTTTGGGGGCTGTGTACAAGGGGGGGTTGAAATTGTACAAAATTTAAGTGCCATTAGGAAACGTCCAGGTGCTCACTACAAGGAGCTCTCACTGCTTTGCAAAGTGACCTTCAGTTGAAACAACTTCACTATGAAAATGCTTTATTAAAAGCATTATAAAAATGCTTTATTAAAAGCATTATAAAAATGCTTTACTAAAAGCACTTTCATTATCCACCCCAGGTGTTTTCTTGGAGGGGAATGGGGCCTTTGGTTTGTCTGAAGTGAAGGTGATCACATAAAGCAAGCCAAAGGCCCAGGTCCTCACACAAACCCCAACGTGTTTCTTCCAAGGAAAGAATTAAGACCCATGAAAAGGCCCTGGTGCCCTGCTGGGGATGTCCTGACAGCGATACCGTTACCTCCCATCAAGGAGAGTAATGCTTGTTCAAAGGTTCTGGGCCCTTGGTTACTAAAATCACCAGCCTGGGTGGGAGCATTTGGGGTGAGCAGACTTGTGAAGGTATTTGCCTGCTCTGGTCTCAGCAGCTGATGGCCACAGTCATGCAGCAGCCCCCAACACCAGCACCCCCGTTATCCATTCCCAGCTACGTGCATCCATGGCTCCCGTGGGCAAAACACCCCAGGAAAGCTGGATTCACCATCCCTCCCTCCATCAGCATCTCCAACAGGTGCTTGCTGCACCCCCAGGAGCTTGCTGCACCCCCAGGAGCAGCACACAGTGCTGGGAAGGGGCGAGCTGGGCGCTAAGGAAGGTCTGGCTTCCCCAGGACAAACCTCCCAGCTGCCCCTCGGAGGAGAAGCAGCAGCACTTGCAGTTACATTCTCACCTCCTGCTCCAAAGTGCCTTTGCCCAGCGCTCCCAGCCCAGCAGTCACCCTGCAGTCAGTCACCTGCAGTCAGTCACCCTGCAGTCAGTCACCCTGCAGTCAGTCACCCTGCAGTCACCCTGCAGTCCTGCTGCTCCTCCATCCACAGAGAGACACAGCACATGTCACCCCCAAGGACAGAGCTGCTGAAGCACCCTCACCTCACAGGAACAGATCCCAACACCTTGGCCAGTGGCACTTTAATGACAATGAAGGGATGCAAATGGTTAATAATATTAAGACCTTTTGTGAAACCAACTGTAGCCAGAATGTAACAAGAGCCCAGAACAAACAATACACCCCGGATTGATTGTTAACACACTGAGGAGAAAGCTGAGTAAGGTCCTTGTGCAGGAGACAGGCCTGGAGGAGGAAACGCTGCAGAGAAGCAGAGCCCTGAGGAAGACACTTGGCAGGTAACACAGAAGAGGAATTCTGGCTGTAAGTGGATGCACGGGTGGAAGTTGGGCCATCCATGATCCTTAAGGAACTGAACAGGGTGGTGGGATGAAGCTGCCACCCTTGAGGAAGACGAGGATGAGGGAGAACGCCCCTCGACTGCAATGAGTTGAGAAGCTGCAACACCACAGAAGGAAGAATGAAAGGGGAACCCCCAATTCCCAGAATAACTATGAATATATAGTAATTTCCCAGAAATTTGTTGGAATATGCATGCAATGTCTGTGTACAAACAAGCTCCAGCTCGGTGTGCCTCAGGAGGAGTGACCCCCGAGCACCCAGTGCTGCAGTGAAGAACACCAGACCCCAAATTACCCCCTTTCACACCATACAGCAGCACTGTGCACACCACTGACACACCACTCCAGGAGAGACTCACTGCTCAGTGAAGTTTACAGGGAGAGAAATACTCCAAAGAATATTCCAGAGTGTTCCAAGCTCTGTACCCATCAGACCACACAGGTGTCCAACAGGCTGCGTGCTCCCAAGAGAGAATCCCAAGAGGTGGCTTAGGAGAACCCAGAACAGGACAATGGCAGATTTATTTACAATAGGACACAAAGAATACATACATTAATTAAAAATTACAAAGAATACAGAGAAAACCTTTTGGGAAGGGAGAGAAATCAATTGCTGGCTGAGCCTCTCCACTGGGGCAGGGGGGGGAAAAATACCCAAAAGGACCAAAATGTCAGAGAGGGACCTCAAATCAGAACTGACACAGGGCTCCACAGCACAGCTGGCTCACACATCCCCTGCTCCCTTCTTCCATCCTTGATTCCTGGCTGATTAGGCTTTGGCATGATGGGCAGCTGAAGAAGCGATCAGGCAGTGCTGAGGAGTCAAGCTGCCTGGGAAGCCAGCTCCCCGCAGGGGACAAGGCTGTTGGTAGGACAGGTCCTTGCACGGCCTGGGGGAAACTCTGATGGCAAATGGGGTTTAAAAACAAAAGCCCCCAAACCCTTCAAGGGTGCACACATCAGTGCTTTGGGCAGTTCTGGATTGGGACTGCATCGCCCGTGGCAGCAGGACAGTTGGAGGCCTCACTGCTCTTCCAGCAAGAGGCAGAGATGTCATGGATCTCACTAAAAAACCACCCCAACCCCCCCTCTGCCCCACAGCCCTGACTGAGCCCAGCTAGTCTGGGGATGGAGGGAGCCCTCACTGGAACGTGGAACCTTTTTACTGGTAAACATCATTGAAGTGACCCCCCCCCCAAGTCAGATGAACAGCTTGAACCTCTTTGAAAGAGTTTCCCCTGGGCTGATTGGGGCATCAAGCCACAGAAAAAGAAGAGCCTGCTGCAGAGGAGCTCCCACCAGCTGTCCTGGTGCCAGGGCTGTTTCATGGGGAAGAACAAGATACAGCTATGGGGTGTACACTTTTTCTGTTCCCTGGAGGTAGAGAATCTAAGAGGAGGAGGAGAGAGCAGCAAGAGCAGCTGGAGCACAGGGCAGGTAGCAGGACAGCCCGCTCCTGGCAGCGGGAGAACTCCTCAGAGCCTGTCCCTCTGTCCCCAGCCCTGTCTGCACGGCCTGCACATGCCTCCCAGCAGCTCAGGCCCAGCACTGCAGCGGGTCTCTTGGCACTGCAGCGGCAGCGTGGCAGCCTGCTCTCCACAGGGCTCTGCCCCCCGTGTCCTCACACAGCTTGGGGGGGAGCTATGGGCAGAACAGACCCCCACATTACCTCACACATCCTTCCAGTCCTGTGTTCTAGCACCAGCTTCCACCAGACCATGACATCCTGCTGCACCTTCCACAGGGAGGCAATCCCCCCCCTCCCTCAGCCCTTCCAGGGGCATCCCACGCCGCACAGGCTGCCCGAGGCTGGAGGGAGGCAGGAACCATGCTGAGGGCTGCAGTTCTCAAGCTCTGTCAGGGTGAAATTGCACTTCCCAGGCTCCGAATGGCACCTCCATCTGTGACTGTAAACAAGCTGAAGCCAGGACTTCTGCGCTCAGAGCTCGGCAGGCTCAGGCTGGGTCAGCCTGGAGGCTCCTTGTATTTTGCCACAGTCAAGCTCCCTCTTCTGTGCAGACGTGGTGGCAGGCAAGAAACCCAGCTGATAGTTGTCTGAAGAATCTCCCTGAATCCTAGAGCACCCTAGGGGCTGGAAGAAAAGGTTTTCACCAGTGTCTCCACTGCTGTCTCAAATCCATTCCTCATCAACATTAAAAAAAAAAAAAAGATGAATTAGCAAAAAGAGGATTTACTTACACAGAGGGACATTTCTCTGCTAAAAAAACTCCCTCAAATATGGAACAGGATAATAAAGTTAAAATGCAAGGTATCTACAGACCCCTCTTCCCCCCCAGGAAGTAGCCAGAATCCATGTACACTGTGCCAAAGTTACATTCCCAAACGAGGAGTTATTTATTTCTTGTCACTCTCCCACTGGGTTTTGTTTCCTTAACGGAGCTGGGAGAAGGTGTCCCCTTGGCTCCCAGGAGGACACACAGTCTGGTGGCTGCTTTCTGCTGGGTCTCTGCATCTTCAGTCTATTTTCACTGCGGCGTAAATCTTCCGGACAAACATGTAGGCTGCATAGAAGCCAATGGTGCCAGTGAGGAGCCAGAAGGACAGGACCATGAGGGCTGTGTAGCCAAAGTATAGTAAGGAGGGAATGAACTCAACAATATCCAGCTAAAACAGAAGAGGAAAACACAAAGAGTTAGCTCTCCAAACCAGTCGGTGCCCTCTACAAGGCACCTGACACAGGGAGGAAACCCCCCACTCAATTCTTCTCTAGCTCAAAAGAGATCCCCCTCAAGGTGGAAGCACAGGCACTTCCAGCCAGCTCTCCCTTCCAGAAGGGCTGGTAACACCATCAGCTGGTGGGGGGGCAGAGTAGGTGGCCCCACCGTTTCCCTTCCCAAACCCAACAATCTCCTGTAGAAAAAGTGGCCCTTCCACCCAAGAGGAGTAACAATACCTTGTTCACAAAGTAGAAGATGGCATAGATCAGCACGTAGAAGGCAGATCCTCCAGACACCAGGAAGGTCCTCCACCACCAGCGGTAATCCTGACAGGGGAAAAAGCCTCAGCACTATCCCACAGGCTTCCTTTCCCCATCCCTGGCCCAGAGGAGCTGTGACCTTTCTAGCACAGGAAGAGCTCCACCCATCTTCCTTCAAAGGAAACCCACAGTTTGGGGCTGGGGAGTTGTTTTGTCACAGAAGAGTTTCCAAATAAAGAGGATGAGAAGCTGACAGTGGAGCAAAGCCAGGGCAGTACCACAGCACTTGCTGCTGAGGAACAGGGCTCAGCCTCTGGCCCCACGTTTCATTTTGTGCATGGTTTCTTTGGGAAGAGATGTCAGCAAAAACTACCCTGCTCCCAGCAGAATTTCTGGTATGAAACCACAGTTCCCAGCCTAAAGGATCATCAAAGAGCTTCACATCTCCCTGAAGTGAAGAGGGGTGAAGAGCATCACCCTCATGAAGCTGGGCCACGCTGGATTCCTGCTGAGCAGCAGCAGCAGCGTGACCTGTGCTCTTCCAGGAGCAAGGACCTTGACACTACAACATGCAGAGCTCTCACCTCGGCACAAAGCTGGAAGTACACCATGACAATGCTGATCTGGGAGCAGGATACCACCAGGATTATAAACACCAGGAAGAGAAAGCCAAAAAGGTAATAGAACTGGTTCTCCCAGATTGCCTGAAACAAAGACACAGCAGAGATTTGTTAACACGCTACTGTCATCCATCAGTGAACCTAAAATCAACTTCCAGCAGCTAGCCCAGGGAAAAATGAGGAGCCCCTCAGCCTCATGTAGGTGAAACTGCAGATCTAATGCATTTCATGTTACTTCAGCAGAATCAGGTGGCAAACAGCTGCCCAGACAGCTATGAGGTGGCTTGTTCATTCCCCTCCAAATTCCTCCCTGCCCGTAGAAGGTGAAGAGGGCAGCACCAGGGAGGACTCAGTCAGTGTCTTGTGTCAAGGAGAGGTGCAGCTCTGAACGTTACAGGAAGCTTTCATCTTTACCACCATCCTTCAAGAAGCATCCTACAGACATCTCCAGGTGTCTTCAGCAAGAGGACAGGCTGACAAGACCCACAGCTCACTCCCTCTATGGAAACACCACCAAATAGCCTGGAGGGAACCAGCTAGCTCCCTCAGGACGTACAGGAACAGGAGACTGCTCCAGCAGAAGCCCCCTCCCTTCCAAAAGCTTTGCCACAAGAAGAGTCCTGTTGAGGAGGAAAGCAGGTTGGATGCTTACACTGAAAATGAAGAAGAGTTCGATGAACATGGCTCCAAAAGGCAGAATGCCAGCCATGAGGATCCTACAGAGAGAGAAAGAAGAGCTGTAAGCAGCAGAATATGGCTGCCTGGGCATGAGAAGCCCTCTCTAATCACACAGAACAAAAGCTCTGCAGCTCCACATTGCTGCAATGCATTTCAGACAGCAAGTGGCAGAGCTGCTCCCACTCCTGAGCACGTCCCACCGCCCACACCCCATCAGGGCTCCTGAGATTCTCTCTGACACCACGTTACTCAAGGGAACACACCTGCCATCTGTGGGCAGGGGTCAGCAGCCCCAGGAGGAGGAGGGGAGGGGGCTCCACTGACCGTATTTCCCAGAGACTCCTCACTCACCCAACGAATTTGTTCATGTACCACCTCTGCTCAGGGATCTGCCTGGGGATCTGGTTCGTGCGCACGGGGTTGTCGTACGGCTGCTTGCGGAACCCGAAGTAGTAACCCAGGTAGACCAAGGGCAAGGAGATCCCAAACCACATGCACAGCAAGGCCACCATGGTAGGGAAAGGCACCTGGAATCACACCAAGAGCCACAGGAGTGAGGCTGAAGTCTCCAACCAGTCCAACTCTTGACGATAGAATCATAGAATCCCAGACTGGTCTGGGCTGGGAGGGACCCCAAGGGTCACAGAGCTCCAACCCCCCTGCCACAGGCAGGGCCACCAACCTCCAGGCCTGGAGCTACACAAGGTTGCCCAGGGCCCCAGCCAACCTGGCCTTGAACACACCTAAGGATGGGGCACCCACCCCCTCTCTGGGCAGCCTGTTCCAGCCCCTCACCACTCTCTCTGTAAAGAGCTTCCCCCTAATCTCTAATCTAACCCTTCCTTCCTTTAGCTTTAATCCATCCCCCTTGTCCTGCCAGTCTCTGCCCTTTAACAAGCTGATTCCCCTCCTGTGTCTCTGCTCCCTTCAGGGACTGGCAGGCTGCAATGAGGTCCCCCCACAGCCTTCTCTTCTCCAGGCTGAACCAGCCCAGCTCCCTCAGCCTCTCTCTGTAGGGGAGCTGCTCCAGCCCTCTTAAAGGTTTTTTCCCAGCCTAATTGATTCCAGCACTGGCACCCACATTTACAACAATACAGTGAAACTAAAGCAAGTCTCTGACAGCCCCATCACCCTCCTCCCACCCAGCAGACTCCAGGATGAGGGTGGTACCTACCGCTCCAGAGGAGTGTTTCCCCCAGATGAAACAGTTCAGGACAAAGCAGATCCCGAAGACGACTCCTGGGTACAGGGTTGCTGTCTGCAAGAGCAACCACAGGTTGTGAGAACACACTGACTACATCAGCCAGATGTTCCTCTCTTAATGAGCCCGTTGCTGGGACAAGGCACAAGCAGAGGGTGCATCCCTTTTGCTGCAGATGGGCTGTGGGAAGGATCTCACACCATCCTCCTGCTTTACTGCAGTATGTGCTCTGGGGGTCACCCTTTCACCTCAAGCTACCAGGTCTCAATCCACACCAAATCTCTGTGGTACAGACAGGCTGTGCCCAGCTACCCCCAGATACACGTGGAGCTTGTCCACATGTCTTGCTGGATCAGCAGCACAGAGCACCACCAGACTCACACAAAAGGCTCCCTTCTTCCAGCGATGTCCTTTCAGAGTCCGGTACAAGCGGCCAGCAAAGAACCCACCAAAAACCCTGGAGAGAAACAAGCCAGGAGGGAGAAAATGAACTTTCCTTGCTGGGGAGAGGGAGAGGAGGGGGGCAGGCAGGACAGCATTGCTGTGGGAAGCAGTGGAGACACCTACCCCATGAACATGAAGAGGAAGCAGGCTGTAGTCATCAGCGCGCCCCGGCTGGAAGGTGACAGCATCCCCAGCATGGCAACAACTGCAGAGGGGAGAAAGGACAGGGAAGAGCAGCTCTGACCTACACCAGCATCTGGAAAACAGGGTCCTGTCCCACACACAGACCACAGCTGCCTGTCATCTCTGCCTTCTGCACAGACCTCGTTTCCTTCAAAGCCTAACGCATCCACAGCCTCCAGTACCAGCCAGAGAGAGGAAGCCACAGCTTTGATCTCAACCCACAGACCATGCTCCAGCCTCAGTTTCCCCAGAGGTTTGAGCAGGTGTGGCTCAGGTGGCCAGGCAAAAGTCTCTCAGCCTGTTACCTCCCAGGGCTGCTATCCTGCTAACTGGAAATATAAACACCAGAAGATGCCTGCAGCTGGGAAATGTGGTCTAGAAACTGAGCAATGCTGAGCACAGGGCAATGACCCTGACCAGCCCCACAACAGGAACCAGCCTTAGCGTGACCTCAGACTAAGGTGAGCATAGCTTGAAGTGGATGGGAGCTACAAATAACCCTGAACATCACTCCTCACTACAGCCACCCCCTGCAACATGTGCCACTTACAGATGACAATCAGGATCATACAGAAGAGCTGGATTCCAGAACCCAGGAGAGAGCTGAGGATCATAGGATACTGTGGAGGCCTGAAGACATCTCCATGCACAAGCTTCCAACCAGACTCCTCCATAGTATCTTCCTGTAGCAAGAAGAGGAATAGAAGGCATTTAGATATGGTCTAATGGTGGAAATGAAGGGTCTACCAGAGCTAGTGCAAGACACTGGTTTCCTGTATAGAGTTTTTCTAGTTATATCACTTCAGTTCAACTTCTTTCCTCCTGGGGCTAAAGCAGCTCAGCCCTGAACTGCCAGTGCCAGGGCACACATTATGGAGCTGCCTGCAGTCATCACAGAGGCCTGAAGACATTCCAACCAGTAATCTGCCACTGTGCAGGGACAGATCTGCCCCTCCCACCTTCAGGGCTCGAAGGGAAACTGAGGCAAGGAAAGAGCCAACACCTCAACACCGTCCAGATTAGGTTCCTCCTCATCTGTGCTTCCCCCCAGCCCGACCCCAGCTCTGAGAACACCCACATACAATGTCATCTTCCTTGTTGTAGTTGGCAATGTCCTTCCGGAGAGTCCGGATGATAATCATGCTGAGGATACCTGAAAACAAGCAGAGCCTAGTTCAGCTCAGAGGTTGCTGCATGCCTCTGCTGCTCCCAGGCTGTGCAACTGCACAGCTCCCATCCACGTAGCCATCTCACCCAGCCTTCAGGGAAGGCAGAAACAAAGCCCCAGGGAGCAGGGAAGGCAGGATCCCAGCAGGAAAGGGCACTGTGGCTTTCCTGTAGGGTGGTTGGGTTTTTTTCCCCTCTTATTTTATACATCTTTCCCCTCTCACATTGTACATCTCCCTGGACATCTGAGATGTGCATAAACCACGTTTCCCTGCCTCAACTCTGGCAGTTAGAGGGTAACTGTCTGACCCCAGGGGTCACTGCCTGAACTGGGAGGTTTTATGTGCTAGTGTCCGTTTCCTGCCCCTTCTGACATGGCCACATCCTCCCCCAAGCCACCTACAGCCAAGGCTCAAAGCTCCCTGCAGACCAATGGTAAAAGCTTCTCCAGCCCACAGCTCACTCACCTGAGAGGAAGAAGACAACCACAACAGAGTTGATGATGGAGAACCAGTGAATCTGCACGTCACTCATGGTCAGGTAGGTGTCCCAGCGGGAAGCCCACTTAATGTCACTTTCCTGAAAGAGCAGGAAAGTTCTTCTCACACCAGCACACTCCCAGTGTCCTCCACAACCCCTCTGTGACAGACACTTGGAGGCCTGACCACCAGCCAGCCAGGGGTAGTTAGCTGCCAGCCAGCTTCCCATGACTCTCTCACCTCCCAATGGACCGAGTAGGTGAAGAGCAACTGGTTCTCTTTAGAAGGGTCTATTTCCTGAGGGGCAGAGCCTGTAGCTTCAGGCAGGGTGCACATACTCTTCTCATCAGCCTTCAAGTCTGTAAGGGAAAACATGGCATGCACTAGGTCAGATCTTCCCTCAGGCACCACCTCTCCCACCCATGCTGAAGGCACTGGCTGCAGTCACTCCAAACACTGCAGAGGCAGCACTCCTTCCCTTCTCACCTGCTTCAGGGTTTGCAACACAATTCCTCTGACCAGAGATGGGGCACCACTAAAAAACTCTGAGGAAAAAGCTACACACAGGGCTTTCCTTAACTGGGAGGATAAAAGCCAGAGGCTCTGAAGCCAAGGATCTATCTCATGAACAAATCCTCTACTCCACATGACACACTGAGAGACAAGATGTCTCTGGCAGAGCCTGCTGCTGCCAGAGTTGTATGGGATGATACCCACAATGAGCAACCTCCCTTCAAGACACCTGTTTCATGCTGGGCTCTCTGAGAAGAAATGCTTTCCCCCTGAGCACTACTTTTAACATTCAGCCCTCCCAGAACAGATCCACACACTGCTGTGGGTCCTGGACTGCACAGTGTCCCAGTGGGGGGACCTGGGCCAAGGTAAGAGCTGGGTGCCCACTTCATGCTAGATGACACAGCGCAAAAATCCCAATCCCTAAACCCCAAACTCCAATCTTTCCATAGGATTTAATCTTCCATGGGTTGCATTTCAAGGATCTCTCTCTGGTTTTGGTGCTTCCTTAGTAACAAAGGGGTTTATTGTTCCTGTAATCCAGACTGCCCCATTCCAGTGCCCCAGGACCGTAACGGAGGGATCAGGGTGCCAGGTAATGTATCAGTAGCTTTCACCTCTTGGCACTACAAGAGATTCCCCTCCTTTGCTCCCCTCCCTGTGTCTCACCTTCTAGTTTAATACTTTGGGGGATCACTTCAAACCGTACAACCCTGTAGGTGGGCTCTTGGTTCTCTTCCACATCCTCTCTGTGGTAGTAAAGGATGAAGGAGAGGTGGTTGTGCAGGTAGAACTAAAACAGAGTGACATTAGATAAGTCATGTTAGCACCCCAGGGAAGGGACAGGCAAAGTTTAGAAGCAACAGCTGCAGAAAGCAGCTTCAGTACAGAAAACTAAACACTCCAACTGTTCCCAGATGCATTGTCCTACAGAGCAAGATCAGACTAATGCTTTCCAAAGCTAAAAGAACAGAGATGCTGAAAAAGCAACACCTCAACCACTCCAGGCATCAGGGACAGTGTTTCTGTCTGTTTCTGGCCTGGAAAATAGTATTACACCTCACATCTCAACCACACATTCAGTGGCAGCAGAGTCATCAAATTTAGGTTGGGAAGAGCTCAGCAGTTACAACCCTGAGGTTCCTGCCTGCTTCCTCTGCTGGTCAGACACACATCACCCAGGCTCACAAGCTCGTGCTTTCAAAAGGCTCTTACATCACCTGTTATGTGAACAAAGTACAACAACCCCAACCTGGCACAGCAGGGTCAGTCACCCAGGAGAACTCTGGCTCAAGCCACCAGAGCTGCCTGTACAACCAGCAGATGCAGCTGTTTGTCACACTGAAGCCCCAAGTCAAAGGGCTCATCGTAGGGCACACAGCCATGGAGAGGATCTGCAGGAAGGCAGGTACCAGGGTACAAGCTTCAGCAGCTTTTCCTCCCAGAGACACTTGAGTTTTCTTTGGGGTTTAAATACAAAATGCTCCCAGACTCTCAGAGATCAGCCAGCCTTTGTTCTACTGAGGGGAAGCCACCACATGATGTCCAGTGTTACACAGCAAGGCAAAGCTGGGACTCCTGGCTATCGTGCCAGCAGTGCAGCACCCACCCCATTTTTCCAATAAGAAACCTCTGTCCCTCATTTCCACTCATTATAAAACCTTGTGGTCGCACTCCCAATTTTGATACTCCCTGGTAGACTTGCAACACCCTCTGACAGCCAGCCAGAGCTCCTCCAGGCACCCCCCAGGCAGCAGCTAGGTTCTCTACCTTGTTCCCGTCCATAAACCCCAGCCTGTATCCATGCTCGAACTGCACATCCTTCTCCTTCTTCTTCTCCTCTTCCTCACGATTGGAATAGAACTCCAGCCGTGTTGCCACAGGGAGGTTATCAGCAATGCTGGAAGCACAGATTTCAGATCAAGTTTGTCCACAAGACAGAATCCCCACTGACACAAACCCACGCTCAGGGCGACTCACAGGTGGACATAGTAATCCTCCCTGATCCGCTCGGCGATCAGCTTGCTGTGCTCCACTGTCAGGATGACTGGCTTATTGGGAACGTTGCACAGGACTTCACATTTCTTCTCCACGTTCATGGAGACCTGGAAAGGGGTATTTACAATTCGGTCGCCCCGAAGGACCTCACCTGGAAAAGAGGAAAAGAGCAGCAGGGTTGGAGGCTGCCAGGCTGCTCAGCGCTCCTCCTGCCCCTGGGCTGGCAGCGTGTACAGCTGGAATGAGGACAGCCAGTCTCCCTTGGCACCAGGGATGCCAGGGTAAGAGTGATGGGCAGTTTAGCTGTCTTGTTGGAAGTATCAAGCACTGCTTATGAAGCAGGTTACACGCCCTCCTTCAGGAAAGGCATCTTCTCTTTCCAAGAGAGACATCCTCGTTTGCAAACAGCCAGCACGTAAGGAATTAAGAGGAAGCAGGCTCTCCACAGACAGCTTATTAGAGATGACATTTGCAATTGCTTTTACTCCTGTAAACATACCCCCAGGCAGCTCATAAATGGCAGCCCACTTACTGCTGGGGAACATGCTGTTCAGCAGACACGTACCCAGATTCTCAGCCTTGTACGTGATCTTGTTGGGCTGGCAGAAGGGCAGGGAGTAGTACTCATATGGCAGCTGAGTCCTTGAGCTGGTGAGCTTCACAGCCTGGAGGAAGAACAGGAGGATTAGCCCCAGGACAGAACTCAGGGAGTTTCCTATCCTCTCAACACCAGCCAGAAGCTAAAGCTTACTCCAAGACACCTCCTGTAACGTTCATGTTTGGAAGCTGGGAGTGCTCCA
This sequence comes from Zapornia atra, assembly GCA_013400835.1. Lineage (NCBI taxonomy): Eukaryota > Metazoa > Chordata > Aves > Gruiformes > Rallidae > Zapornia > Zapornia atra. Next base: position 19,336 of record VZTU01030940.1, on the reverse strand, counting down.
GCTTCCCTTCTTGCATACAATTTGTAGAGTCTATGACTTACTAGCAATTCATTCACAGGGAAAGAGAAGGAAGAAGCATGGTGCATTGGTTTCACAAACTTGTGACTCAGTGGAGTCCCAAGACAAAACGAAGAGCTCAACAGAGATTCCAGAGTCCCATTTCATCTAAAACTGCAGTTATTTCCCCCCAGAAGACCTTTCATGTCACGCTGGTCTCCAGCAATACAAAGAGCTCAGCAGTTTTTATCTCTGCAAGGAAAGCCAGAAAGCCACCAGATTGGGAAGATAATGGATGGTGACAAAGCCCAAACATTTCTAGAAGGTTCCCTGAAATCATGAGGGAAGTGCAGACATACCATGACAGCCAAGGCCAGGGCTGCTCCAAAACCCAGGAGTGGTTTGTACTGCAGCCAAGCTCCTTTACTGGGAGAGCGCTGGCAGTCACGCTGACTTGCCTTATCACTTGAGGAAGCATCTGGCTCATGAAAACCCTTTGAGAACAGCCATTCCCATACCCCTTCTTCTGGGAAGCCTTCTGTAGCCACAGGCAAGCCTCATTTGCTTAAAAATAGCCCTGGCAGCCTGCGGCCAGAGAGCAAACTGTGTTGTGCTTCACATGGGAGCAGCCAACCTCACCATCCCCAAGGGGTACTGGATTTTGCTGAGACAGAGGCCACAGCTTTAGGAAAATAAATGAAATGGGCTATAAATTGCTGATGTCTGGAAACAAAGCCTGGCTTCCTCCTGTACGGGTGAAACAGTTCCATCAGTCACTACCAGTGACACTGCCCAGGAACAGCAAGCCTGGCTTGTGAGATCTGCAACACTCAAGGACAAGTGGCTGCACTTGGACTGGACTTATGGATTTCACTTGACTTGAAGACACAAAACATGCAAAAAGGTCTGATTCAAACCACTTCTTTACTCCAGCCTCCACCCAGCAGCTAAAGGCACACCCTCTGTAAGCACTCTGAGGAAGCAGTACAGTGCTGGAGAAAAATCTCTGATGATATTCACTGTCAAGCTGCAGTGAGACAGAGGGCTCTTTTCCCAAACACAGAAACATCTTGAGGACTTTGCTGCAACTGCTGGAGGAATTTGGTAGAAGATACAAGAAGCAATAAGAAGAATGGTGTTGGGAACTGCAGGGTAAGATGATGGCAGTGCCCAGCTGAGGGGTGTTTATCCCCAACACCCAACAGGAATGTTGTGAAAAAAAGAAACTCTCCTCCCTCAGAAGTTTAGTAACAGGATCCCCAAATTTGGCTTCCTAGTCCTGCTTAGCTGCTATGATATAAAGAAGGACAACCCCCAAACACAAGAAAACTTGAAACAAACCCAACCCAACCCAGACTGACAGTTCCAGCTACATTCATCTCACCTTTATTTCTACAGGATCATTGCGGTGGAAGTTGATAGGAGCCACACCAGGCACATAGAAAGAGTCTGTCCCATGCAGCAACAACAGCAAGGCCAGTAGGTATCTTGGCCTTTCCTGCAAAAAGAAGAAGAAACATTAAAATACAACAGAATCACAGGGAGAACATCAGAGATGGGCAACAACACTGCCCGTGTGCACCTAGGACACTCCAAAGGCAGTACAGTCAGGGGATCAAACACAATTCAAATCCAGAAAAGTTGTTATTGACTCTGTTATGTGACTCTTGGGAAGCCACTTTCCACTCTGTGTGTGTCTCTTCACCTGCAGTTAGGAAAACATTGGCTTCACTTAACCACAAGAAAGTCGTGCTCTTATCGGGACCAGGCTGTCACCTGGCCCCTCTGCTCCCACCCATCTCACTGGCTCAGGAAACTCCACAGGTTGCTAGGGAGGAGAGGCTTAGCCCAAACACCCGACCTCTGTCAGCTCCACATGTCAGTTATCCCTCATCCACCTGCAGACTGACGCTCACACACCGCTGCCTGTGGTGGAGCAGTTAGTGCAGGACAAGGTCTGACACCGAACTAACCACCCGCTGCATCCAAAGGGATGGTCACATCACCACTCCTTCCTATCCCACTCCTCTTCCCTCTCCCCCCCAGGCCACAACACAGCTCAGTAACACAGAAGAGATGTTTTCACCCCTTTTTCCAGGGGTAGGGAGTCAGCTCAGGCTGGAATGCTCAGTCAGTTCCACGGGGGCTCCAGCAACACCCAGACCCCGTACACCAGCAGCAAACCCTTTAACAGGCTTTGCTGCTTCCTCAGCCCTGCCATTACCCCAGGAAGCCAGCCCAGCTCCAGCAGGAAGGCTGTGCAATGAAAATCAAGCTTTAAAGAGTATTAGTCAGCAGCAGTTTGGCTGGATTAGTGTATCAACACTGGTATAATCTCATTGTATTACCAGCTTCAGCCCATTCTCCTAAGCCCCTGCGTGTGTGGCAGCATTGGAAAACCACACAAAGCCCAGAGTCTGGTTTGGGACAGCTCAGACTAATGATGCAGAGACAATAAACCCAACTGCTGCCTTCCCCTGCACGTCCTCAGCAGGACAGGCAGAGTCAGTCACCATGTCTGTACACCTACAGGCACACAGAAGGGAAATACAGAAGGGAAAGGCAGAGGGAACAGACCGAGCAAGTGAGACAGGCTTGGGCTGAGAAGAGCCACCACCAGCCTGGTACCTGCTCTGGCTTAGCACAACCCCCCCACCAATTAATAATTAAGTGCCTGGGCAGGCCATGAGGGAAGTAAACACGAGGCTGGCTTGTGGATACAAGCTGAACACCACAGGCTGCAGAGAGGAAAGCATGCTGATCTCCAGGCTCCCAGCAGCCACCCATGGAGCCTGCCCCAAAGGGCCAGTCCTGGCGTGGCTACTCCTGGTGTGACTACTCCTTGTCGGCAGCAATCCATGGGGAAAGCAGAGGGAAGCTGGGATCCAGGACCCAGAGAGTGGCTGGCAGGAGCTCTGGGTGCAGACACAGACCCCAGAGCACTGGCACTGCTCTGGAAGGGAGCAGCACAGTCACCATGCTTGATGCACACAAGCCAGACGTGGAGGAACAGCAGCTCTACAACAGGGATCCTTCACCAGGTCAGGGGGAAACAGAAAATCTGGGTTTATCATCCCCATACCCCCTTCCTCTTCATCACCTCCCTTCTGCCTTATTCTGAGGCCAGCAAGGCAAGTTTGGCCCTGACACCAGCCAGGGTCATCCAGAACTGCTGGCACTGAACAGGGTGGGGAAAAAAAGTCATAAATATTGGGGGTCTCTTTAAAATCCAAAGTGTATTTAAGATGCAAATGCTAGGCAGGTACATAAATGGTCTTAGTATTAAGTTATCAGACAGATCTTGCTTACAAGGGAGATGTTCAGCTGTGCTCTAAGCACAGCTTGATGCAGCTAGAGCAGGCAAAAAAAGCCTCATCTGGGAAGCACTCTTTAAAAATCACTTGGACTTTAATACTGATCTACCTTGAAACAACATGGGGCTTGTTTTCTGTGCTTCACTACATTTTGCCTTCTCTGATCTCGTACAAGAGTGCTCTGTGAGTCTCCAGCCCAGCAGGAAAGGATCCCACAGGCAGATGAAGCACTGGAAGGAGGCAGCACTCCTGCCCTACATCAGGCTCTCCAGCAGCCAGTGACCTCCCTTCGTTTGTCACTGAAGCACCAGACACACACAGCACATTACTCAGTAAAACCCAGAGCCACATGGGTGCCATCCTGGCCCTGAAGAGCTTGCAAGGTGGTAAGATCAGCACAGAACTGGGGAGGGTGCTCAGGGGACGTGCAAGCACGGGGATGGGGTTTTGCATGACACCTCTGGCAGGAACGGGGCTCTCTGCATAGGGATGACGATGACTCAGGCAGCACCAGGCAGCAGGAGAGACAAGAGGGGGGCTGTGGAAAGCCTTGTCAGGAGAAAACAATTTGGTAGCAAGAAATGGGAACAGGTGGGGGGAGCTTTGGAAGTGACAGTTGAAGGAAATGCCTGGCACAGGTTCCTAACCCAGCAGCTCACGTGACAGGGACCTTTCTTATCAGGATCTCTGCTGTCCTGTCAACAGATAGGCTTCATCTTCCCCCAACAAAGGCAGCACCTTACCAAGGACACCACAGACACATACCAAAACATCTGCACAACTCGTGGGCCTGGCCAGGCAACCAACACAGCCCACAGGCATCTCCCAAGTGAGGTGTCTCCCATGCAAGACCAAAACTCGCAGGACAGAGCTCTCCTTTAGTTCAGTGACGGGGTCCTGGAGAGGCACAGACTTCCAGCAGGCAGGACACACCACCCTCATGGCCCTTACCACTTATTTACATTTCAAAACACACACACAAAAACCTCTCAGGTGACAGACTTGCATCTGAGGTGCCAGGAAACGAAACAGTGAAGCAACAAGTTGCAGAAGAAATCAGCACACCTCCAGAGCAAGGAAAACCCAGCTGCAGGTAAACAAACCCCATTTGGATTGGCTGCACCTTATTGTTTTCCTATACACACTACATGCAGAGACACATCTGCAAGAGAACCTTTATTAGGAGAACAGGACCTAAACGAGAGAACCACAGAGGCACAATCAACCCCTCCTGCCCCTGTCCCCCAGATCACAGAGCCTGGGGAGAAGCACTACTGTCGCTGATCCATCGCATGCAAGAAGCCTGCTGGGGGAAAGCAAACCTCTTTCTCTCCAGAAAAATCTGTTTCAAACTTCACAATGCTCCTGCTGCACACAGCAGCCACACTGGGATTTCTCAGGCTGGTGGAAGGTGGCCTGGGGAGATCCTGGCAGGAACCCTGGCAGAGCGTGTCCCACCAGGAACACCCGGCACGGCGCAGGCACAGCTACACCAACCCCCAGCTGCTCCCACCACCCTCACACAGCTCAGCACTCCCGTCCTCTAAGGGCAGCAGCAGCTGCCCTGAAGCCTGTGGGATCTGTCTTGGAAGATCTGCAAAATCCACCCCTGGAACTAAGCCTGGAAGGAAGCACCTAGCTGTGACAGCACATGAACTCAACCCTCCCTCCAGCCACTCCCACGGTGGCTCTTGTCCTGGGGGCAGCAGGGAGAACACGAGTCACACACTAACCCTCTTCTCCAGGAAGGTACTGCTGGGCATTCACAAACAATTCCAGGACAGGGTTTCTCTATTTCATTTAGAAAGACTTAAATATTGCCAGTTTCTGAGGATTCACAAGCCCACCCTGCCAGCACAGAGGAATCACTCACCTAAATCCCAGCCCGACCGAGCGTGCAGGGGCCCCACCACGTGTGGTTATGCCACTACCACACACACACGTGTCTCCCTACAGCCTGAAGCCCTTGCAGCTACCACTGCCAGGGTCTAAACTCCAACCTTTATCTCAGGGAAGTGAGAAACAGAAGCTGTTCCCTGAGGCACTCTGCCAACACCCCCGAGTGTAACCCTGAGGGCCCATGGCCAGACATCCCTGCCCAGGTTACTGGCAAGTGCTTTCTGCAGGCTGACAGCTTGAAGAAACCTTGGAGTAAGGGCAGTTTGAAGGAATCTTGTTAGCATTTTCATAAGGCTGGTACAGTATCAGAGCTGGATTAAGTCCTACAGTTTCATACCCCAGGTCTGAACTCGGGAACATGATGCAGTGTTTGCTCAAAGGGAGGAAAAGGAAGCAGGAAGAAGCAGTGGTGGATGGCATATGAATGAGATGATGGGCATCATCACGTTTCTCTCCTCCAGAGAAAGACAAGAGGGACACCTAACAGCCATAACCAAGAGCTGCTCACTTTCACAGGCAGTTTCTGAGAAGAACAGGGAGAACACAACCTGTGCTGAGCCCTTTGTCCAGCCTGATTCAGGAAGCTCTGACACACTGTTCCACTCACTGGAACTCTTCAACACAGCGACAGAAAGAGAGGAAAGAAAGGCACAGCCTGCCACTTTGTGGGAGGAAAAACATCCACCTGTACCAGCAGAGAGAAGGCTCTCCCACAAGTAACACTAAATCATTAACAGGACATGCAGAGCGCTAAGGGCACCTGCTCTTCACCCCCTCTGAGGTGCCAGCCTGACACTCCCCGGCCCCCATTTTTAAGGGCTGCCTCATTAGATGCTCTTAACAACTGTTTGGACAAGCTCCTCTTTATTGCATCTGTGCCCAGCTCACCCCTGCACTCAGAGGAGCCACTGAAAGCCCTTCGGAAGGAGACAAGTGCTGCATTCAGGCTGCTTTAAGAGAGCTCCTCTGACACCAGGAGAGCTGTTAGCAGCCTTTGCCGTTCATAAAAGAGAAGGCTACAGGGCAATTCCCCGTAGGACCATCTCCAGCTCTCAAAGGCAGCTCAGACACTCCCTCCTCCCTGCCTGGGAGAAAGGCAGCAATGAAGAGGCTTAAAGCAAAATAAATTACAACCTCCACTCTTCCAATCTGCCTTCCAGTTTCTGCCAGTCTTTACTACATGAGTCACCTCACATCCCCCACTCTGGCCAGCAGCGACCTTTGTATCAGCACACACCATTCATTCACCCAGCTATTCCTACCATCAAGGAAACATCCTTCTATGAGAGCAAGGAGGAAAAGCCCTTTTCTTTCCTACTACAAGGCATCAGGCAGATAATTAACCTCAGCCCAGCTCATTTACCAGCACCCTGAGGTGGTGCCCATGCTGGCCTACCCTAGCAAACCCCCACAGGGAACATCTCCAGCTCTGCAAGAGCCTGGGGAAGGGCTCACTGACAGTAACAAGAGACACGGGGAGGTCAAGCGGCTGCTCGTAGCCCACGTCTGGAACAGCAGAACACCCCACACAGGGCAACAGCTTCTTCACTCGGCATAAGCACCTGGCTCAGAGCAACGCTCCCCCTTGAGAGAACCGCAGCGGGCAGGAAAGGGTGCCTGATGCTCCTCAC
>VZTU01030940.1:0-10062 GCA_013400835.1 Zapornia atra | reverse complement strand
TGCCTGGCTGGGGGATGCACTGCATCACTGTGTGCCTGCCTGGGGGATGCACTGCATCACAGTGTGCCTGCCTGGGGGATGTACTGCATCACAGTGTGCCTGCCTGGGGGATGTACTGCATCACAGTGTGCCTGGCTGGGGGATGCACTGCATCACAGCGTGCCTGGCTGGGAATCCACTGGGATTCCCCCAACATGCAAGGACCAGGGGGTCTGGGTGCTGCACAGCGCAAGCAGAACGTAACAGCATGTCATCAAGGACCTCTCAGCCAAAACACCTACTTCTGCAAAACAGCATGATAAGATCTCAGAAGAATTAAAAAAAAAACAACCCCAGTAACTGTTTTTTCCTTTGTAGCTGGCACAGGCCAGGCCCCTTCTGCGTGGTGCTGCTGGCCCAGGGAGCCACCAGCCTGCCAGCGCTCCCCGGAGCAGCTGCCTCACAGGCACTCTGGCACATGGGAAAGGCACAAAGTACACCCCTGTGTCTCTTCTCCTCCGTCCCACAGCTGCAGAGGGCTGGCCTGAGCTTGGCTTCCTCCTGCCCCTGCTTCCAGCCCAGGAACACCAGGAGGGACGTGGTTCTGGGCCAGGCTGGCAGAGGAAGGCACATGCAGGCAGATCACGAGGGGGACAGGGAAAGAAAAGCATGGGTGCTTGTGCTTGCTGCCTCTGACACGGCAGGCGTGGTGCAGGGTATCCGCTGGCATCACCAAGCCTCCTCTGTCACGGCTGCTGTTGATACTGGCTCTCTGTTGCAGTAAAGAAATCCTCCAGAATGCTCTGGGTGTACTCAAAGGTGGGGCGATCCTCAGGTTTGGTCTTCCAGCATCTCATCATGATGTCATACAACTCCTCAGGGCAGTTCTCTGTGCGGGGCATCCGGTACCCCTGCTCCAGGGCTCTGATCACCTCCATGCTCGACATCCCTGAAGGAACAGGGCAGGATAGGGGAATGGTTCATGGTTTATCACTGATTCCTTGAGAAGGCAAAAAAACACCCCAAACCCAACCCCAAGCCCCAAACTACCCACCCATTGGGTAGTTTTCTTCACTAGGGAGGAAAAAGACAGGTTAGAGGGGTTGGGAAGGGGGAACTCCTCCTCCTGGCCAGGGAAACGTGTGAACAGCCCAGTTGCTGAGAACAGTTTTGTATAAATTTCAAAAAAATAAAGGTTACATTTCTCAATTTGCTGAGTCTTTAACAAGCCATTCCTTCCAGTAACAATGCCAGTGTGAAGGCAGAACTGGTCCTCCAGAGCTGCCCTCTATCCCACCCCAGGTCCTTCACGGTACTTTGCTTGGACACGTAATTTCCCCTTGAGAAAAGGTACCAAAGCAACAATTAATGTAAAATACAGGGTGGTCCCTGGTGATGATACTTTACAGATTGCTTCCTAAAAACACCTGCCCCAGCTAGCAGCCACGAACTGGTGTGGTGCTGGAACGTGTGTTATCTGCAGGATGCAGAGAACCCACAAACTAGTGCGGTGCCGCAACCCCCTGAGCCAGGTATCTGTGGTGTACAACAGCCACCCTCCCAGGGCTGTGCAGCACAGCCTGGGGCAAGGCTGTTAGCCTCTCACCTTAAAAACATGATCTGCTATTTCAGAAAGAGAAAAAAACCCAGTTTCTTTAGAGCTCCTGACTGCTGTTGGTTTCCCATGGAGCTGGACCTCAGGACCTCCTTTGCAGGATCAGCGCCAAGACACTACCTAGAGCAGCTGCCCTTCTCCCCAGAGCAGTGGACACCCCAAAGTTGTTCACTACCTGGGCCATTTTGTGGGCTCCCTGGCAGAGATGACCCAGCTCTGCTGTGTGGAAATGGAAAGGAAGGTGCCCATGTCACGACGTGGATTTCAGGTCAGTGAAAACCACGGGGGTCCTTGAGGGCTCCCAGGGTGAAAACCCTCCTAGTTATCCTTCCTAGGCAAGCTCTTGTCCAAAGAGCAGATGCATTAAATGAGTAGTGCAGACTGCCTGAGAATGTCTTGTTCCCTGGGCTCTTCTCTGTGGCTCACAGACAGAATGGTCACCTTGAGCCCTTGTGCTACCACCTCTGAACCCTGCTCCCTGTGTGAGACTCAGATTTCTCCCCGTTCCCTTTGATTTCAGACTTCACAGAGAAATATATCCCTTGGGTGGGACCCAGGAGGTGGAGCATGTCCTTTGGAACCAGAAGAGAGGAGGGATTTCACCTCCTTACCTGGGTATGGGATGCGCCCGTAGGTGATGATCTCGGTCAGGAGGATCCCAAAGGACCAGACATCTGACTTGATAGTGAAAGATCCATAGCTGATGGCTTCTGGTGCTGTCCATTTGATGGGAAACTTGGCACCTGGGCAAAGAGACCCAGTGGGGAAAAGGATGGGAGGTTTAGATTAGATATTAGGGGGAAGCTTTTTACAGAGAGAGTGGTGAGGGGCTGGAAGGGGCTGCCCAGAGAGGGGGTGGGTGCCCCATCCCTGGGGGTGTTCAAGGCCAGGTTGGCTGGGGCCCTGGGCAACCTTGTGTAGCTCCAGGCCTGGAGGTTGGTGGCCCTGCCTGTGGCAGGGGGATTGGACCTCTGTGACCCTTGGGGTCCCTCCCAACCCAGCCCAGTCTGGGATTCTATGAAACATGAGCTCTAATGTAAATGCTGAGAATCTGGTGGTGAAATATGGGGAACAAGAAGGAAACAAACAGAAGAGGAAGATGTGAAGCAATGCAAATGAGAGGAGGTTCCCTCATCTGCCCGATTAGGCATCACATCCCTCCAGGGTCCCTGCCACCGAGGTTACACACTGATAAGTGGCAATCCCACAGCCCTTCATCATCTCAGCAAGTGTCCAGACCCCCCCCAGCAGCTCCCCCACCTTCCCGGGCCGTGTACTCATTGTCCTCAATGACTCTGGCCAGCCCAAAGTCTGCGATCTTGCACACCAGCACCGCCGACACCAGGATATTGGCAGCCCTCAGGTCTCTGTGGATGTAGTTCCTCTTCTCAATGTAAGCCATTCCTTCTGCAATCTGAGAAAAGGGGAAAGAGGCAAATGCNCTCCCCGTGCAGGGCAGCCCTTGCAGAAGAGGTCAGGGTTTGGGTGACCGGCCTCCACGTGACCCAGTGTGAGAAAAGCAGTGAGAACTGGCATCCGAGGAGCTGGTGTGCTCACCAGCAAGTGTCTGTGGTTGTCCACAGGGCAGGGTGCAACTGCTTCACCCTCAGCTGCTCAGATGGGGAGGGGAGTAAATCATTCTCTGTTTGGAGATGTGAGACCAGCCTCCAAATACTTCAACAACTGCCTGGGAGAAGCAGGGAGCAAACTATCCTCTCTCTACACTAAGGGAGCAACAAATGGGCTTTAATTGCAGTGAGGGTCAGCCAGCATCACAGCTTCCTTGGTGAGGACAGAAAAGCACAGTGAGGTGTCTCCTGAGGAGGTTGGGGAGATGCCTGGGATGTGTCATCCTGCGAGCAGGATGCCTGTGCCAACCCCTGAGGAAACCCCACCAGCTCCATCCCCTGAAGTCTCTGCACTCAGTGGCTGAGATGAGCTGGTCTGTGCACCCCCAGCTCCCAAAGGTGTGCCAAATTACCCCACACCTGGATGCTACGAGCATCTGTGAGCTGCAGGGACTGACAGCCCCCATCCCTGTCACAGCCTCACCAGCCAGGCCAGGGGAAGGTGCCGTTGCTCTCAGAGCTCTCCACACAAGATGCAGAAGCAAACAGGCACCGCAAGAGCAGAAGGATTATTTCCCTCACCACAGAGGGGGGTTTACTCACAGTGCCTCAGCCCCAGCCCCAGCCTGGGTGCCAGGCTGCCTGCCTGCCCACAACGCCTGCTGCCTGCACATGAAAGCCCTTCAGCCTCCTCAGTGCTGCGGAAAGCCAACCCTCTGAGCCATGGAGCTGAGCTGGGAGGGGTGCAGGAGCCAGCTTGCTGGGGACAGATGGTGTGCTCCAGTGCACAGCTGATCAGCAGACCCTGGCACAGCCAGCCCCAGTAGCCAGTGACCTGGTGCAAGTCCTTGGGGTCTGTGCTCCCTTCCTGGCTTCCCTGTGGTACGGGCACCTCTAGGAATTATTTCATGGAGGTACCAAGCTCAGCTCAAAGGGTCCTTGGATTCAGTGAGCATCAAGGGGCGTCGCTGAAGGGACAGGAGTGGCTGCCCAAAGGGTTGCACTCCCAAAGCTGGGGGCATACCAGCACCCTCAGCATCAGCTCCTGAAAATATTCCCCAAATGCTTTTCCCTGCCTCCTCCTGCCTCGCCAGCTGCCTTCCCACAGCCCCTGGCAGCCCCTGGGCAGGTCGATGGTTCTAATGAACCACACACTGGGGGGGTCACACAACGTGCTACGCTCCCTTCTAGAAACTCTGCCCAGCTCCAGCTCCCAGGTGCTGCGAATGCAGCAGACTGGGAGGGCTGTGGGGTTCCCACTGAGCCTACTGGAGCCTGATGCTGCCACTGCCCTTGGTGGGTCCTGGCCCTGGGCACAGACACAAAGCGGGGTGCAAGAGGCAGCCCTGGGGTACCGCAGCTGGTGCTGGGGTGGCACGGGGTGGGTGTGTGGCCACACAGGGTTTTGGGGGGCTCTCACAAAGTGTGCAGCTGAGGCTCTGTCACACAGAGCCTGCTGCTCACAGGTAACTGCCACAGCAGCAGCAGTGGATAGCAAAGGAGAGCTTTGCCATGGCTGCTCCCTGAGGAGCCCTGCGCTCGGATGGGCCAGCTTCTTCTGCAGGGCCTGGGGAAGGGGCAGTGCAAACAAGCTCCAACCCTCACCCATGGCTTCCCCAGGGAACAGCAGCACCGTGGGCGGCATCTTACGGGGCAGAGGTACCACAGCAGCCTTAGAAGATGCTGGTTTCCCTGGCTCCTTGGAAGGAGCAGCCCAGCCAAACACAGCTCCGGGCTCCATGCAGCCTGGAGCACAGGCCAGCGGCTCCGTGCAGTGGTTAATGGGCTAACAGGGAGGAAGCTGCCACTTCTCCTTTCACACACACCTGCTCCAGCACAGACAGCTGGACAGGGATGGTGGGCAGGGGGCAGGAGGGCAGTGCTGCAGGGAAACCTCGCAGGGTCCTTCCCTGCACCCCCCGTGTCTGCCTGTTCAATCCAGGCCTCTGGTTGGCACTGCCACACGGCCCAGGTAAGTTCTTGGGCTCCTCGATCCCCTCGCTCACCTTTCTTGGGTACAAGGGGAAGTGGGGAGCTGGGGAAGGGCTGCTGCCTCCTCACCTGGGCAGAGAAGTCGATCAGCTTTGGGAGTGGCTGCTTGTTCCCCTCGTTGCTCTTGAGGAAATCCAGCAAGCTCCCTGCAGACAGGGAAGGGTGCTGGGGCTGATGGCTCAGCCAGAACCTGCGCACACCCTCGGGGTGGCACGGGTCCTGTGGGCAGCTCAGGGTCCCAGGGAGCTGAGCATGACTGGGGAACTCCATCAGGAAATAAACCTGACCCCACTGCTATGGGTTTAGTAGAGGAGCACTCCTCATCTACTCCCTGTCCCCATCCCTCCCTCTCCCAGGGCTGTCACTGCCACCTCCCCCCACCCAGCACCCTGCCCCAGAGCGCTCAGACACACAGGACAGGAGCCAACCCCACTCCCAGTGTCCCAGCAGCTGGTCCAGAGCCCCCAGCTGACCCCAGGGATGCAGGGGAGGCTGACCCTAGAGCACCCAGCTGACCCCAGGGATGCAGAGGAGGCTGACCCTAGAGCACCCAGCTGACCCCAGGGATGCAGGGGAGGCTGACCCTAGAGCACCCAGCTGACCCCAGGGATGCAGAGGAGGCTGACCCTAGAGCCCCCAGCTGACCCCAGGGATGCAGGGGAGGCTGACCCTGCATCATCATCCCTGGCACACACGGGTACCACCACCTGGCCAGGCCTGTAGTGACCACGCAAGGGTGTGGGCAGCACCTTTCTCCATGAACTCAGTGATGATGAAGATGGGCTCCTCCTTGGTGACAACCGCGTGCAGCTTCACCAGCTTGTCGTGGTGCAGGGTCTTCATCAGGTTGGCCTCCTCCAGGAAGGCCTCCACAGACATGCTGCCTGGCTTCATCGTCTTCACCGCCACCTTGGTGTGCTTGTTATAGGTAGCTGCAGGGTGGCACAACAGACCATTTGCAGCCTGACCAGTGCCCAGGCACTGGGGGAACTGGATTTTGGAGCCAAAGCACCCGCTCCTGGAGATGGAGCTGCTGCACGAGGGCTGAATCCCCCCACCCAGCACAGAGCAGTCCTTGCATTAAGGGCAGGGTCACCTGCTCTTCCCCACACTCCTTTCCTGCAGGTCACTCCCTCCCTGCCTCTTCCACCCCACCATCCCACCACCTGCTCTCCCATCCTTAGCCTTCCTCCTCCACCACCACCTTCCTCCCAGCTGCCTTCCCCCTGCTCTCACCCATCCACACTTCTCCAAACTGCCCAGCTCCCAGCTTCTTCTCCAGCTTCAGTGACTCCCGAGGGATCTCCCAGGCATCTTTCTCCCATGGCTTCTGCGGTTTGGGCACGTAGCAAGGGTAGGTGAGCTTCTGGCACAGCCCATCGCTTTGCCCTGCAGAAGAATGCCAAGAACCATCAATCAGCATCTCTCACTGGCTGCATTTTGCTTTGAGGCAGAGTCCACAGCAGCCTCTGTGGCCACAAGGCATGTCCTGGCACCACATGCCCCACTGCAAACACTCAGGACACGTCAAACACCAGCCGTTGCATCCCAGTCCCACCAGCAACACTCTGACTTGCCGTGCATTACTGGACCATGCCAGCACAGCCAGGGCACCAGCCCACCCAGGGAAGGGAAATCCTGAGCATTTCAGGTGTCTGGGGGCACAGACACCCGCTGCTGTGACAGACAGACAGACGGACACCACACTAGGGGAAGGTGCAGGAGTTGCTGCGTGTCACAGCTGGAGCCACAACAGGGGCCAAGCAGAGATGGGCAGGATCCCCTTGGCCTCTGCACACCCCAGCTGCCCAGCGGCTGCTCTGCTCAGGGACCAAACCCCCTTTCAGGGCAGGGGGGGGGGCCAGGCACCCCCGGTCTCACCCTTGTAGTGCTGGACCAGCTCCTGCAGCGTGTTGAAGTTGCTGCGGGGGGAGATGTAGAAGCCGCCGCTGTCCAGCGTCCGGATCTTGTAATGCTTCACGGTGCCGCCCAGCAGGTCTCCATCCCGCACCGACAGCGAGTAGCAGCCTGTTTGGGGAGGGGTGAGCTGCCAGCCCCGGCGTGGGGGGGGTGGGGGGCACGGCCCCGCTGTGCCCAGCCATCCCATGCTCCTGGCACACACGGTGCCATTGCCTGGCAGGGCCACCACTGCAGCACCCGCCCCCACCGTGCTGTCACCACCCCTTCTTTCGGTCCCAGTCCCAGCTGCACCTGCATCCCACATACCAAAACCAGCCCCCAAAGGGACGTGTCCCTACCCTGTCCCCACCATGGGGCTCAGACATGTGGCAGCGCCATAGGCTTCTGCAGGGACACTCAGAGCGGGAGCATGGGACCCCCCAGCCCCTGCCCCGAGGCAAAGCAGAGCCCCCAGCATGGGGATGCATCTCCTGAGCTCCTCTGCAGCGAGGGAGGGAGCTGCTCCCCCCCCCTGCAGCAGGCACCCCCCAGACCTTTCGTCGTCTCGCTGTCCCGGATCATGAAGGAGCCAACGACATTCCCGGGGCCCAGGAGCTGCCTCTCCGCATCCTTCCGGCTGATCCCCTTGAAAAACCACCTGCAGCACAAAGAAACCACCCCAGGAGCGCTGCTGGGACTGGGAGAGGTAAGGCTGGTGTGGGGCAGGGCTGGGAGCGGGACAGGGGCAGGGCTGGGGACAGCTGCAGGGCTGGGGACAGCTGCAGGGGGGGGAGCACGGGACTGTGAGGGGCTGGGGGGGTGCCCCCCCAGGGATGGACTCACTCCTCTGTCTCCAGAGAGTCGGCTTGGGCAACGTAGTTGCTGGGGATGAAGCCTTCACACCCTATTGTCAGGGACCGTGCTCGCCACCACTCCCCCAGCCTGCAACGGAGACGGCGTTGGGGTGGCCCATGGCACGGGCACTGCCAGCTCCCCACGGGCAAACTCCAAGCAGCCCCATCCAGCAGTGCCACACAAGCCTTCAGGAGACCCCAGGGTGAGGGGGCACTTACTCCTCCAGCACCTGCAGCCGTTCCCCTTTGTGGAAGCTCAGGTCCCCAGCATGCATCGCCTCGTAGTCGTAGAGTGCCAGCACCACGTTGTCCCTGGAGCCTGCAGTGAGGGAGCTCCCTGGGACAGGGTGCCTGGCCACCCCTGCCATGAGCAGCCAGGACACAGGCCAGGACCCTTGCAGTGCCCAGCACCTTCTTCTTCATCGTGGCCACAGCCACATCTGGCCTTTCAGGAAGCCCAGAGCTCCAGTCCCACTGGGACCAGCAGCATTCAACCCAGGCTGGGGAGGACCCAGCCACGGGAGAGGATCCCAGCCACACTCTCCCCACACGCTCCCCCCTCATGCAGCCCTCCCTGTACCTACCATCCTCGGGGGGGGGCACAGCCATACTGGGGACATTGCTGTTCTGGAAAGTGGACAAAACCAGAGAGTCCTGTCACAGGTGGAAGAGACTTAAACCCCATGGGGGTCTTGGCCCCACTGCGGCACCAGCCCCCAGCATCAGTGGCAGGAGAGCACCCTGGCAGCAGCACTGGCACCACCCGACACACCGAGACACCCAGCACCAGCGTCTCTGTCCCCTCCCAACACCTTCATTTCCCTCCCCTCTTTCCAGAGCCCCTGATTCCCATCAGGTTCACACNTCTCCGCTGGCACCCCTGACAAGGAGAGGGGCTGGGACCCCCACGATTGCTCAGCCCCCCCCTGCAGTGGTTCAGCCCCGTCCCCCCCCACGTGCCCCTGACTCACCCTTTTGTTGGTGGCCGTGGGGTCCCTCACATAGTGACCCTGCTGCAGGCTGGGGCCGGGGTTGGTTTTTATCACCTTCTCTTGGACAGCAGCTTCCTTTGACTTCACACAGCCCATCCTGCAGCCAGGGGAGGGGAAGTGAAGCTCTTGCGACAGAGGTGAAAGCCCCACTCCAGCCCCACTCCCAGCAGCTCCCACCAGCCTGGCAGAGCACCAGCACACGGCACGGGGGGCCCACTGCCCACACAGCCACGGGCAGGGGGTTCTGCTCCCCTGCCAGAGCTGAAGGTTGTTGGCAGCCGTGGGGTGATGGACACCCAGCAAGGTGCCAGGAGGAAAGGAACCTTCTGGTGCAGAGAAAGGAGAAGTCACGGGAGGCGAATTCTGGGCAGGTGAGAGCAGCTGCCATGGAGCAGCTTCACAGCCCTTCCCCAAAAAGGCTTTCCCAGCTGGGAATGCAAGAAAGAGCCTCTTTGCAAAGCAGGACCCCTGTCACAGAGGGGCTGACCTACAGGTGCTTGGGGCCACCCCATCCCTCAAGACACCCACAGTTCCCACGCTGCCATGGGTCAGTGGTCTCCACCGTGCTCCCTGGCTGCTCTGCTGCTCTCAGCAGCCACCACACCAGGGGGAAAGAAAAAGCTCAACTTTCTCCAGCTCCCCAAGAAACACCAGCAGAAGAGTGTGCTGCAAGAAGTGGTGAGCGTGGGGAAACCTCCCCACAGTGACACTTCCTTTGTCCGAGGGAGACCTCAGCCCAGAGAAAGGAGAAGATGCTGGCCATGGCAAGGAAGGAAGCTCAGGGCTCAGCGGTGGCCTCAGCCTTGCAGTGGACACGCATGGCACCAGGGCACTCCCAGCATCACTGGGTGAGCACCAGCAGCACTCCCGTGGCCCTTGAGGGACATTGCTGCCACCTCCCAGCCACCCACCCCATGGTCACTCCTCGTCCTTCCTAGCGTGCCAATGCCTGAGCCAGCCCCACTCCCCAGCGCAGAGCAAGAGCAGCAGCAGCAGCCCCAGCCAGCATGTTCCCTCCCCAGAGATGCCCTGGGCTCAGGCTCAGGACTGGCCACTGGCAAAGCCCAGCACTGGATCCCCCCTGGCAACCCCACAAAGCACCTGGTGGAAAGTACCGGCCACAGTCTGTGCTGGCACTGCTGGAGGTTTGTGCTGTGCTGGTC
>VZTU01030915.1:65810-91334 GCA_013400835.1 Zapornia atra | reverse complement strand
TCTTTTCCTGCTTGTTCCCTGTGACATCCTTGTTTCCTCTTAGTCGTGACACAGACTGTGTCATAACTGTGATAGTTCTTGTTCACTCTGCAGTGGTGTTTTCAAGGATAAAGAAGCTTTCTTATGCTCATGACCATCTACTCATATAACTAGCTGGGCACTCCTTTCCTTTCTGGATGAACCAGAGAAACTGTCCCTTTTCTGGTCTGCCAGGCAGTTAATTACATCTCCTTCAAATTCTGCTTGCATACTTAATGTTATAAATGTTTTATTAGCAATGTACAGAGAAAATGTGAAGATAGTGATGTGTCCTGAAAAGCAGTTTTAAATTGTCACTAAAGTCTTTACAAGTTTGAATGACTTAAATACTGTCCAAAATTGTTTCTCTGCTTAATCTCTGTGCTCAGCCCTGTGCTTTGACATAGTACTTATATGGTCTCTGCCTTCCTAATTTTGAAAACTAGAGATCAAATCAGTTTTGTTAAAAGATACTCACCAATCTAGTTATTTAAAACACAGGAGTTGCTTTGTCACTAGACACCCATCTCTAATTACAACTAAAACTGAGTCTATCATTGAAGAATCTGGTTTAGAATGTAAAGAGAAAAATCTCCATATCTACTTACCTTGACATTTGGTCAATAGATGCATTCCATGGATTTTCCTCTAAAGTAAACAAATCCAGCTCCTTCCATGTAAGTAAGCGAAAGGCCTTTGAAGTCAATGCCGCTGTGTGTAGTTTCTGCTTAGCTATTAAAAACTTTTGCTAAGTATTCTCAGTTATGTGAGCAAAGGCATTTTGCCTCTTGACAAATCTCTGACATAAATTTTGTTGCCCAGCTGGCTCAAGCTGGAATATTTAATTGCACATTTTGTCCCGAAATAAACATAAACTAGTTATATTTGTGAGCCTCAACAATTCCTATTGAATATATTAGTGAAGTGATCTTCGGCAGTGTCCCCAGGCTTTTGACAGTCAAAAGTTGTTTAGATAAAGGGAGTATTGATGAGAAAAAATCTATATGAATTTAATATGGAATTACGAATTAAGCCTGTTAGCTTGCCTGTCATGTTAACTTTTTGCTTTCTAAGTGCTTCAGATTTTTTCTCTTCTTTTTCCCTTTCCTCCATTAAAAACAAATAGTCTATCTTAATAGCGTTAACAGACTGCACGCATGGTTTCTTTTCTTTTTTTTAACTTCTTTCCACTGTCTTCCAGATATTACCACTGACAGAGCTTTTAGGGCACACTTTGTTTTCATTCTGTCTCTCAGGAAACAAAGTACTTGAGTGAAATATTGAGACCAATTTCAACTGCCTGTAAATAATGGAACGAGGAGCTTCCATCTTTGTTTTTTCCCCTTCTTGTCCCCAAATGGTGTTTGTTTAGAGTACAGTTTTCTGCATGATACCACATACTGAATAGGAAAGTTTGTGATGCTTATTGAGAAAATAAAGTCTCAGCTTGATGTTTATATTTAGGCCATGTTTCAGATGATTTATAGAATTATTCTTATTTGGTTAAAATTGGAGTTTTGGCTGTAGGAAGTGGGGTCCTCTAGTGCCTGTTGAGTCTTTGCCTTAACCTGGAGTGGAAATACTCCAGTTGACTTTAATGGAAGTGACTTTAATTAGAACAGACCATACTAAATGTGCAGAGGCATTCAGAAAGGAGAATGTTTTCCCGTAATTGCTCTATACTCAGCAGTTATAAATATGTTCATAAAGTAGCTTAGACTGATGGGAGCTGATGAGATTCTGAGCGATGTAATTATATACTTTTGCCATCTAGTACAACTAAAAAAATGTTTATCTGGGTTTTTTCTTGTCTGTATTAATATGCTGTAGAAGTAAATAAAAATCCCTGCAGCAGTGGAAAGCATAATCATCCTGATTGTTTATTCCAAAAATCCCATTCACTTAAAGGGCAGGCAGTCTTGTCTTGAGTAGAAACACTGAGCAGATGCTTTTGTTGTAATAGCCAGAGAGGAATTTGGACTGTAAAAATTGTATTTTTAGTGGCAATCCAGCAATTTTGGCATAACAGACTTCATAGTGCTTTCCATGCATGTGTATTCTTGGACAGCTCATGGTGCAATCATTACAGGTACTATTTTACAATGATCTAGGTGATATCTGGCCATAATGGCACTTCTGAGCCTTATGTGCAGCCATATGCCCCCGCCCCCATTTTAGAATCACTAGTGTAATTGCTGTGACTAGTCCCATCAAGTATAACCCATACTGATATTAATCATCATTCTTTTGCCTGTCTCCCTCTGGGGTTACTCCTCTGCATCTCAGCCTGCTTACTCCTTAATTAGATCTGGAGGTCCAGATTTTCCTTGCATTTCTCAGGTTTAGTCATTAGATTATTTCTGCTCTGCAGACAGACTCAGCCTGCATTACCTTTGTTGGCTTTTTGCCAGACATCTACCGTTACCATTTAGATAATGTTCAGGTAACCTGTACTAAACACTGCATTGCCAGAGCTTGGTCTAAAAGCAGTTTTGAAAACTCACTCATGATCCCTGGCAAACTAAATGGAAAAAAATTAGTAAACTGTCACCTTCTATAAATAATTATAACTGTCTTTTGAAATTCTCTGTGAATGTGACAACTGTGACAACAGATAGAATGAATATAAACCCAGAAAAACTCCCAAAATGACAGTTGGGTGTCCTATAATGCAGCCGTCAGAGTAAACTCACTGACCTGTAAGTTTCTGATACAGACCCATCCACAAGACTACTCACCAAGATGTGTTGGGCAAGATGGTAGAAGAGGGGAAAAAGATGGCTTCAGAAACATTTTTTCCCTAAACTTTGCGTATGAGCCAAAAGATTTTTTGCATTCTGGCTGCTGAGAAGTGTCTTTCCTTTCTTACAGTCCACAGGGAAAAAGAGCTGTGTTCCTCATGACAGATTATAAACAGTCTTGAATAAGAAGTTTGCCCAGGCAGCCCTGTTGATGTGCCCACAGGGATAGGGAGCAGTCCCTCTGCTTCACAGAGAAGGTGACTAGAAGTACTCATCACAATCTTCCACCAGTGCAGGCTACTGCTTTCTCAAGGAATGAAGAAAATAGACTTCTTTGCATTCCAGTGTCTATAGATCATGTCAGATAATAGAAATGGTTTATGCGTGGATTACTTATAGACCAGTTGCCAAACTGTTACTGGTGCACCCGATTTTCTCACGCTAAGTTAATTCATAGTGAACAGCTGTAATGTAAGAAGACTTTCACAATGTCAAACTAGTACCCAACCAACTTGCAACTGTAAAAATTGTACCTTGGGTGAACTGCACAGGGTCAGTCTGAGGGAAGCAGGGCTGGGAGCGCAGGCAGCTTATAGGGCAACAGATTTTTAGGACATAGGGATAAACTTCTCATGTAATTCACACATGCACACGAGCTGCCTTTGAGGGAGTGTAGTGGGATTTGGTACATAATACTGTCCTTATGCCTAGTGTTCATGCTTGAGCTTTGAATTGCCACCTTCCACGATGACTCTCCCATCACTTCTGTTTTGTGTCTTCCAGAACACTGTTCACTCACCATGGCCAGGCAGCAATTCCTCTGAAGATTATTGAGCCCCCAAGGAACATTGGCTGTAAACAAAAATAATAACTAGACCAATTCCCACTCCTTTTAAAATGACAAATGGGGAGACTTCTTATTGTAATCTATTTGAGCCCCCTCCTCATCCCTTGGTTTTATCTCATGAGAGAGCCAAGCCCCAAATAGTCATATCTAACTTCCAGAATCTCAGCTCTTCAATTTATCTGTAACTGAAAGTGAACTGACTTTCCGTTCCGTATTGAGCACCTGTATCTCTCACTAGCTTCACTGGGAGGCCTTTGTACACACCATTTGGGATAATTAGGCCTTTGGAGATTCTAGCATTGCATCAGAACATCTTTTCTTCCAGATGGAAGGCACAATGAAATAGTACTTACAGACGTGGCCAGGAGGTGTCCCTGTCTGTGGCACAATGGTCTCAGCTTGTGATTTCATGGGGTCTTACTGAGCCCAACAAACCCTTAATGATGAATCAAGGGAGGAAAATTGTAACCCTGAAGATTTTGGGGGAGTTTTTTGGTCTTTTTTTTTTTTTTTTCTTTCTTCCAGTCAGGGGCACATTTTTATGCAGCTTTTTTCTCAAAGCATCTTCCTGCCCTACAGAAACTGGTCCTGTAGATGAGCTTCCAAAATTTCCATGCTAGAGGAAGGCAGATTCACAGGAATTTCAGACTTCTTCATTCTATCACAGCCTAATCATACTACCTATTTATCTTGCTCTTCTCTCACCTAATGCAGATTTTTCAGGTGTTTTCACAGCACAAGCCTTTAGCTAAACTGTTCAGATTATTATGTCTTCTCTGTGGTTCGCTTTTAATTTGTGGATATTATTCTTTCTATTTTGTGGACTCTCTGAATTTGGGAAATTAAACAGGTTTTCAAATGCAGCTTAGTAGATTGGCAGTAAATTTGGACATACAATTTAAGAGAAAATATTAAATTAACAGTAACTAATAGTTATTGTCACACCTGGGAGAGATTTTAAGTCATTTAGATGGACTCTTTACTAGCATGGTGTTGTCTGTTCTCAGCTGTCAAGGTATTTAGCAGAAGATTTACCAGTATGACTTTAAATTATTGTAATGTTAGTGAAACAAGATTACCACACAGGGAGGGAGTAGCAGAGGAGTCTATTTCACATGCAGGAGGCTATGAAAAATGAAATGCTGTATTTAAGAGATGAACAAAAGGCTGCAAGCAGAGAGAAAAGAGGATATTTAATGTCACAGCGAAACAGCCGTCAAAAGACAATGGGTACATGGACCCTCCTGTGTGCCAAAAAGCAGAAAATACACTTTGAAAAGTGTCATCCTGAGCTTTCAGAATTAGGCCTCACTTCAAATACCTGTTAAATATGATTCTGAACAACAGGGCCATCGAGCTTAACTTGTTTTGTCAGGAGAAGGTTAGGAGTGAGAGTTTGCACAATCTGTGTGTTCTCCTATTTGTGTTTCCATGACAGAGGATTTGAGGATTGAGGTGCATTAGTCGATTGGTTTTTTTCCCATGTGGAGGTCTTTGACTTAAAATCAGGATACTGCCTAATTTCATGTGATTTTAGGGGAGGACAAGGACCATTTTTTGTTGGATAAGAGAACGAGCAAATGCTGGGTGTGTTACAAGAGCTGATCAATGAGATACCTGCACTGAATGGGATTGCAAAGGCTGCAGCTGAATGGACTACTGCAGCCCTGTGAAGCACTGTATCTTGATCACGCTCCACTGAGGTCCATGGAGAGACCAACCTAAGCGGACGCTCAAGAAAAAATTTCAGAAAAGGAAGAATGTGTCTTACCCTCCTCTTTCTTTACAGGGAGTTAGACTTTTATTGCTATACATTTTGGAAAAGATATGTTTTAAGACAGTGGTGTAGTAGTTTTATACTGTGTGGGATCAATTGTGAGAAAGAGTGTGTTGATTTTTTGGAGAATCCAGAGCACTGGCTGACATGAAAGGATCAATATCAGATGGTTGGATGATGAGGTTTTGAAAATTGTTTTTATATCAACAGTCTCCCTAAAGCAAGGGAGGGAAATTCTTTCTTCCTTGCCAAGGTCTGAATAAGCCACCAGACACTTGTGGCAGATTGCATATTGATCCATGCTTTAACATTATCCGTTGTTGATTCTCTGAGGTGAGGGAAGGCCCATCTACATATTTCCATCTCTTCCTCTTCTGCTACAGTGCAAACACCTCTCAGCGTGTCAGCACAGCACCAGTTTCTTTTCTACTTTGCAACAAAACTTATGAGCTTTAAGCAGCAGGATAGAAGTTGTGAGGCAGGAAAGCTGGCACTGGGGTCTTGAATATCACAGCTGCTTCCTGGAAGGAGCCACGAGCCAAGTCTGAGCTAACCTGGGAAGGGTACAGGGGGAGGCAGATCCACACTAGGGGACTGCATCTGTCTCTTCATGACACCTGGTAATTTCAGAACAATTCATATTGCAGTGGGCCTTATAAAAAGGAGTCACAGGCTCGCTCTTCCAACATTACAGGCAGTTACAGAGAACATGAATATTCGATAGTAAACAATGACTGATGGTCACTACTGCTGTACTTCGGGTTCTGGTCGAGAAACTAGGTTTACTTTATTTTAATAGGGAGAAGACTGGTAGTAGCTTCATCTAGGTGATAGGAAATGGCAAAGGACTGACAAATGACTAGAGGCAGGGTGAGCGCGGTCAAGGTGGAAGTGGTACTGCGTTGTTGACAGACCTTCCTTTTACAAAAGAAGCAGAAAGCAGTCTATTAACTACGAGAATTTAATGAGACTGTGCAGGATCCTTCACAGTGCTAAGCTGAGGCGGGAAGCTTAGAGGCTGCTTAGCAAATAGCTTGAATAACAATGAGCTACTGCTGCCAAGTAGGGAGATGGTGCCCACTCCCCTGGAAATCTCAGGTAAGATATAAAACTATGAAAATTAATAGTGGAAAATGTGAGACATATAGAAATAGCTGGAAAATGTGACTGCTCTAAAATGTATGTCATCTTCTTAGCCAGAAGAAGAATTAGATTAGAAGTGAACTAATTGTTGATTTGAAAACTAGTGACATTGTAAATAGTTTGGGGGAGGAATTTTGTCTAAAATATATTGTCCCTATAAATTCAACAGTTTATTTAGGATTGAGAAGCAAATAATTGAAAAAGAAAGTGAAACATTAGTGTAATCAGTGATGTTCAAGTTTAGAACTTCAGTTAATTTGAAGAACAGTTATATTAAATTAATTTTCAAAGGGAATGGGACAAGAAAGGCAATTTCTGACCATTAGGAGGCAACCTAAAGAATGAAGGAACAAACCAACAGCCACAGAAAAATACACCTTCCTTTTTTTTTTTTTAAATAAAAGCTTTGTGTTAGAGACCTTCCAAAAGGGGAAGAGTAAAGTAAAATGCAGATACCCTCAGACCAAGACAGCTGCAACAACCAGTGGGGATCAGCGTATTTTCCATATTCTGCAAATAAAGGTTTGCAGAATACAACTTCTGTCAAGAAAGCTGTGGCATGGCTGAAAACAAGAGTTCCATACATCATACAGAATGAACACTGTGATGTTGAAACCAGAACTGGACTTTTTAAATTAGAAAGTCTAACACCATGATAGGAATCTAAAAAGTGTTTCCATATGATTTTTTTTTTTCATTTAAGACAAAAATGTCCTAAAGTTGAAAAGAAAGTAAAAATGTTTGGAATAGCTTATTGATCTTTATACAGTTGTTACCTACTTGACTAAATATTATATAAATGTAGGTGTAAAATATAAAGTCTGGAAACCTTCCTATTTATTTTTTCATAAGTAAAACCTTAATGAAATCAAGATTAGAAGTTTGGTATGATATTGAGAAATTAGTGGGATTTCTCAGAGGCACAAAATACATCATATGTGTAAGCTGTTGTATAGTATAAGGACTTTGCATCTAAATCCTTTTATCTTAGACAAAATATGTACTGAAAAAAAGATTTTAAGTTTTTAGGTAAAAAAACCACTATCTAAGCTTTCCTTTAAATAATGTTGTGACTGAAATGATGACAATAAAAATAAATCTGATTTCCAGAATTTTTCCAAGATGCAATGTCCTTTTAATATGGGGAGAATTTGACAGGGAGAAAAAAGGTTTGTAACAGAGGTAGTTTCAGCTGAAACTAAGAAGAAACTATCAACACTATTAACTACCACTAATCACATAACTTTTGAAAAAAGTGAGCTACTTGTAAGTAGGTAGCTAATTATGTGGGAATCCATGACCTGCAGTTTACAAATCTATGTGCATAGCATATTTTTCAGTTTAGCAGCCAGACCAAAATAAAAGGGAAAAACCCCAAACAAAAATGAGTAGATTATTGAAGTGACGAACTTTTCTACTGATATTTCATTAACACCTCAGCACGATGTGAGAGGCATAGACTTACTCCCTCACTCCCTTCCCTTGGGAGCAGAGAAGGGAATTGAATTTCCTTTGTCCTAGAGAAGGAGGCTAAGCCTGGATAACAGATGAGAAGGGATGATGCAGAGCTCTGGATTTCCCAGAGAAAATAGGGTCAAACCCATCATCTTCAATGCAATTGATATCTCATTTTTAGTTAAATATTTTTTGGGGGAAGTTACGATCTCCAGAGTAGCAGGATGCGTGGCTGCCCATTCCTTCCTTAAAAAGGACAAGGACAAAGATGAAACCAGCCCTAGTTCTAGCATTTTCTAGAACTGCAAGCTATTTTTAGGCATATGGTAGCCAGCTGCTGTCAAGCTTACACTGACAGGCCAGGATTTGTAATGTTGTGCCTGGTGTCAGTTTGTCATATGCTACTTTTAAAACAAATTTGAGGGGAGCGGAAGAGAAAGGGGAAACAGGAACTATTTTTAAGAGCTGCTGTTTATCAAGTTTTTGCCAGGCTGAATGCTCTCAGAGTTGACGTGGTCCTGAGCTCTTGCACTGTTTAATTTCACGTTGTTCATTTTTCATGCTCTCCAATACAATTGTGGAAATACATTGATCATCCTACTGAAACTCCTGCATCAGTCAGCAAGAGCAAACTTCTGAATCAATATCTCTGCTTTCTCCAGGACATGGCTTATGCAGGCGTGTTTATTTGCAAGGAGTAGATTATATCTCATCGACAATATTCCTTAAAAATACTCTGCTTCCTCAGAGGTGGGACTCAAAGATGAATAGTTGGGGAAGCTGATGTGTTGTAGAAGGTAGGTGTTAGGGAACTATTTCACTCTAGTTTTCATATATACAGAATCAGCAAAGAATGGCCAGTCACACAAGTGAAGGGCTGGAAAGGAAGTTCAGGAGTCATCTAATCTCATCCTCCATCCTCCTGCTCTAAAGCAAGAATCTCTTGAGAGATGATTGTCTTACTGCTTCCTAAAAACCTGCCGGTTGCAAGGGTTTCAGAGCTTAAATGTCTTCGAGTGCCTAAATGTCCAGGACTTGACTATTAAGAAAGATTTCCTGATATATTAAGTCCCCACTGCTGTCAGTGAGTAGTCATAATTCCTCAGGGAAGCATGGAGAAAATCTGTCATTTTGCTCCTCATTGCAATATTTTGTGTGATTGAAGAATTCATATTGTACTCTTTGGAGTTTTACTCTTTAAATGGAAGAATTCAACTTTCTTCAACCTTCCTGAAAAGCTTAACATTTCCAAACGTCTTAGCATTTTTGCTGTCCTGCTCTGTGTCCTCACTAATTCCTATAGCTCTTTCCTAATGAAGCACTTTGGCTGTGACATCATCAGAGGGGAGTAGAATTACTGCTTGCACTTACAGGTGACCTCCCAGAAAGTTTTCCTTTCCTTGCAGAACCTGGATATTATTAATTGGACTTATTTTATTGCTGCTTCCAAACCTCTTTTCAGTGCTGCTGCCAACGTGGCTATTCCCATTTATATTTGTACATTTGCTATTTTTCCTTTCTACATTAAGTACTTTATACTTGTTCATGCTGTTAATATACAAACACCTAGTCTTACTAGAATTGTCTTGCTCATACAAGCTTCCCATAAAGCATAACCTGATTCTTAGGTTTAAAGATCATTAATGTTTATTTACCAATACCTTGTTATTTTATTTATTAAATTTGTCACTATGCTCTGTTTTGCATACACTTATGCTTGCTCATGCATACTTTATGAATATAGAAATTAGTATCTCATTAACTTGGTAATTAGGCCTATGATAAACAGCTGTTTGTTCACTGTGCAGGGCAAGATTTCTACTGAAGTTCCTTACCTTTCATGCACAGTTGCTATTTGGAATCTCTATTGTGACAAAAAAGTATATGGATCTGTAATACCTACTCTTAGTTGTTGTTGCCAGCTCAGTAAAATCTCAGCTTTGAAGACAGGTGAATAAAAGAGACTTGCAGGATGCTTTGGATAGCCAAGAAAACATATTGTGAAGTGTATTGGTGAAACACTTAGGTGTTTCTGTCACAGCCCAGGATCCCAGAGTGCTGTGTGCTTCCCCAACACACGCATTCCTGCTGGGGGCAGGGGGACCTTGCCCACGGACTAATGAGGACTTAATCAGAAGAATTGTTTTTATATCTTTGGAGGAAACATGATAAGAGGTCAGTTTTAAAGTTCCAAATAATGCTTGTAGCCCAGTGTTGATACACCTGTCTAAATGAAGGCAGCAGATCCATGCTGATATCTGCAGTGCTCTGAAAAATCCTCCAGCTGGTGGAACTGATCCTGCATATCTGAGTTCATGGATCAGAGTCAGGCACTGGGACCTGCAAAAAACTTATCCTTACTCTTATCTCTCTGGAACAGCATGAGTTGGTTGAACTAACCCCCCCTTTGTTCTGTAGGATTTGGTGATTATCAAATTAGGGGGGAAGACCTGGATGTTGAGGTGAATTCCTGTGCAAAAAAGTGGGGGTTACAGAGAGACCCTTTCCTGCCTCCCAGGAAGAAGGAGAAGCTGTCCTGCTTCCTGAGAGGAGAGACAGGAAATGTAGGAAATCTTTGCAGAAGACCATGTAAGTGAAATTACCTTTTCATGTAAGGCAATACAGGTTCCCAGACAAACCCCTTCTTTCAGTTTATCAATAATCTGCTTAACTAGTTAAGTCTTCAGATAGTTAAGAGCATAGAGTCAAAATCTCACTTAGGTAGGGAGGGATTTTATCATACATTATCAGTTATGCTTTCTCATTATGAAAAATGACATTGTTAGAAAGGAAGCAAGAATTACCTGTAAGATTATTTGTTAAAAAGTTTATCACAATCAGGTAATTAGCTGGCTATCTCATTAGTCACATTGCCAAAATGTAATTGGTATGCTGTGTTTTGTGCTGTCTTAGCAGTGGTTTTTTTTCATTGATTTCTCTGGCCTTTTAGTTTATTTTTAGAAATAGAAAATGTGTCATTCTGGCTGCTTTTTTCATTCCTGAGAAAACAGAATGTCCCACAGTGGGAGAGTTTTCAGGTATTCATCAGCTATTCTTGAAAAAACATATGATCACACCATGGCTGCTCTGAATCTCAGTAGATGAAAGTGGGGAAATAAATTGCAGAATGCTTTAGGATGTGAGGAGTTGAGAAGAATACATATATTTGAGTCTATTTTTTATAAATGGTAGTTGTCTTTTCTGAAAAACTTTATCGATAGGGCAGGAGAAATCTTTGCTGAGTGGTGCAGGATATTTTTATTCAAAATAAGAATTGACTGAAAACTGTAGTTTTTCTAAATCTCAAAATGCTGCTGAGCGTTCTCAAATATAAACAGAATAGAAAACATTTTCGGTATTGATATTTTTATTTAAATCTTGGAAGAAGTCAAATACTTAGTAAGGTGGACTGCTATTACAGAACTTTACATTTCTAAAGTGGTTTTCCTCTGGCACAATTGGCTGCTGTGTATTTCACTTCAGCTTGGAAATCGGTGGAAGTTTTAGGTAATATACTCTTTTCTCCCCCTGCCCCCCCGCACACTTTTCCCCATCTGCAAGTCTAATGGATACTTTTCCAGGAAGTGTACCCATCTCTCCATACCTCAGACTCTGAAGTCTGAAGGCTTTAAGCAGGAGGAGAAGACAGAGAGGACTAAGACCTGCACATTCTTTTCTGCATGAGGTCTGCTAGGAAATGTAACACAACATAAGGCTTTAATGGCTTCCCCAGCCCTGCCTGAAAGTACTTCTGTGGT
The DNA here is from genome assembly GCA_013400835.1 of Zapornia atra. Classification (NCBI taxonomy): domain Eukaryota; kingdom Metazoa; phylum Chordata; class Aves; order Gruiformes; family Rallidae; genus Zapornia; species Zapornia atra. Next base: position 79,595 of record VZTU01030915.1, on the reverse strand, counting down.
TTCAGCATGATTAAACTGCAATGTTCAATCAGTTACAAAATCTGTAGTGTGACTCGCTGGGGAATATCTTGTCAATTAGCAAATGATAGTGACCAAGAGCTGGCCTAGAGATAAGGGGCTTCTCTGCAGTGGCCTCTGGCTTCCTGGAGATCTCTAGGATTCCCTGGCAGGACTTCAGAGGCTGTGAAAGGCCTTGTAAACAGTAAAACAATTGAGAAACACTATTTTGTAGGTATTTCCTTCCTTTGACAGTTTAATTTTTATTCATCAGAATGTGGTTGGAATTGGTACTATTAAATGCAATCAAAATTTCCTCAAAATGTTCCAGAGCATTTTAGTGTATTGTTTTTAGTCATATCATTCTGTTCTCTGTGAGCTTTCCCCAATTACTCAAAATATGTGTGTGCAGATGTTCACAGAATGTTCATTTTCATCTTGAAAGCTCCTGTTCTCCAAATAAACTCATTTAATCTTGTGTTCTATGAGAGTTGTTTATAAAATACAAAGCAAAATTAAAAGAGAAGATTTCTTAAATGATCTCTGTGACAAACCACAATTAATTAAGTAACAATTCCAACACTAGTTAGCTGGCAAGAAAATATACATTCTGTGAAATAATGAAAAATTATAAATTTAAGAGAGCAGTGACATTTGCAAAATATGTGGAACTCATCAAATGAATTGTTTGTTACGAGCTGCTTCCTCAACTCTAATTAATATTGATATTGGCTGGCTATGTTGTAAGTAGAGAGTTGCTACATATCTAACAGTTGATTACATGCAGCGGGAGATGAAGGGCTCATTTTCCTGAAAGCATGATTGTGTGGTAACTATCATTGATTTTTCTGTATTAGAATCTCTCATCTGTTATTTTCAGGCTATGCTCCTATTTCCAAAGTAATATTTAATTCCAAACTCAGGCTTAAATTCATAAGTAGCTTGGGAGGAAGTCTAACTAGTGTTCATGACTGCATGTAAATTAGGTAAGTCCCTTAGCTTTCACTGTCTGTGATGAATGTCTCATCATAGCAAATGATGTAGTTCAGGACAACAAGATTAGACAGGCTCCCTCCTTTTACGGTACTGATTTGTATATAGTGGATATGTTGGCCCAGCAGCAGATGATGCACTGAGAAAGTCCCATAGATTATATGGAAGCAGACATCTGTCTGCAGAGAAGATTCTGTGAAATTCTAAGCTGGAGCTGACAGAGCATGCTTAGCCCCAGCAACAGGCTAGAAGGATCTCTGAAATGAAGCTAGGAGAAAAAAAAGTGTGGATTTGCTCTCCACTTTCTGCTTCACCTGAGCAACCATGATGGAGACAATTCAGTGAAAATCACTTCTGCCACCAATTCTTCATTCAAAAAGTAATCAGCTGTCAAAAGAAGAAGGACATGTTGACAACACTTTATTGTACGTCAAATGCAGAGTCAAATTCAATAAAATTTTACTTGGAACTGGTCCTTGCTGTGACTGATCGTAGCAAGGCTTCAGTCTTTATGGTCTTTGCACCATGAGCTGATGCATGTGGGCATAACTTCAAAATATTTTCTTTAAATTTCTGCTTTCTTGTATTTTTTAAGAGGCGGGTGTGTGAAGTCAGGATTCCTGCTATTACTTGGCTGTTGATGATAGATCCTGGGTACTACACTATGACCGCTTGCCGTTAATTCAGGATAATTAATGAAGAGGAAATCTCATTGTAGGGAACTAGGACTGAATCAAACAAAAAAATATCCAAGAAAGGAGCATTGTGTAGTCATCACATTAGGAGGTGAATGTTGGTCCAAAGAAGAGCACAGCAGGTGAAAGAAAAGAAGATGCATGAGCTGTTAATGTGGTCTTTTGGACAGCTTGACTTCGAAGGAGCTACATAATTTATGTGCAGTTATGAGGAAAGCTGTGAAAAGCCTCTGCTGGAAAGAAAGGGAAATTGGGACATTTTCATTGCCACACTCTCTTCTACTTTAAAAAGTGTCAGGTCACATTCCAGTGGGAACATTGTGGTTTCTGCTATGAGTTCTATAAACACACAAAAAAAATACAATTATGGCAAATAAAAAAACTTTGAAAATTCCCTCAGTTCTCTCATTCCAAACTTATAACCTGAGAAATAATCCTGTACAGTGCTGTGGGTGAGATGAGTATACTCTAGGTTGGGATTCCTTCATGTAATGATTCTCCATATAAGTATGACCTTCGTTATGGACTATCTTTTGATCCTTACTAGTTTAGCTCATGATTCTGTATGTTTTACATTCTGCACTACTGTCTGCCGATGAAGTTTGATAAAGGTCCAAAATTGTGGGGCTGGGATGACAGAGAAGGAAATAAGGCATGTATCATACTCTATATGTTTTTTCATTGGTCTGCATTTGGCTGGTTATGCAATGCTTTGTGGTGTGTTGAGTTGATGGGCTGTGTGTGGTTGAAGTACTAGGAAAGGAAGATTGTCCTTGGATGTAAGTTTGAAAAGGATAAAATGGTGAATTTCTAGTTGTGAAGCAAATTGCATTTCAGAAAGAGTTGGGTGGCTTTAGAGAAAATCCCGGTTAGTGTCTTTGGCAGACTCTGCTTCTACAAAGGCACCCTGAAAATGAGGAGAAAGTCCCTAAAAAAAATTAATTACCTGGTACATATTCCTAGCAGGGATTGTCTCTTTATTTGCTGAGAGGGCATAATGGGAATCTCATTCTTGACTGAGGTTTGAAGGCAGTATGAGAATATAAATAAAATATTATAGTTCTGTGCAAAAGGAATGTCAGTATTACTGTAGACCTTGTACAAAATAATTTATTCAGTAAATTAACCCTTGTTCCTTTTGACAAAGGACTGAATGACAGAATTGTCTTTTGTATGAAGAAATACCACAATATGCTCAAATATTACATAGACATAAACTTTAGCTGGGTGTTAATCTATTATTGATCTAGTGGCTTTGTACTTGTTAAGTTTGCGCCACAGCTGATGGAATGCTGGAATGAGCTGCCTTCAACACCAGGATGGGAAATCAGTCCTGCCCTGAAAGGCTGGCAAGTTAGACCTAAATAGTAAAACTGCTTGTAACTCCAGAGCATTTGGGGGCCTCCAAGGCAGACAACATACTCCAAACCACTGGGGGAATCTGCTGCTGGAGGTGGACTCTGTAGAGGACAAGGGGAGATTCAAGGTGAGAGATGATGTGGCTGCATAGTGGGAGTTATTTCAGCACCAGGATGTTACTCTCTGCATAGAAAGGGAAAGGGAGTTTTACTTTTGTGTTAACTGTCTTGAATGATCAAACACTTGTAAAGAATGTTGAAAGGTCATGAAAGTGGATTTAGAGAATGGGATAGCAGCCTTGAAATATGCGTCATAAAAAGGTGTTTGTATGGGGTGTGCATTGCGGAGGGAGAAAGGAAGGTTGCAGGGGAAGAAAACACCGAGTCCTTTCTTCTCTAGCTGTGTTCCTTCTCAGTACCACTCCTTTTCAGCAGCTGGTAAAGCTACTCCGGCATACATAATTTTAAAAGAGCTTTAGAAAGTTTCAAGGTGAAAGGTGTTAAAAATGAAAGAAGATTATTGCTACTATTATTGCTTCCCTCTGTTCTTTGTTTGGAATTATCTTCCAGAGTTTTTTTCTTCCTCTTCACAGTAATTTTCAGTCCCAAACAAACCCCTACTTTTTCTGCTTAGACCACGATGAGTCCAAGGGCTGTTCTAGCTTTGAAAATGCTTACAAGCTTGCTATGAGAATTACTATAGCACTGGAATGTGCTATAATCAGTGGGGAGAGTCAACAAATTAAGGACTACTTGATTTCCCTTGCGAATTCTACTATCATTTATGTGAGATGTAATTAATTCATTGTTGAAAATCTGTGCAGTGGAACAAGTAAAACTTGTATTACACTGTGTTTTCCATAGGATAAGGAATTCTCAGCTTCATGCAGGGTTTTGTCTTGTTTTCTTGAGAATCAAAGTGTACTCCTGAGTTTATTAAGTATTCTTCATACAGGGAAACTAACCTTCATAGCAGCAACAATGATCAATAGTTTATTTTGTGTATGAATATATTTATCACCATTCTTCCCAGAATATCCAAAAGGACTTGATAAGCAGATGGGTACATTTAGATCTTGCGTTCCAGGGCAGAGCTGATCTTCCTTCACCTGCTTCTCATCACTATATTTTGCACTATAGATGGAAAAATGTAGCAGCTACCTGACAGAGGGGGTGGAGAAAGGACATCCCCCAAAACAAGTGTAAGGGTCAAGCATGTGCCCCTACTTATCACTTATTTGCCCTGTGGTTGTTTTATTGCTTGAGGTACAGGGTAGGTCTGCTGTGCAGTGACAGTGGGTAGGAAGGCTACACTGCCTGATTTTGCCTGCAGAGAAATAACAGAGTTTTCTGCCCTCCCTATACTGGGAGCTTTCTCTTGCTTGCTGGGAGACTGAGCAGGTAGCAGCACTTACCTGTATGAGGGAAGGGGATTTTTCTGTCTGTATGAGTGTGAGAAGCAGAAGAATATTTCTAATAGCGGTGGAAGGGTGAGGGAGGGAGTATCTGTGTCCATATACACACAAGTGTGTCTGTCTAGCAATTAAGTGATAGTATGAATCCCAGTTGTTCATAAATTGCTCTTCAGATGATGATATCGTATAATTGTAGTTGCAATTCTTATAATTTGCCTGTTCTTCAAGCTTTCTTTCTAAGAGCAAAACCGAAGAAGTTATAGACGTGAAATAATAGCAGGGATAATAATAATAATAATAAATAATAATAATAATGTTTCTAAAGTATCTTTTCTGAGAAGAAAGCAGGTAGTACTCAATGATTTTTTTGAGATAGTAGCTGGTCGAGTGGTTAGTACTTGCATATCAAAACTAGTCTCAGAACTGCTGTCTCTTCTCCAGTTAGGTTTTCTTGTCTAAAGGGAAACCTGGGATTGTTTTAGGTTTTTGGGGGTAGGAATTAGACAAAGGTAAAGAACTGTAGAAAATCCATTTTGTTTATATTAGGTGGAAATGGAGATCATCGCATTGTCACTTGATTCCAGGTGCTGGAGCTATAATGAAAATAAGTCATGATATTCACAATATTATAGTATTAAAAGGCAGAAAGAATACGAAAAGGTGAAACAAAAAGAGACAAAATAATATAGAAAAAGGAAGAAAAGAAGTGAGGAAAGGAAATGAGATGAAACGTAATGCCATAAAGAAAATTCTGTCCTATAAAATCCAATTTTAAAAAATATAACTGAAATATTTCAATCAGATACAGGTAAATAAGCCCTTGTTTTGGTTATATCATAATAACACAGTGTAGGTGGAACAGGCAGGAATTTTTTGCATCTGTTTCAATTTATCCTCTGCTCTGGATACAGCAGAGAAATCCCTTCAAAGGATCACTTTAGATCGTAGAGAGCACATACGTATTTTTTTTGCTATGTGCTCCAGACTGTATCAATAACCATGTACTTCAATAAAAACATGTCTTCAGAGAATGCTCAGTCCCCTCCATCTCCTTCCTCAGAGGGCTTTATTTCCTTCTTAACTCTTCTCCTATTTTACTTGGTAGTTTATAGACTGCTGGAAAGATGTTTCCTTCTTGTAGTTCAGCCGTTCTGATTGAAAGTGCATGGACAAATGTAGGTGAACAGAACAGTCATCTGCTCGTATACTAGCTAACATGCCAGAACAGGCTTAATACTGCTCCAGTCAAGAGCAGTGGAAGTTTTGATATTGAACAGGGGAAAGAATGAGTCCTTTGCTAGACCTTAGCCATCCTGTCAGAAAGCTGCTGTTTCTAATAGCGCGCTGCACCAGACTCAAGTCTGACACATCATTTTCTTCAAGTCACTCCTAACGTTAAGTCATCAGCTTGATTTCTGTGCATCTGTAACAGTTGGGGTTTTCTGTAGGAGTCTGTGCGTAAATTTTCATGGGCCAAATGAGCCTGGAAAGTTAAAGCCAAGAATATTATACATTGGGCATTAAAGCAAGATTGAAGGATTCTAGAAATCTTTGCCTACTACTTACTTCCATGGTAACTAACCATCATTAAACACCTTTCCACCTCTTTAAAAGAGGTGAAAAAGAGGGAAAAAAAAGCCAAAGCAGACTATTAAAAATGTTTAAAAGCCAGTTTCAGGTACAGGTGTTAGACAGCCTAGAATCACCCATTTAATTCAGAAGAGCTGTTCCTAATGTGAGTGTTAGCTTAAAGTTCACTACTTGTTTTTTGTGTCTAAAAAGTTTCTTCTGTCTTCTCAGCTGCAGTAGTGGGATGGTGCTTTTTCTCCCTACAGAACTTTGTGTTACCTATATCCTTAGCCCACCGTGGTAACCCATCACTACTACTTGAAGCGTAAGTAGTAAATAAAACTGAGAGCATCTTTTTTTTGTCTCTTTTTCTATCAGCAGGAGACAGTCTTCTAAATGATGTGAAGAATAATAGTTTTTTGGTTTTGAGGAAAACGATGAATTTAGTTGAGAAGAGCAGAAGCTTTTTTGCTGCCCATGTTAATGTCTAATTCTTTTTCCTTGAGGACAAGAAAGTACAACTAGGCAAAGTATAAACAAAGGAATAGCATGGATTGAAAGTAGGAAATGCAGGTTCCAGATTTATGTGCGCTCTTTGAAAAGGGTAGCAATGCATGTAGTCTTCTGTCTGATGGGAATGTGAGGAGCCATTGTGGTACATACAAAACACAGTACTATTTTGCATCAGCCATAGTGCAGAGGAGCAATCAGTGCAATACAAAGATCTTTGTCAGCTGAGCAAGCTCTTATTAATAGAAGGCAATGGAAGCCAGGGGTGAAAGAACGAATAGCAGTAAAAAATGGAAAAAGGAGGCAGGATGCAGGAAGCTAGGCTGAGGCTGGCAAAGTTGCTGTGCCTACTCAGCTCTCTACCTCAGTTGCGAACATCTTCTGCGGCAGGACAGATACAGCCCAGTGTTGCTGTGGAGCTTGGCTCGACAGGAAGGGATGGGGGGACAGACTGCAGAAAATTGTAATAGAGCTGAAGCTGAATGAAAGGCAAATGTACCTTCCAAATGTATTTGGTGGAAAATGTGTGATAGTATGATAGTATGTGTATGGAAGATTATTTACAATAAATGGGATAGTGAAATGAAGAATCTTCGACATGGGTAGCTGTGAGAAATGAGCAGAGATGGAGATGCTGTGTGTATAAATAGGATGCAGGGAGAAAGTTGAAAACTATAAGAGAGACCAGCAGGAAGCCAGAGTTACAGAATCATAGAATCGTATAGATTGGAGAAGATCTTCAAGATCTTCAACTCCAACCATAAACATAACACTGCCAAAATCCACCAATAAACTGTGTCTTGGAATTTGATGTCAGTGCAGTTACTGGTGATCCAGTCTTCTAAAATTTGAGAGCTGGGGTTGAATGCAGTCAGTAAGTATTATCTGTAAAGATTCAGGCTGAATTTTCTGTGTATTTTAAATACTGGTGAAACAAGGTGGAACAGATCTATGGAGCTGTAGCTGTGTCATAAGTGATGCCTTAGTTTGTTTCAGTCTATACTCCAGAAATCTGAATTGCTGTGAATGTGAAATGGAGGAAGGAAGATGATACCAGCATGCAAGCTTTTCTGTTAATAAAACAGCTAAGTTGTATCACATTTTCACCTTTTTGTTTTACTGGAATGTCCATTCTTGTAAATCACTTATAATTATCATCTAAGATACCTTGTGGAGCTATTTGGTGTTTGATTCCTAAGATTAATCAGTATTGACAGTAGCTCCTTCAAGCTCACGTGGTTTTTCTCCCAGTTCATAAGCAAACTAGTTGACTGGAAAGCCTTTTAACTTTTCGGTCAGTTGACACACAGCCTTAATGCATTCATTTTAGTGTTGCAGCAAGAGATCTTTACTCTTTTGGGAACAATTTGCCATTTTAGAAATATTTAGGAATATTTCTTAATGGGATGCTTTTTTTTTTTTTTAAAAGGGAGGTATATGTGAATGCATTTTGGAATGTTCCCAATTGCTAATCCTGTTTTCAGTTCTGGTGGTTACATCCCGTTTGTGGGATCTTGGATCTTGGATCATGTTGATGGCTGACCTCTAAAGAGAATGAGTTCTTAAGATTATCTACATGAGAATAGTGACTGTGTGAAAGAGCATTCCAGAATATTTTTTTTAAATTTTATTTTTCATTCAGAATCTCATGTCTTCTTCAGAAAAAGTAGGTTTTGACCACACTTAACACAGACTTTTCCATCAGGAAAGGCTGTCCTCTAGAAACAAATGGGTTCTCTACTGAGAGATGTAGTAAAGCTGGTGAGAATTTTCTCTACCTACAAAAATATGCCCGAAAAAAGTGGGGTTTTGGAGTTAACACATTTGCCAAGAATTGTTGAGATACTAAACTTTTTCTGTCTCATGTAATTGCCAATACCACAAATATTCATACAGCTATGGCTAGGTAGAGGGCCCAGAGTTTCTGGTTTCTGTGTGAGAGATCGCTCTGTAGCAACTCAACTGAAGTGTGCAGTTTTTCTTCTTGGTGGCATTGGTATTTGACAATAAAGCTAAGGGGTATAATAAAATTGAGCAGGGGAAGAATAATGTCAGGCAGACTTAAGGAGTTAAAAGCAGGACAAAAAGCCTTACTTCTTGTTAGCTCCCTGAGGTCTTGCTGCAGCTCTGGTGTCAAGTCTTTTGTGTTCCTTTGACTGAAAACAAGCCAAAGTCCAGAGTTTGAGTGAGTTTCATAAAGCATCTTTAAATCTATGCAGACTTAAAACCAAAAATGTGTAAAAGGGATGAAAGTGCATTATTTTAAAAATAAATAGAAAAAAGGAGCCATATAATTTTCCAAAGAGCTGGAAGGTCAGAAGGTGTGTCGTCTTGCAGAGCTCTCCAGGCAGTGTGGTGTTCCTTATGCTGCACTCAGTGGGCAGTGCATGCTCAGCTCCTTGAAAAACTGGCATAAGTGTCAGGTACTTCATGGGTCTTCTAACAGGACATGACTTTTTTTTAGCTGGTCGGTCTGTGTATGAACAGGCATGGTAACAGCCTCCTTTTTGTAAGACAACAGCCTCTCACCCATTCTCCCCAGAGCCTTTCTCTTTCATGTACTTTGCTGCACTCTGTCAGGCTGGGATTCTATTAGGTGTCAATGGGGTCTCTCAGGAAGCTGCACAATGGCAGGAATAGTTATGGCAAGGTGCAGACTTCCCTGAGAAAGTAACCGATTTTAGAACAGGGAGTACTTTTGTTTGTCATTCAGCACCTCACCTGTGAATAAAGCAAATACTGAAAATCAGCAAAATACAATGGGAAAGACAGACATTGACAAATGACAAAGCGTTGTTCATTTACAGAGTGAAAAAAGCAAATACCCTGCTGAAACAAAGCCCCAAAATGGGCCCTCCTGCAATACCAAAGATAGGTCTCAGCTTCCACAGGAATGTAGCAGTAGATGGGTTGTACCTGAATGCCCCTGGCAGTGGAGAAGGGAGTAGCATAAGCAACATTTAGGAAAGAAAGCAAACTGACAGCATGAAGTAAAAAGAGTCTTTTTCTTTTCTTCTTTTTTTCCTTCCCCTTCCCCTCTTAATGAAAGATTCTTATTATAAAATACTTGGTGACTGTATCAGCGTTCATGTCTAGCTATTCAGGCAGTTGTTTCTTCAGAGAGGCTCATGGACTGGTGGGACATGCCAGCCTCTTCTCCTCGTGTGCATGGTAAGCACCTGCAAGGCAGGGGAGGCAGCTGGCAGACCCACAGTTTCTACAGCCTTTTGGGCTCTGGTAGGTACCTGGGACATGTCTTAAAGAAAGATGATAAAGTAGAGCTGGCAGAGCTACAGATACACTTTGTCTTGCTAGATTTAACAGTTGCAATTAATAAATTTCCAGCTTAGCCCAAGTGAGCCAACCAAGGGCTGGTTATCCTCCATCAGTCTGCTGTTTAGTGCAAGGCGAGCAGGCATTGCATGTCTCTGCCAGCCAGGGTTTGGTGCCAGGGGGATCTCGTGAGGCTTCTCCAGCACATTGGCACAGCTTCATGCCAAGGGTGTGCAGGGCAGCACAAGGGGCTGTTGCTTCAGTCCTGCTAAGACCATGCGATGCAAGGCATTTCTCCCTGATCTCTGAGCCTGTCCCTTTCTGAAGGAGGTCTGTCCTGTCGCTGTTCCAGACTGGCCAGCTCCTTCTAGCAGCTGCTCCGGCTTGTTTGGCCTCCCACCAAGTAATCTGTCTCTTAATGACATATGACCCCTTGATAGAAGCCGCAGCTTCATTCCTCACACTGTCCCTGATGACCTGTGACTGCTCTGCTGATTCATCACAATATATTATATGAGACAATTGTTTCCATGTTTAAGCTAGCAATTAGCTTTTTTTTGCCATAAATCTGAGTTTGATTTAATTTTCAACTTCACCATGCAGCCAAGACATTTCTCATGTGCTCTCCTCTGCCACAGGAGAACTTGTATTTATTTTTTTTAAGAGAGGATGGTGAGAGAAATGAATTGGACAAGGTGTTTATGAGACATGCCAGTCTAAAAAATGCAGTGTTTTACATTGTTTGAATATTGTTTGATTTACTACTTTATTTACAACATAGCAGTTGAAAAACAACCTGACCCAGCAACCCTGGGATTGTTTTTCATATAGTTGTGAAAGGATGGGTGTCTTTTGCTATATCTGGAAAAACTATCTGGCTCTTCTCAGAGTTTAGTGTGAAGTTTAAAAGCAGAAGATAGCTGTGCAGAGAAAGCTGTCTCCTGTCACCGGGACTTGGAAGAATGCAGAGATTTGCACAAAGTGGTAAAGAAGAGAGGGAACAAAGGTGGTATTTTCATAGTCTGTATTTAAAAGTTCCTCAGAAGGCTCAGCTAGGTGGTTATCTCATTATAGCAGCTGCCAGTTTTATCCACTTACTGCTTTACTAGGCGTAAAACTCTTACTAATGTTTTGTGTATATATATCGAATCAGCCAAATACAAGGGTTCAAGGTTTGTCATTGTTTTATGTAGCTAATCATCTCATTAAAAAGTTCTCATACTAACCAGTTAAACCAACTTCGATAAACTTCCAAAGTCTTAGATGACATTTCAGATAATATTGTGTAATTTGGTGATGAGCTGTGGGAATATAATTGGAGGGGAAGCCTTCAAACTAGCAATTTAGCTAGGGCTAGTAGTAATTGCAATTACAGATTTTCAGGCTGAGCTATGTGAATCATCTTGGAAAGGTACAGGGCAGAGCCAGGAGTCTGCTTCAAGCTTCTAGCAACACATGTGCATGAGCAGTCAGATATTAGGAGCTGTCTCCTGCCTCTGCTTTTCTGCAGGAGGTGACAAGAGCTGGCTTGGTGGCTTGTGGCTGTATCAACTTGCAGACAGTGATAGGACCTGGAAATTGGCTTGGGAGCACTTGGAGGTGGGCAGTGCTATGGCTACCAAGGTGTTTGGGTACAACTCTGGATATAAGAGGAAAGAGGGAAAGAGGGAGGCATGCTTTCTCTGGTGGGACCTGAAACAGTTATGGGAGCCATGGAAACTGGTGAATGAGCAAACTGTCTTTGGGAATGACTGAACTGGGCTGCACGCTCTGAGGAAGTTGACTTGAAGTAGAATTCTCATTTCTTTTCAGCAACATCTAGAATACGTGACATCCAGAGATCTGGGGGCAGGTACAGCCAGACCCTGTTAGTTTTACTTTCAGCCAAGAGATGTGTAGATGTGGCACTTGGGAAGATGGTTTAGTGGTGGACTTAAAAGTGTTTGGTTTACAGTTGGAACTGATGATCTTAAAGGTCTTTTCCAACCGAAATGATTCTGTGATTCGGTTATTTTATCAGGCTGGGGACACGGTGATTCTTTTCTTTCTGCAAAAGGGAAAAGGAAAGAAACCAGGTGATTTGCAGTGCATCATGAAGATCATCACATAAAAGACTTGACTGGCATATGTTATCTTGAGAAATTACTTACGTTGGTAGTAATACAACCTTTATTATAGAAGGAAGAAGGGAGGCAGATAGAGGGAGAAAGCCATGTTGGCACTTCTGCAAGCAAATGTAGAGTATGAAGCAGAAAATGTTTGGCTGCAAAAACTGTTACAAAGCACACCATGGCAGTCCATATCATATGTGCAGATTTGCTGTTGATGTATATAGGGAAGGTGATGACACTTGCTCTTTGAATGGAAACCAGATATTTTCCAGGGTGGTGAAAGAATAAGGAAAGCCTGAGAAACGGGATGAATACCAGTAGCTGTGAATGCCATATTTTAGTTGATATTTAAATGTTTCTCTCCATTTGCTGTGTTCGCAGTGCTTGAGACATGAGTTAAGCCATCACAGATTGTGCTGCATTTTTTAATTGTCTTTTCCTAGCATAAGTAGTATTGGTGGGCTACAATGTAAGGTACATAGGCTATCACATGGAGCTTCTAATTCTAGTTTACCTTGTTACCCCCTGTTACTGGTCACTTGTACATTTTTACTGGTTTTACCTGCACATTGTGGATGGCCAACATAGATTGCAGCCCCTTCACTCCCTAGCATACTTCTTTTTGGAAGGCAGGATAGAAAACAGCTTGTGGGATTCTTCTCAACTGATCTGTTCAGTCAGCTGCTTCCAACTCTTGTGGTTGTTTCAAGTTTTGGTCTTAGATCCTAGTATCTGTTCATGACCCTTCACTGTTCAATTTCTGTTCGTGATGCAACCTTTTATCAGAGATTCTCAACAGCTGCCCCCAAAACAGAGGATTTTTCAGTGGATAATTCTGCCATGTCAAGTTTATTGCACCTTTCTGCAACCAGAAGTGGACTCAGATGAGCTTTACCAATGATGCAAGTTAAATATTTATTTTTTATTTCATGATCTTCAGTAAACTGTTACTCTGTTGCCTTGTCATGAAAATTCAGTAAAATGAGTCCTTAAAATAGTTTTCACCATATGCTTTTTTCTAAATGTAGAAGCTCTTGATTGTGAGGGTAATAAAACCAAATTAATTATTAAGCAAACAAATTTAGTTCATACTTTACAGCCTTCCTGCTGGTAATGCAGATACACTTATGGCATGTGAACTTATATGTATTGGATCTGCTGTTACATCCAGGCTATTTCTGTTTGAAAATGGCAAATCTTGTTAACAAACTTGCTTCTCTGAAATGAGGAGTTGTCCCAGGCTGGGAGCTCACAACCTATAGCCAGAAATCCAAGTTAATTTTGGCTCCTCAAGGGCGGGCAGAAGAATAGAATGAGACATTTCTAATCGTAAAATACTTCTGCATGACCACAATCTGACTTCTGCATTTGCCAAATGTTTCCTTTGCAGCAACATTTCATTTTTTGGGTAACATTTCAGTTGGGTTAACTGCACTGATCAGTATCTTGGCTCTCTTATTTCATGTAATAAAGCTTAGCACAAGTAACAGCTACTTAAAAGGGGGAGAGGAAAGAGAATAACTTCTGCTCACATGAATTGGACAATTATCTCTTTAACAAAAAGAGGAATTTGGTGTTCAGTTTTACAAATATGGTAACAATTATTTATAATCATGAAACTGATTTGAAATGCTTACTGAGTGGTAGACGGCTTCATATTCATTGCCATTATTGTGCTGTCTCGCCCATGAATCAAAGCAGACTTTCAGTGCTGTCTTTTCTGCCTGGTTCATTATCTACAGACTGTGGCATATCAAGAGAATGTGCTTGCTTTCATGTAAAGTATAAAGAAATCAAACTTCAAGCTGTTTCCAGTTTGAGGATTTAAAACCAGGACCCAATTCCTAATTTTTTCTTTTTTTTT
>VZTU01030915.1:262-65805 GCA_013400835.1 Zapornia atra | reverse complement strand
TTTTTTTTTTTTTTTTTTGTGATGTATTTGACTATTTGACAACATTTAATAAGGATTTCTGATAAGCAGCTTTGCCACTGATATTGCCAGAAACAACTGATGAGAAGTATCACTAGATTCATTAGATTTATTTTAGATTATTTCTGTGTAAGAAATGTATTTATGAGAGGACAAGCTTTCCACAAGCCACAGTACTTGTCAGGGAATATTTTGGTGTGTCTGGACTTTTCTGCACAGCGGCTGTGGTGGTGTGCTATCGAGGAAAGGGTTAATCCTCGTCTGAAATAGAGCATATGCTTTCCTTAATAGAGATAAAGTTTTATATTGGTGGTGCCTACTGCATTCCCTGACTACTGTGGCAGAAAGCTCAAAGAATCCCAGCAAGTTAGCGAGCCATGAACCCTGATCTCCCTCCTCTCTACTCTTATACTGTCAATCCTTAATCAAGCTGTGCTTCTTCAAGTGTTTTCCCATTTGATATTCTCGGAGTTTCTCCCCACTTTATATCAAGCTAACTGGTCTATGGATTCCTGTTATGTCTCCAGGCACTTTTAAAATAACTTTGTTATGTTAGCCACTTTCCAGTCCCCAGGGGTCTCTTCTAAACTAAATGAACTTGTGAATGTGCCTGCTAATTCCTTAGTTTCTCTCCTCACTTCCTTCACACATTTGGATATTTGGACATGGTTTTTCAGACTGTCTAACCATTTTAATATTGCTACTAGCATTGCAGATTTAAAGAAAAAATCTTCCTCCTTCGAAAGCAAACTCCTGACCCCTTTGTAGGAAAGACAACCACAGTACACACTTCACTTTTATTTTGTTTATGCCTTATGCTATTAAAAAGGATTTGCACTCCCATGCAATCATTCCTTGCCCCTGCACAGGCAATCTGCAGTGTGCAAGGAAGAACTAGCTATAACAGGGGAACGTTCGCAGCTTTCACTGTACCTTGTGGTGGTTAAATCCTGTTTTCCTCTGTGTGAATGAGGCACGAGTGTTAAGTGACATCCTTGGTCATCCCGACCACATTACTGCTGCAGAGCCTCTGTGCCACCCGCTTGACAGCCCTACCAAGGCTAGTCCCTGCCCTTGGGACAAAACCAGCATAGGAAGGGCAGGGCAGCCCCGGTGCCTCTCAACAATGAGCTGGGACAAGGCCAGGCTCTTTATGGGTCATCTGGCTGATGGGCACACCATGGGGTGCCCTGTCAGGATTTTTTTTCTAAAGTTCTGTTTTTGGATTTTTTTTTAAAATTTAGGCTAGGGAATATTTTCTGTTGGGTTTTCTGTTGTGACTCAGATCCTATTTAGTTGTTCTGAATTTTTGTGAACACCTTTTTCCTCTCTGTGTTCTATGAAGAGTACATCTTGACCAATGTAAATGTCAAAATTATGGTGCAAAAATCAAATTTATAGTTGCCTGTGAGAAGTGTACTGGTATAAGTCACTGTCACAGGTTCTTGCAATAAACAGCTGGGCTTTTTTTGGATTAAAATGTGGGGGAAGAAACACGTTGGTGAGAAACAACATAACTGGTGAGAAGGAGTAAATACAATCTGTCTGTAATTCAGGAGAAATCTGTTTTCTTTTACTGAATACCATTTAGATGTAAGGGAAAAATATATCCTCTCATGTGGCTATGGTCAAGATATTCTTAACTACGGTTTGTTTTCTATAAGCTATTTCTCATACCCATTAAAAGCTGTTAATTCTTAAGTGTTCTTTTTGCTGATACTTGTATGATTATACTTTTGTAATATGATGACACTCATCCTTGCAAGAACATATTCAACATCTTTGCTCATTAAAGAGATGAAGGAATAAATCTACATTTTCTTATTCAATTTGTGGGGGATGCTAAAATGGAAAGAAGAAACAAATACCAGAAAGACAAGGAAATAATGAAATAGCATGTACAGCAAATCAAACTATGCCCTGTAAATACCAAAATGAGTTTCAGCTTGGAAGTATGCAAGCAATATGTTTGCATGAAGTATTTTGAAAAGCAGAAACTTTTCTACAGTACTGAAGGGGAAAAACAAAGGAAGAATAAAGGGGTGCAGTGATGAACGGAAGAATTGGTGTATGTGCTCAGTGAAAACAGAGTCCTTGGAGCTTTGGTCAGTATATCTAAAAGCACACCTTCACAGAAGGAGCAAGTCAGTCATTCCTGCCTGTGGTGCAGCTCCATCTGGAAAAGTGCCTAGGAGCTGAAAAATGCAATGTATGAAAAATACTGAAAGATTAGAAATTGCGTCCGCCCCTCATCTTATCCCTTCCTATGTCAGTGGAGACTTCTGGGAGCATCTGAGAACTGAACATGTATCTGCTTACCATTGATGGCTGGGCCCTGAAAACCTCATGCAAGTGTTTTAATTGCCTTAGATTGTAGAACAGCATAAAGATCTTTGACCTGGAGAGGATTGAATGTATTGTACTTTTTTTTTTTTTCTTATTTTGCTGTCCATTCTCCACTTTCCCCCATCTCCAGTGCAGGGACAAGTCAGCAAGGTAACAGAACACCAGCCCTAAGTCCTACCTTGTCCCTGATGGTGGACCAGTGCCTGAAGTTCACACTGGGAGGTCTTGCACAGGCCAGTGCCTCCCTATCCACTACCACAGGCAGGGCCTGGGGTACCTTTCTGGGGTACCTCACTACAGGACACTGCAGTCCCTGCCCTCACCTTCACCCCATCATGAGATGTCCCGTGCTACCATCACGAGTGCATCAGCGCAATTGTAGCCAGTAGCTCTCAGCCCTTGTGCAGGCAGGGTGCCTCCGTAGCCCTGGCAGCAAGCCCAGCCTGGGCTTCAGCTGGGTTAATTTTATAATTTCTCTGACTGTCTGCATTACTGGACTGTCCTTTGCAGCAGGGATACGTCCCCGAGCTGCCAAGTGAAAAGCCCTGACAGCCCCATTTAAGCACACTTTACAGGATTTCAGGCAAAGGGAGATTGAGTCCTGGTTGCTGTAAATTACAAGATAAGATTTTTCCAGTAACTGCAAAAGTATCACCACAACCCATGAGAACACAATTTATCACTTCACTTTACCAAAACAAGTAGGGAATTGGCATTGAACTTTGAAAGTGATACTTAAAAAATAAACCAGCCATGTTGTTTTGTATCAATGCAGAATTGATCCTCTATTTTATGGCTTACAAATGATTTATTTAGTTATTTCTTACACCTGAATTCCTTTGTCTCACAGCTTAGGATTTCTTTTTGCTTTTTTGATTAAAAGAAACAAATGTATGAGGTCTGTAGGCCTGGAGATGCTTCAGCACTCTCCCTGTATTTAGCCAGGTGTCCATTTGAACTTACAATGAAACTCGGTGCCTCCTCTAATGGCCTTGGATCAGTTTATGAAGTGGACAAATTTACTGGAGAGGGACACCCAGTGCATCAGCCAGAGAAAATGTTATGTAGCTCTGAGTTTTTAATTTGGGTTTCCTAGACTTTGCCAGCTCACCTAGTAAGCAGCCAACCACCACAACAAAAGGTTTACAGAGAGAAATGCATAGACTTTTATCTAAACTAGGAATAAGAGAGATACATTTGAATCTACTGAATCTGAAGTTAAATTTAAAATATGAGCATTCAAAATGCTATTTGAGACAATAGGATGAAGAGGGGAAAGGAGTAACTGAGGTTGATAATAAGGAAAGACTTGCCAATTGGAACAACCAGTCATTTTCAGCAGAAGTATTGCACGCTTGATTTTGTGTCCAAATATAGTATAATTCTGGAAAGTTTGTTCTAGACTGATGTATCCAGGGTGGAAAAGGGACAAAGAAACAGAGTGTAACATGTGGAGGGCAGGAGATTGAGTGAATGGATAAGTGTATGGATATGTGAAAGTCTGGGGGAAGAAAAAGAATATAACTTGAATCTCCTGGAGCTGTTTAACTGATGTTTAGCAGTATCTATAAAGTGTAGATGGAGTTGTGAATCTTAACTGGTAGAGCTGAAAGAAATTATTGGCTCTTCCTTGCAATTTAGCAGCCCTCAACTTGGGTGCTGCATGACACAAATGCTCTTAATTCCCTTAGCATGAGGTTAGCTAATTCAGTTTATGCTGTGGCCTTCAGATAGGCCGCTAATGTGTTATTTATAATACTGTAAATGTTAGTGCTCTCAGGAGCCTCTTGGAATTGTGTAGACTGCATGAAGTTACATGCTTCATACTCTAAAGTACTGAGACCTTAAAGCATCAGCATCTTCCATTCATTTATTTTAGCATTGAAAGATCGGTAGCACACCCTTTATGTTGCTGAAGAGTACAAGGTATTCCTAGGGTTTTCAACAGCAATGTGTTGGTTCACATCTAAGCAAAATACTGTACCAGGGATGAGTACAAATGAAAGCAAAGTGCAGGTTATAAATTACCTTGTAACTGAAAAACATCCAGGTTCACTAATCTTGAAAGTAAATTTGACCTGTGGATCGTTCTAAATTATTTACTCTGCACAAGTTTTTCCTATATTTTTATCTCTTAAAATTTTATTACTTATGTACTGTTTAGTTTGAGGGGTTTTTAGTTGTGTATATTTGAAACTTGCATCTCAACACTAAACTATTGATGTTTGCACATTTTATTTGGTTTAATTCCTTAAACTAACTCCAGAATGGCTTTTGAAACCTGTTGACTCCGTCCCAACTCCAGGAAAATGAATGCTTTCTTTGTAATCCCACCCTTGTGCCAATTCGAGAAGTAATTGAAACCTCTCATGGGCAATAGACCAGCCATTTTACATACCTCCCTTATCTATGTACACATTTCCTGATCTGCTTTCTTCTCCATCCCTTGGGGTCAATAACAGTTTCTTATGATCTCTTTATTTTAAAATAGTCTGCTCCCTTCCTGCCTTCAAAAATTGTGGGTAGAATTAATGAATATTTTCTTTACTGTTCATTTTTCACCCCTTCCTTTTCCTCACACTGCACCCTGGTCTCCAACTCATAGGAACACCTCAGTGGCTTGTGTGATATTTTTGTTGGACCTGAACAGTCACTACCTTTAATTTCTGTAGCCTGCAGCTATTCCTTTTACTTTCCTAATGAACTTTTCATCGCTGTTTTGTCATTTCTTTTCCTTTGAACGTTTCAGAAAATTGCTGTAAAAAATGGGAGACATTCACAGAAACCATCGAGTTAACTTGTTCTCAACAGGTGTTTGCCACAGATTGAGACTTATGTTCTCCCATGCTACGGATGGGCAGGTGCCATATGTGACTTTGACTTTTGAATATTGAATCTGGGTGCCCAGTTACTTGTAAGGAAGGTATAGGTGACAGTAGCCTGACAGCAGCGATGAATAAAACTGTTACTGTACCACGCTGCCTGCAAAACATTCTGAATTGACAGAGATAAATATTTTGAAAAAGACAAATGTATGAGTTCTTGGTTCAGCCTGTGCTTTGTTTAGGATTTGTCATTGTTCTTGAAGGTATCATCAATTCAAGTTCAGATGTTTTTCATGCCTTTGAGCAGAGTGCTTCTCTGCTTGTTTGCAGCTCCACATCTCTAGCTCCGGATGGTGAAAATCACAGCTTTTTCAGGAACCTTTGCTGGTTAGCTGCACCTTCCTCATTGCTCAGTTTTGTATGTGGGTGTGACTTGGGATGCTGAGGAGGTGCAGGAGAGCATGAAATCTCAAGGCCAACCTCCAAATTCGTGCAGTCCTGGTGATGGCAGGAGCACGCTGGTAGTTCCGCCTTCCAGCCTCAGCCCTGTGCAGGCAGCCATGGGAAGAGCACCAAGAAAGGATAACTCCAGGGTCCCTAGCAGTCTTTCTGGTGCTGCCATGGCCAGTCTCATGCTTTTTAGTTTCATGCAGACTATAAAACAGATCAGAGTTTTATTGGACTGTACAGATTATTTGTAAATCATGTGAATGGTTAAAATGATGAAATAGCTCTTCTCCTTCAGCATTCTCTGTTGGAAACGATAGTGACGCCATGTGCTATTAATACTTCCATGAACCTCAGGATGTTTCTCCAAGGGTAAAATGGACAAGTAATTTGCATATATTGATCAGGTCACATTTAATCTAAAATATGAAAACATTTATGATCCTCATTCAGTTAATTATAGATTTTATTAAAACAGTTAGAAAGACATTAAAAGTGTATTGTGAGAGTCTACAGTCACTGAGTTTTAAGGCAATAGAGTTGATGGCTTTTGCAGCTTTTCAGTCTGAAAGTGGCAAGTTGAACTGAAAGATGAGCTGGGATGAGACAGTGCTTTGAGCTGATTTCTGTCGACATTCACAGCTGTACTGCGTGGATGTAAACACTTCCAGATCTGAGCAGCAGCTTTACACCTGCCTGGTGCAGGTGTGAATAACCGCAAAAGCTATGGAGGGGCTGAGAACCTGGCTCCAAGAGCTTCAGCCTGCAGAGGTTTGTCGGGTGCCTAGTGCAGATTGTGTTAACCACCTTGGGAAGAGGTTTTTTTTACATTCTCTAAGCTTAGTCAACTACATAATTACTTCTACTAGTCCTTTGTACATATAGATAATTTTTCTTGGATGCAACATTTAATTGCCAGTTCAGTTGACAGCAGGAATACTGATTCATAGACATCAGGCATTTTATTTGCAACATTTTCATGCAGGTAGGAAATAATACCAGGGTGTGATGAGCACTAGAAGAGATTCTCTCACCAGCCGTAAGCTTTAAATTAGTGTTTGTGTCTCTGTGGTGCTGGTATGGTGTTTTGGTGGGGTGTTTTTTATACCCAATTCTTTACAAATCTATTAAGGCTATTGCTGGTGGGAGAGGAACTGTATGAACTTTTCCTCCAAATTCATAGTCGGCAGGAAAGGACATTGAATTTCTGTTGGAGAAAGATTGTGGGAAGCTGAGGGTTATAAAGACCTAAGATAAACCTAATGGCTCAAGCATACGGTGCTGAGACTGCCTGCTTCAGGGCAGTAGAGGAAAGGAAAGAGGTTAAATGTGCATTCAGGCCCCAAATGGTACTTAATAGCTTTCATGCCAAAAGCTGTAAGATTCATTCTTTAATTCTTTATTTTTATTTCGTAAAAATTTACCCTTATTTCACCATAATAAAACTGAGAGTTCTTTCATCATAAACTGCTTACATTTGCAGACTCTACATTTTATTGTAAAGTGAGTTATTTCTTCAGCTGCCATTCAGTTCTGCATCAAACATGGAATAACTAGGAGAAAATGTTGTGAATATAAAGCTGAAATTCTGATTTATTCAGTCATTAACAAAAAAAGCCCCATGCCATTTCAATGATAATAGAATGAAAATCCAACTGGTGTTTTCTTTCTCAAACTTGTTTTCCATAGAGATTGCTGCTCTTAGGCAAACACCTATTTAAACCTTTGAAATGTATAATCTTAACTTCATACAGCTCTAGTAGCCTAGATTTGTTAATGTTTCATCCCTACTTGCAACAGCATTACAATTTAAGTTTCAGTAATATAAAAAGCATTTGTGGAGCAAACACTAGGAAAATATATTTCTGGGAATGATGTTACAGGTATGAATAAGGTTTAGGGTTTTTTATTATTATCATCAAAGCTTTTCTTTGCTGCTGCTTTTTAGCCTGTTAATAAAAGTACTGGATATAAATCTTATGAGATATAACAGTGGGTGGTCAAAAATCATTCCAATGTGTTGCTTCTACATGCAATTAAGAAAAAAGGAAATCAGACATTCAAGCTGCAGCCGTGGACTAGTTAACCTTGAGAAAGAGCTCTGATTATTAAAAGAGGAAACAATCAACACTTTAAGCTTAGTGTAATAATGAATGCTGTTGTACCTGTGAAATATTACTAGTACAAAAACTGGGTATGGTGTGGCTACTTGAGGATTGTCTAGATAGGGTTGACCTGGTTACAGAGTGGCATGCAAAGGTTCATTTTCTCTCTTTGCTGTTTCACGTAGGACAAGTCTGCAATATGTGTCTAGTTTGTGGTTTCCCCTAAGATTTCTCTTAGACCTGATGGCTTTGCTGAAGCTTTTATGCATTTAATTAGGCTAGTATGTCCCAACAGTGGCTCATAAAAAGTGTCAGAAGAGATGGAGGAAGCCTCCCCCACGGATTGTAGAGCAATGTGCAAGCACTTTTCTAGGGCAATGCTCGGGCTGTTGCTCCGGTGTCACTTGCAAGGTGGAGGATGGACAGGCCATTCCACAGATGGCTCCTTCCATCTGTGGGCCTGGGTAATGTCTGCTGTTTTCTGTCCTGCCGTGTGTTGCCACATGACTCTTGCCAGAAGCAGAGGAGTTTGCCTCAGGATAAGCAGGCTGCTGGAAAATTCCTTTCTCTGTATGCTGAGATCTTTCAGGTCTTGTGCTCTATGCTCCTTGTTAGCTTTACCACAGTTCCTGATCATGAACCTCACCCCGTAGCAAGGAGGCCCTTGCACAACTTACAGTTGACCAGCCCGTCAACTAGCTGCCTGTGGCATGAGGGGTTGCTGGAGAGAGCCAGCATGTCAC
The DNA here is from genome assembly GCA_013400835.1 of Zapornia atra. Classification (NCBI taxonomy): domain Eukaryota; kingdom Metazoa; phylum Chordata; class Aves; order Gruiformes; family Rallidae; genus Zapornia; species Zapornia atra. Next base: position 57,321 of record VZTU01030915.1, on the reverse strand, counting down.
ATGGGAGGGCTGAGAAAGCTCTGTAGCTGGTGAAGTCCCCTTCCTGTACATCCTTGAGCCTTGATCCACAGGCCACAACTTGTGAGCCCTTCAGGAGCCTATCTTGATGCTAAAAAACCTATTTTTTAAAAAAAGAAAGAAAAGACCACTTGTTTGCAAACACTGAGGCAAGTGAGAAGGCACTCAGCATCATAGAGTCATAAAATACCCTGAGTTGGAAGGGACCCATAAGGATCATCAAGTCCAACTCCTTGCTCCACACAGGGCCAGCCAAGTCAGAGCATGGGACCGAGTGCATCATCCAGACACTTCATGAGCTACAGTGGAAATTTTAGGTGATAGTGCATCCTCTTTAGGACGGAATAAATATAACTATATACTAAAAAACCAAAAGGAAGAAAAAGAAAAATCTAACCCCCAACCTTTATGTAGCCAGCCTTAGCTGTGAATGGGGTTTATTTTATTTGGGTTTTTTATGACTGTGTGTGTACGGTGATGTTTTTATACCAGCAGTATATTACTATAAAAGTCCCATATTCTGAATAAATCTTGACCTAAAATAACACTGGATTTTTGATTTATTTCTGTGTGATTCTTTTTCAAGTGCTGTAAATCATATTTTGGTGTTCATTTACCTTTGCATTCTTTTTTGAGCCACTGGCACTGAAGCTGACGGATGGGAATCAAATGAACTGTGTTAAGTGTTGCTGCTGTAGGCTTTCATCTACCTACATTTTGTGGTATGATTTATCCTGGTAATACATCATGTGCCTCATTTTCTTTTGCTTATTTTATTTAGTGTTGTCACAAATAATATCATTTGACCATCTACCATGAGCACTAAACAGTTGTAAATTAATGAAATAAAGTGAATCTATGGAACTCATCTGTCCCAAATTTGATTAGAGACACCAGTGTTGTACCAAGTCATTTACTGCAGATGAACCTCATTTATTAAGGACACAGCTTTGCAGGGTCTTAGCTAACTATGGTAAATTGTTATGCGTAGTATATGCAATGATTTTAATGAAGCAGTTAAAATTTACTTTTTTATATCTCAATCATGATTGGTGTTTCATGTTTCTAAAACTGGCATGTTGAGTTAGTCTATTGCTTTGGTCTAAGTCACTAGCATACACTGATATAAGGTCCCCTCCTCCCTCTGTCCCCCAAAATGGGGTATCTCCTGAGTGAAAGGTGTTGAAAATATAATCTTAAAATGCTTAGTAACTAGGATTCAGTGCCCCTCATCATGTTTTTGGAGATTCCCTTGGTTTTTATTTACTTCTAGCTGTATTGCATAAGGTTTTTAATTATTTTTTTCCTCTGAGTATGGCACCTGCAGTGTAATGTGATAATAGAATACAGAATTGCATGCTAGAGCCAAACCTCAAGATGCAATTATTCTGGGATAATGGGGGAAAGTCTTATTGTAGAGTTAGTGAGAAGACAGCAAAAACTACCATTCACGTGGAATGTGGTTTGAAAACCTGGTACACTCAGATGAAGTTAATAGTATGGTATTTTAATGGTACATAAAATATCTGATATGTATTGAGACTTATGTCCTGGCAGTAAAAGCTGAACAAAGGTTAAAAATTACTCAGAAATTCTGAAATGCTTGTGCCGGGAAGTGGCAGAGTTAGATATAAAACACCCAAATGTTCTGGACTAGCAATCACACTTAAAAACAGTAGTTGAATGAATATATTTCTAGAACACACAGATCAAAGCAGGAAAAGATTGGGGAAACAATGATCATTGAGAGGAGGAAAATAATGTTGAGGAAGAGAGACAACGATGTAGGTAATAATAATGTTCCTTCCAAATACGAATTTACATGAACACAAGAAGAATTAAAAGTATCTAAAGCAAAGGGTTTTTTGCAGTATGGATTTGCAAAAGATGGTGATGACTATCCAGTATCCTGGATCAGTGCTTCATAAGCTCACTTCATTATTTCATTATGATCAGACGGTTAAGCTAATGTAGTGCATGATGGGAAAATCAAAGGCAAAAGCAACTCTGATGGTTTTTTGTTTTGGTGGGTTGGATTTTTTTTGTGGGTTTGTTTTGTTTTTTTACTTGAATCTTTTTCCTTCTGTAAAATTCTCAGCTTAAACCATTTTGGGAAAGAGTTCTACACTTGCTCTAGGCTGGTAGGTTGGGTACGTTCTCCAAATACACTGCCTTGTTGTAGTTGTAATGTTTTTCTTCTATCTAAATGTGTGTTAAATGAACTGGAGAGAACATTGGTGCATGTAGGTTGTAAATAGCACATGCAAATAAAACTGCATTCAGCACAGTTGCCTAATGGAATATTAAGAGGAATTATATGTGCAACTCATTTTAATAATGTTTTATCAAAAAAAAGCATGAAAATCTGTGAATGGCACAAAGCTCTAATTTTGGTTTGCAGAAGAAATCGAAAAAGAGTATTCTTTATTTCTTTTCTTGAACTTCCTTAATGTTTCATTCTTTAGCTCAAGAGCAGAAACAAAATTGCTTTTCTCATAGCTGGGTAAGATCAACATTATTTTAAGCAAGTTGATTTTTTTTTCCTGGTTTGTATTTCACCATAAAAAGTTTGGGAATCAGAAAGAGCTAAAAAATGTATGAATGCCACAACTAGCAGAGTAGAGGCACTTGCTCTTTGAAAGTGTTAACAGCTCTGCTTGTATGGATGCTGTGTATGAAATTAAAATTTTTAAACTTTCGTCAACAGTTTAACAGCTAGACATGAAAAGACACAAAGAGACTCTAAACTGTAATTCAGGGAAAGTCTCTTGGCAAATTTGAAGTCCTAGTTCTGATGGTTCACAATGATTCTATGATTTTGGATTTCTTGCTCAAGGGTATGCATTGCCTGACATGTATGGGTGCATGTTTGTTTGTGTGTATACATACATATGCACACAGAAAGACCACATGACTGGAGATTGTATATATAGATAGATGTAGAAAGTATCTGTGTCGTGTGCATCAGAGTATCATAAGATATTTCAGCCTGAACTGAAATATCTTACGGTTCCATGGTTCTAAGCTCAGCACTGGTACATCCCCACACACAATTGCTGCCCCAAAGGCCTCACACTTTGGTTTCTCTTTTATGAAGGATAGCTCCAGGCCAACTCAATCCATTATGTTAAAGTCAGGTCTTTCATTGCTGTGTAAGGGTCTGGAGCAATGTCACTAGACTGATCTTCAGTAAAATGGAAATGTTTTTAGCAGATTTTAGTTTAGGTTTATACAGGTTATAAGAGCTAATGTTTTCCTCTGTGATACATTATTTCCAGCACATCTACTATGAATTCCACTGTATAGACAATTTATTTAAATAAAAAAGAAAGGGTGGGGGTGGATTTAGTTTCAGGGTCTGAGATTTAGATTTTCTGTCAACCAGTTGGTATACTTCTGTATAACGTATAAGAAAAAAAATTAAATTTAACATGTAAACCTAGCTAATGAACCTTACATGAAAAATTTAATGCCACCTTCTACCAAATATATGACAACTGAAAGCACTGAATCCCATAAAACACATTGCTGAAAATAGTTAGAGAATTATAATGCATACTCAGCAGGCTAGCACTAAAGCACAATTTTCTTTACTATGTAAGCACTGAAGCCTTTTGCATAACACCCCAGAGACAGCTCTAATACAGTCTCTGCCACCTATGGTTCACATCAAGATGGAGGTCAAGGTGTAGAACCATTTAACTTAAATCCCTACTCCAAGTTATTAACTAGGAAGAGAAAAGGAGGAAACATGCAATGGAGATGTGTTCTACGTGACCAGCATAAAATAACTTTTTACTTATAAGTGGTGATAGGTAAAACAGAAATCAGCAGCATCTTAGAAGCCCTTAGAATGCTTTAGCAGAGCTTCAGCTCTTTTCTTCAAACTCTGAATGAAATCACATAATTTCAGGAGAAAAAAAAGTTAGAGCTATTGTTGAAAGGGGTGTGCACTAAAGACAGTCTACTTGTAACTACAGATAAAGGTCTGCTAACATTTTTACATTAAACTTTAAATTTCATAGGTTTCTCTGTGTGTATATTAAATTCTTGTCTGTGAATTTAGTACAGGGTAGTGGTGCAATACCAGTCCCCTAAATTGCTTATGTTTTGTAACCACCTTACTTGCTATTTTGTTACTGTGTCTTATAAGTTTTCTTCTCTCTATAACTAATAAGAAGTAGAAAATTAAGAGGGTAGTGTGGATAATGGAGGATGATGGTGTAGTGAAGGGAAACGAGCAATTATCCTTTTCTTGGGCAGTTAGAAATCAAGCAGTTGTAAGGTATGTATTCCAAATTAGCAAAGTAAGAAATTTACCAGCAGGGGCAAAGCATCAACAATTTCATCACAATTTCTGTCTCTGCCCCTCCAACGCCCCATATAATCTTCCTCAGCAGATTTAATGAGTGAAAACAGAACTTTTACGTGGAACTCTATCAGTGGCCATAATGATAGCACTGCCTACCATGAAAGCTAGAATAATGCTTACAATTTACTACTTTGCTGTAAAGCAGTAAGGCTTTGGACACAATAAGTGTCCCAGCTGCAACTTAAGTACCACTGATAGGCAATTTCAATTTCAAAAGTAGCATATTTTTGAAAAGTTCAGTGCTTCTAAAGAATCAATTAAAAAGGTCTTGTATACATCAGTCTGCTAGTGTGTTCACCTTCAGAGAAATGTTTGATTAGGAGCATATTCTCTTATACGTGTCTAGGATGTTATATTTGAGTTCTTTCAATGGCAAGCTCACTTCTGGAACAGATTTTCCAGTGTAACACCTGGGTAGTACATGCTAAGAGATATCTATGAAATTAGGAGTCAGCTGTTGATTTGGGTAAACTCTCGTTTCCTTAGGAGAAAGTTTTCCCAGAATTTCTTCCTGTTTCCTCCAGAGCACATAGTGTTGGCACAGAGGAACCTAGGCCACTGGGAACTCTTCTTCAAACATAAGAAGAAAGCTCCTAAAACATAGGCGTGAAACTCCATTTCCTTGCAGAAGGATAGAGTAACTTGCCTTCATGGGTGTTGCAGTTTTGTGTAGCTGTGCTGCTGAGATGGCTTTTGCAAGCAGCAGCTACAGCTTTCTGCAAGCCCCAGGCTGTAAACATTGTCTAATTCAAGGCCAAAGTTGCCGCTGACCAGCGCCGAGCCAATCGGAGCTGGTCACAGCGCCTCTGGGAATCCCATATAGGAGAAAAAAAAACTTCAGGCAGATGCACTTTGCCACCGGAGAGGGAAGTGAGAAGATGTAACAAGCTGTGCAGACACCAAGGCCAGGCCTGAAGGAGGGTGGAGGGGAAGAATGTGGAAAGAGAGATTCCCCTGCAGCTCGTGGTGAAGACCATGGTGCAGCGGGTGTCTCCTCGCAGCCCATGGATGAGGACGGGGAGCAGAGAAATCTACGGCCTGTGAAGAGATTTATCCACGCCTCAGCAGGTTTGCTGGGGGACTTGTGACTTTGCAGGGGATAAGGCTGGGGGAGTCTGGGCCCAAATGTCAGCACCCTATGGAAGGGAGTACTGCTGAGAGGCCTGTGGTGAGGAGATGACTCCCCGATAGAGAGGACTCACACTGCAGAAGTTCGTGGATACGACTCTCACGTGGGTGGGACTCCATGATGCCGCAGGGGAAGGGTGTGTGTGTGTGTGTGTAATGCCCCCCCCAGGTGAGACGGAAGACCACTCAGGAGGAACAGACTGAAAACCCCCATTCCCCATTCCCTGCCCCTGCCTGTGCTGCAATGGGAAGGAAGAAGGGAGCGAATTTATGATTAAAGTCAAGAGTGTGAAGAGGCGAGGGGTGGAGGGAAGTAGAAGTGTTAAGATCTGGGGAAGGATAGCAGCTTGTGAGGAACTGCTGGAACCCCACTCCCCATTCCCTGCCCCTCCCTGTGCCATGTTCAGGGGGGGTAGAAGGGAGTAAAATCGTGATGAAGTTTAAGTCTGCTAAGAAGGGGAGGTGAGGGGGGAAGGTACTTTAAGACCTGGCCGCTTCTTATTATCTTGACTCCGGGTTACTCACTGGGTGAATAGTTGTAGTAGTAATAAATCACTTTTCTTTCTTTAATTCTGTGCTGAGTCTGTTTTGCCCGTTGTACTAATTGGAGAGTGATCCCTCTGTCCTTATCTCAAGTCCTAAGCCTCCCAATATATATTTTCTCCCCTTTTCGGCTGAAAGGGGGAGTGAGCGAGTGGTGTGGTGGGCATTTTGCCTCTAGCCAGGGCCAAAACACCACAATGGGAAGCTAGGGGATGTGAATGGTGCCTGTGCAGAAGTGCAGCACGTGTGCAAGGAGAGGGCTAGGCAGAAGCTCAGCAGTGAGAGCCAAAGCGATTGGTGGGATGATCTGGTTTTATTTGAAATGTGAGTACTTTTCTGAGCCTGTGGAACTGTTATAAGCAGTAGGGTCATAACCAACATATTGCAGTTTCTTACTTCTCAGTAAACATTTTGAGACCTGAGATTCTCTCCTTGCTCTCTGCGCATGGGAAGCTTCTAGATACTTGCCACCACAGCATTTGTCTAAAGGAAAATAGGAGAATAGGTGATTTGTGATGGAAAACCCATTTGAGGTAAAGCCTGGAGTCCCTGATGGATACAGGAAAGACCTGATATCATACTTACTTCAGACTCACAAATGTTGTTGCTGCTCCTAGGGGTGCAGCAGGAGTGTAAACGTAGGTCCCCAGGGCTGTGGCAAAGAAAAAATTGGAGAACTATTGACAAATTGCTGCCCTGATGACCTCCTGTCCTAAAAATCTGCTGGTCTGCTTGAAAGATGGTCTGGTTTGCCCTATTAGTGGAGCACTCTCAGCCACCAAATTGGGCTAGAAATAATGAGTCCTGTATGATGTAAAACTGTGTGTCCCTTTATGCAGCCTGCTTCTCTGCTCCTTCTGTCATTTAGCACAGGTTTAACAGATTGGTTATTCTGTGTCCATCACTGTGTATTCTTCCATGGCATCTCCAGTGTGAGCTCCTGGTAACAGCTGATCGTATCAGTCCTCAATGCCAATAAATACAGTGCACTAGGCCTTTCTCTGGCCATCTGTGCCAGTGTGAATATTACCCTATTGATCTGTCTTTTGAGTGGTATGAAAACTGTCATTCTGGGCTAGAATTATCGCTGGACCAAGAGCAGTGAGGGGTTCATAGCATTAGTCTCAGCCAGGGGTGACAACAATTTTTCATTTTTACTGATCTGATAAAATTTGATCAAAATTGGCAAGTTTGCACAGTTAAATGACTGAAATAAAATTCCAACCTGCACCCCAGTCCAGCGAGGACCTATGTATGTGTTTGTGTACACAGGGAGCAGTGTTTTCATGGAGATGAATGTGTTTTCTTACAGCGCAGAAAGCTAAACACATGCCTAAGCCTTTGCAGAATCTGGGCTTCAGTGTCTTTCCACTCCTGAGACGTAATTACAACCTTGCACTGCAGTCACTGTTGAAAGCTCACTTACTGAAATCAAACTAAATGAAGACATGCTGCTAGTGCCTAAAGGAACCCAGTTGTCTAGTTAGAGATGGTTTTGTCTGTCCTTAGGCAGCAGCAACAATAAGTATGAGCTGTGCGCACCACTGACTTCCCTGCTCTATAATTTTGTAAGCAGATGTGCAAAAAGATAGATTGTTTATAGTCTTATGCTGGACTTGACAAAGGTCACTTACCTGTTGAAGAGGCATATTGCATGAATTGCATGCAAAAATCATGAAAACCATATTCAGTGGTTGAAAATGTAAATTTGCTAGGATTTTTCTTTTTAGTAGCTGTGATTTACTGAACATGATGGGTTTCCTTTAAATATTTTGAGTGATGTATCAGGTCAGTTGCCTTGATCATATCATGGCTCATGATTGATATTCTGATATGATCTGTCAGTGTTAAAAATTTGCTGATTATATCATTGTTTCACTTATTAAATTTTCTAACATCATTTTAGGGTTTTTTTTCTTGCTTAAAAATAATAGTGTGGAGAAACATAATTTTTTTTTTTCCCAAATCTTCCTTTTGATTTTGCCTTCAGTCTCTGACAGAACTGTGCCCACATCAGTAGCATACCAGGCAAATGCTGTCTCAAAGATCCAAATGAATATGGATTTTGTTTAAATTTGGAAAAAAGTAGCTTCCAAAAGACACAATACTTCCTGTTGCACACAGAAGTGTTCGTTCAGTGGAGGAAAGAGTAAACCACTCCCATCATACAGTCAATAGATGACTGCAAACTTAGCAAACAATAGAAGTGAACAGGAGAGGCAAAAACGAATGAGCTGCATCCCATCTGTTTGTCCTTTTGCTACATGTGGTAATGGTCACTTATCTGACTACCTGTGGATATGAAAATGCATTTGAAATGATGAAGAACTCTCTGTTCCATGGTAATGACAACAACCCGTGACATTTCTAACCTTACCAGCAGGTTAGAAACTATTTGTGTTCTCTTCCATTAAGAATTTTACCCCTTCTGACACATATATTTAGTTCTGTTTGAAAGAGAAAATCACATTAGTATGACCTAAAACCACAAACAAAGACTATCTTCTCCCAACTATTCTGCATATGTTAAAGTATTTATGAGCCACCTGCTGGGAATATGAGTTGGTTATCAATCTAATAACACCCAATGTTCCTTGGAACTCTCTTTGTAAGCACCAAAGCATATATGCATTAACACTAAATGAAACCAAGTGGCTGATAGTAAAATATTGAATACTCGATGTTTGTATCTTTCACTGTTTCTTGCCCCCCTCCCCTTTAATTTGAGTTCTCAAAAGTATCTGAACAAGGTAAAGAATAAACAGTCTTTATGGATCTCCCACCTGGAACAAGTGTGTAATACATTTCAATCAGCATGGTCTAATATTTTGCATCAGAAATGTCATTCTTCCTTTATAAGTAGGACTACAATCTGCTGTATTTTTAAGGCTTACATGCTTTTTATTTAAGCATTTCAGTAGACTCACAAACACTTATCCACATCCTCTGGATTTGCAGAGTTAATTTTGGTCATGTTGTTCTTTCTTTACTTTTATTTTTGTGCTATTGTTTTCAATTTCAAAGAGTAAGAAGTATTGCTTGATAACAAAGGCAGAAGTTAATATTGTTGTATTTAATATCCCTTCAGTGCCTTCAATGTAAAGACTGCAATCGAGATGAAATTACTGTTGATGCTAGTGAATAAGTTATTCATAGTTTTGCAGAAGGAGTTGTGCTTCCAACTTGAATGCCTCATGAGTTGTTTATTTTACATCTTTGGATGTAAATTACCAGCTATTTTAATCTAGGCATATATCAGAAACAGAGCTGCAGAGCAGTCTGTGTTACTGCAGCTTTGTCAAACTTACCGGTGTTCAGCCTATTTTCTGAAATTACATGGGTCAAATAGCAAGAAGATTGTTTAGAATATATACGGAAAAATATATTGGGAGATCTAATTTAGTTTCTGACCACTAATGACATGCGGGGTCTGTTGTTCACCAAAGTACTGTTACAGTTGTCCTTAGCAATCAGCCTTTAGTTTTCTGTAGGAAAAGTATAATGGATTTGGGGCTTTATTGCAAAATCCTGGAAATTCTCTTATATCCAGAAAGACACTGATCGTGGTAACAGTAAGACATTTTTCAGTGCATCATTAAGGCTGAATTTAGATTATTGTGTCTCAGATTTCTTGCACCCTGTATTTAGTAATAAACAACCTGGAATTGAAATAGGAGGAGAAAGGGAAAAATAGACATTTCAAATTTGGAATTTTTTCCCCCCACATCTTTCATTTCTGCAGCCCTGACATGTGATTGCCCAAGTAAGTTATCTCATGAGCTACTATGGACTAGATTCTAGTCTTCCATGCTCCTAGTGTTGAATGCAAATAACTGCAGATGGCAAGAACCGCAGATGGCAAATAACTGAGAAGTTTATATTGGAATAACTGCTTAGATTTTGCCACTTGACCCATTGTCCTTTAACAGATAAAAATGTCCTCAGAAAAAAACACGGATAATCACAGATTCTAAACCCTTATGGAACAGATTTCCATGTGTAGTAATATATCATATCACAGCTTTGCAATCTTGCTAATAGAATGGTGTTATCTTATTTCTGAAAGAAATATTTGTCTTAAAAAGTGGAGAAGCGTTACTTAAAAATAATGCAAATTTTCCTTTCTTCTATATTTAGTATGGATCTGGCAAAAGTCAACCAGAAATAATAATAGAAATACAGATAGATGATGGAAATTCTTTGCAATTCAAAACTGGTGGTAACTGGGTAGAACTTGCCATCTGACACTGAAGCGTACAGAAAATCTCTATGTGAGTTGGTATCCTTTGAAGTCAAAATTTTATTTAGAATCCTTAAAACATCCTACTTAAAAAGTAGAGGTATTCATAATTTTATTTTGTCTTTCCATTGTGCATGTATGTATGTCTTAATTTTTAGAGGGTTTTTTCCATATCCTTGGAAAATTATATTAAAATAAAAATAGTTGAGCAAGTGAGAGAACAAAAACTAGATGTTTTATTTTGAGTCAGTGTTAAATATCCATATTTTTCTTTCTGTATTTATATACTTTTATTTACACATATATGAAGAAAAATAAAAATATTTATCATGGAGTAGGATGTACATAGGATTTATTCTGGCCTTTCAGAAAAATACTGTGCTTTTGGTGACAAAACAGAAATTTCAGTTTATAAGATCCATGGTTTTTAGTTATGCTTTCATTCAGCAAAGCATTTACGCAGCTGCTTTACTTCACCACTTACAGCAAAACCAAATTTAAGTAGTTAAGTGATTTGCACAGTAGAACCACGGCTTCTTTAAATGCCAACATACCAGACAAATGTCACAAAAAATGTTATTAGGGGAAGGAAACTACCAGTAACAACAAAGAATGAATGGTAGATAAATCAATATTTTTCTTTATGAAAAATAACGTGGAGTATTATATGGGAAAAGAGAAGAATAACAATTAGATTAGGTTTTAGTAAGAAAGGTTACAAAGAAGGTTAAAATGTTATTTGAGTGTCAAATCAGGTGTGTTCAAAATGTGGGCCCTATAAAATGACGTTTTCTTCAGGTCTTGTAGTAGCTCCCTATAAAAAGAACCAGCCTTAACTGTAAGAAACCACCCTGTGTTACGAGCCCCTACCTGTTATTAGCAAGTGGAGAGCCTTTGTGGTGCCTCAAGGTGCTTATGCTTCAGAGTCCAGAATGCATACACATTGCTGAGTTACTATGGGGTAACTACATGAGTAATTAGCAGTCTGCCAGTTGCTCTGACCTCAGTGCATAAGCTGCACGTAATTTTTGCCCACCTGAATTTGCAGGGTAACTCACTTCCCTTTCATTAGCAGGTAAGTAAGCCCACATCAGTTTTACTGGGTAGTAATATCGTGTACGTGGGCAAGTCAGCTCTGTGAGCTGTTCACTCAGACTGCAATTTGCTTCATGTTGACATTTTCCATGTATTTGTGATCTGGAATCACAGTTTTGTTTTCTTTGATGACAAGCATGAATAATTTGAAACTTTGTTCTATTAAAAAAAACCATCATAAATGCATGTATCTAGGTGTTTAGAGATGTTTTTATGCAGTAGAAGCTGCATTTTGCTAGTTAACATTTTTGCTGCATTACTACCATGCTGGTTTGTGAAGCATGGGGCTGGCTATGAAGATGTAAATAAAATGAATATTCGTAAGCAATAAATATTAATTACGCAAGCCTCATGTTCCAGTGTGCTGTTACTCCTAACAGGTCCCACCTGTATGGCAGAGTGCACTTGTTTAATGAGCATTGCTATTGGAAAAGCACCTAGTGGGATTTCACTACAGAAAGTACTTTCATCTGCAGCAGATGTGTACAGCTTGTTGGCTCCAACTTGAACCGAACAGAATTCTTAAGTCTGAGTTTCTTCCTCAAAGCTGGGTACGACTTAACTAATTTCTTCGATTCAAGGTATTCAGCATGCAAGCACATGAACTAATTACCTGCTGGTTAGTATTTAGACCACACTCGTAAAAGAAAGTTAATATGAGAAAAGGTCATTCACAGGTATTTCTTCTGATGTGTGCTCATGTCCTCCCACGTCTCTATAGCCGGGTCTTTCATTGAGCTACGAGTGGCTCTAACAGCAGATGTGCTGTGGGACAGCTGGGACCATTTGTGGCGTTTGGCTTCGTGAGGAATAGTGAGGGGGGTAAAAGGGCTACAGCGCCCCATTAGTATGTTCCCAATCTTCATGGCTAGACCTAGGTTGTATGTGGGTGTACTCCATCATATATCTGTTTGTCTCAGAGCTTCTATTATATTACAGAAAATAGTCCGTGGCAATTAGAAAGAAAGATAATTGTTAGAAGTCATTGCTTTGAGTTTCCAGAGCTGGACTGTACTAAGGAATTCGAACTCTAATAAATGTTTGTGGGTTATGAGATTACCTGCTAGCTCACAACTCCTCCCAGGCAGGGGAGAAATTGCAAGGCTGTGGGTGGATCTACACCGAGCACATGAGTGCAGGTTTACTGCAGTGTGCTGTCTTCAAAGTGCAAAAAATGCAACTCTGCTCTGAGAAAGCCTAGTGTTGGTTTTGTCCTTTGGCCAAAGCAAATTGAAGAAGCATGAAGTTATGATGACAAAAAGCCAGCAAGACCACAAGAAGAGAAAAATGGTTGAAAAAATCAACCAACCCAAACCTTAAAATCAACCCAAAACAAGACACAAAAAAAAACCCCCGAAACCAATAAGGGGCCTAAGGACAACCATATGTAATTGAAAAGGTTTGGTGAACTAAATTTAAAACAAAAGACATTACAATCTAAAAAAAATATGCTTTGTCCCAGGAAAACAGCCATATTAGGCACGTAGACATGGCACAGAACAAAAGACAGAATACTCTGAAAATTTATAGGGAGTCTGAGAGATGCCTCATCCAACTCTGCTTGGTATCTGGCAAGTTTTCTAACTGGGGTAACGTTTCTTTATTTTAATTTTTGTCAAAAATGAGAGCATGCCTGCCAAGCTGTTTTCTTCCCAAAGCTCTCACAACTCTACCTTTTTCAAACCTTTGTACTTTGATTAATACTTGCTTATTTCTGGTAAAGTACTAAGGATCATAATTCAATAAAGATGGCATTTACTGCCATCTGTCTTGACAGTCTTTGAATAGAAAATGTGAAAGGTGAAAGGTTTACTGGTAGGGCTTATTGCCTCAAGCATACAGATGGAATAAGAAGCATTAGATATGGTATACAGTAATCCTAAGAAAAAATTATCTTCTTATATTCCCCATCTTCTCCATCGCAGCTGTACCTTCTCTTACCAAAACAGCTTTCTCTAAAGAGCAAAACACAGCAACATCAGGCCTAAGTAACTGCTTGTGAAACCAGATTCTGTAATCAGGACTTGCAGAGTGGTTGAAGACTCCAGCATGATTCCAGGCTGGTCAACCACCATTAATCATTAGAGGGAAAACAAGGAAATCTTGTATGTGGCTTTAATGCGTATTCTGAAAGGTGACTGTTTTAATTGAACACCTGATTATACTACATCGTTGTCTTTTTCTGGCAATTCATTACAAGTATTTTCTTTTAAAAAACACAATAGCATGTTTATGTTTTTATTTAAAGTATACTTAATACGGCTTCTTTAATTATTGGGAAAATGCATTGGAACTGAATCCTAGGTTTCTTATGGTAACTGAGTATGGTTGTAGATCTATGATAGATTAGCCTGATAATTCTTATGATATAGTGTATATGGAAATAACATCCGAATTTAAAAGGGACAGGGGACATTGCTGATAAATTAAAACTAAAAAAAATACACAACTGAGATTTGATTCTTGCCCATTTGATTTTTTTTCTTTTACACCACCTGTTTTAAGTATCAGTTGGTTGTGAAGCAAGTCTGGTTTTAAACTGCCTGGCCTGTTTTTCAAAAAATATGACACACTGTCTCTCAAAAAGGTGCTATATAAAAGCTTTTGTCATTACTTTGCTATAAATAAAGAAATAAAAAATAAAATTGTTGTCATTTTTTAAAGCCAAAATGCAAAACATACTGCAATATTTTCACTGCACTGTGAAGGAGTTGATAGCAACAGACTATTAGAAATAAGATATTTGCTAGACGTGGCTAATAGAAGCACCATTCCCTTTTTAGTGGCCTTCTGTTTCCCAAAATAAGGAAAATTTTTTATTTTCTTTTCCCCCCTCATGTTTTTCATAAAGTCAAGACAGCATTAGTACGATTTACTTATCAGAATCACTGATGATGCTGTCAGTGATTCCAGGAATGGGACCTTTGCTTTCCAAAGTAATCTGTAGAAGATCAAATTCAGATCAAAGGTCAGGTAGTCAATCTCAAGGCAAGGTTTCTTTTTTAACCCTCTGTGAAATGCCCCAAATATCCTGCTTTTTATTGTAATTTTTAAGTAATCATAAGTCCAAAATATCTTTGTGGCCTTGTATTTGATTTGAATTGTCTCTCCTGAGCCACAACGCTATGAGAATACTTAGAAAATATCATCCTCAAAAAACCGATCCCTTTCAAGGCATATTTATCCATACGGTCCCGTTGACCCTAAGGAAGACACATACTTACACAGTGATCTGCCTGAGCAAAATGAAGTAGGTTCAGCAGAATTAGGTTCTCAAATGATAACATGTTGCATGTGTTCCAGACTTGCCTTCCTCTTCATTCACCACTTTAAATGCAATTTAATCTCTTGCAGGAATGCAACTGAAGTGTTTTCAGGTTATTCGATGACAGACACTGTTTTTAAAATATGTTACATGCTACATCTCAGCCTAAAACCAGTTAAAAAGGGCTAACCTGAAGACCAGGAATACATACGTGGTGCAGAGGCTGTGGTGTAGTGTGGTGTGTTTAACAGAAAGAATGCCTAAAGCCCTGTATCAGCCCTCCTTAATATTTAACTGGCTTGTTGCTTTGTGATCTTAGAAGGTTAAATTTTTACGTCTCCAAACCAAGCTGCTTTAGGACAGGGTGAAGCAAAGACAGATGTTTACTTTGTGTTAGTCACCTTTTCTGGGTTTCTTGAGTATATGGAGTTCTGGATCAGATCTAGAGTGTTGTTATTAAATTATGTAGGCTTCTCTGGTAAGAATAGACAATGTATAAACCATAGGCAGCAGTGTTTAGACCATGGTGAGGCCTGATGTAAGAAAGTGCAGCTCTGCTGATGTCAGAGGAGTTACATCTGCTTGCACTAGGTCTTAATATAGTCTTCAGGCTGCAGGAAGCCTTATGGATGTACTGAATGCTGCATGGTAGCAATAAATAGTGGAATTCATTCATACAAAGTGTCTTCCATCTGAAGTTCCTAAAGTCCTTGGCAAGCCTGATTTTCTTCTGTGGGAGGGGAAGGAATCTAAATGGCTACCCAGATACGTATCCTTTATCCATTTGAGAACAGGAAAGATTATGCATTGGGGGGGGGCGGTATTTTCTTTTAAAAAGTAATGGTATATTTAGACATTAATGGTATAATTTTATATCATCAAGAGCTGGAAATTTTCTGTCCTGCCCAAATGTATTTTGGAAAGATGATCTGTGGTATACATCAGTTTGCAAACAGCATGAATATGTTAGCCTTTGCTGCTTTATCCTCTGCCAAAAATGTAGAGACGATAGCATCTGTTTCCACTACCCACGCTATCCAAATCATTAAAACCTCACAAGAGTTGGAAAAGAAGTTCTGAAAGCTTTCACATGTCTGTCTTTGCTAGGAAAATCGCTCTCTTGTAACCATGTGTTCAGACAGTTTTCCTTGCTTGTGGTCCTGAATTTCAGGTGATAATCAGTGATGCCTGGAAAGGTAGGATTAAAATTTAGGAAATGACAGATTTCAAACACAAATAAGTCCTCAGTGCATAATTTAATAAGTGCTGCCTCAGCACATTTTGAAATCATAGCTACACTTTTCTTTCTTTGATGCAATGAGCTGTGCAAAAATGTTCAGAATTGTGGGTAGCAGAGGATGGGTAACAGAATTCACACTTAGGCCTTGGTCGTATGGATCTTGGATGCCTAAATGAGTGAGTAGTTCTCTCCAGCACTGAAAACCTTCTATTACAAGTTGGCTTTAGAACATATGAAGATTTGGAATGGGTTCACTTTTTTTCCAGATAGTTTGCTAGCAGCTATTAAGAGCCTTCTAAAATAACCAATGTACATTTCCCTTTCCCGTCGCTTTCCCACAGTCCCTTTATTCTTCCCATATGCCACTGGAGAGTTATGGGTAGGCAGAACTCCACTGAACAGACCAAACTACCGGAAATAGTGGTCTCTTGTTTGTCCTTTCTTATTCTTTAAACCATTTTGCTCCTGCACAATGCAGGACAATTTGAAAATATAAAGAAACCAAATCCAAAGTAGTGTCCAATTGTTTCACTTTCTTCCATCTCTGTCACAAATTCTTTTTCTGCTGTTGCAGAGTCTGGTCCCTTATTGCTGGTATCAATAACAGTGCAGATAATGATTTCTGAGCAAACAGAACTGGCTTGTTTTTTGTGGTCTAAAGCATAGAACTTAAGGATATTAAACAGCAAAGAAACATGCCATTGGTGCCTGTGCAATTTGATGTACAGTAAATAAGCTTTTTAAAGTTGTCTCAGTAGTTCAGTAGAATGGGAAGTAAGAGGTTAGTGAAAAAAAACCTGCAAGGGGGACCAAAGCATAAGGCTGTTTAAGAATTTGAGGAGAACAGCCAACTGAGAAATAATGACATTAAACAAAAGCTTGAAATAATCAGCCCAACTTGGGGAGGTCAGGGGACTATAAAACTTAAAAACTTAAAATTCTACTAATGTAGTATCTACATCTTTTTAAGTGTTAAAGACTTCCTTTTTATTCTTCTTGACTTCTATGCCCAAAGGAAGATTTGAACGGCTCATCATTCTCAATGCTGTTTCTCCTGTCCTTTTCCAAAACTGTCTTTCTTCCGTGTCTGAGAAATGGTAATAGAAATAGCTTATGCTATGGGTATGTTAGCTTTGTTATATTGAGCTCTTCTTTTGTGGCTTCTATCTTTTCTTTGGATATCAGATCACCACGTGACTTTCAATTGTCACAAGACGTTCCTTCCAATCTAGAAGAAAAAAAAAAATCAACACCAACCCCCCACCTTTTTCGCACAGCAGCCCAGCCCAGAATGCGCAGACAGGCTGACTCCTGCCATTAGAGCCTATGCTTAATATTATAAACAAGTCTGTTTTGTCAGGTCTGAAATAACTTCTGGTGTGAGGGTTTAAGGCTCCCAGTATCTGTCGTGGAGCTGAGCTCATTTCCGTATAGTGTGAGAAATTCATTGTTTTTTCAGTTCCAATTTCGTGAGTAAGAGGGAAATACTGCAAGGCTGCTCATGATTCTTAGTGGGAAAGCAGAAACAGTGTGTTGTGCAATGTGCATACGTGGCCTCAGGGCTTCCAGACTTTCTATTCAATTAAAAAGTTTTAAGTTGAGCAAGTTCTGTCCCGATCAGTGACCATCCCTGAATATTCAAAGAAAAAAAAATCTTCAGATAAGTCACACTTTTAATATGTTGGTTAGGTATGTTTTTTATAAGTTAGGGAGATGGGCTGGTTACCGGTGTGAGGATGAGTTACACAATCAAAAATCTCTTTTTGTTGCTGAGCCTATGCTGTGAGGCAGAGCTGTAGGAAGGTAGTGATGGTCACCTAGCAGCAGTCCTCAATGGTGGAATTTCTCCTCAGACCTCTGTATAAATATCTTCTAGGTCATTTCCTGGACTATATAGCAAACTTACCTGACTTTCATCTGTCCTCAAATTAGGAGATTTTGAGGCTTTTAATATGAAGGCATGGCAAGAAGCTGGCTTGAATGTTGGCGTCCTTGTTATCTTGCAAGGGAGGGCTTTTCCAGTGAAAAATAGTTGTATTTCTCTATCACCCATATGTTGCACAGCAGAGCAGGAGCCTGAAGTCTGGCAATGATGGTTCCTACTCTTCCTCCCTGGCTCAAGAAATCTTTAAGCAATGTCCTGCTGTGGTATCTGCTACTATGTTTAACAACATTGTAATGATGTAATTTTAACAGCTTGGTGTTTCTGCTAATTGTATCATAAATGTAGCCAACAGTGCTGATATTTTATTTGCCACAGGTAGGTTCCAGGGTTAATTCTCCTTTGATTTAAAGGAAAAAAAAAGTTATTACGTGGTAATGCATTCAAAATGAATAAACTTGCCTGTGTAAAGTGAATGCAATGTCTGAAGATATTGTACCGATCGAATTAGAAGCAACGGTCTGTTTACCTGTGCTTTCTTCAGCTGTGCCACTGAATGGATGTTAGTTCACAGCTTTCAGAACTGTTATTGTATGCAGCATACAGACACTCTTGCATACTTTACTCTGAATTTCTACCTGTGGAGGCTGTATACGGACACCCAACATTTCCTTAGGCTCCTGGCAAAACATGTTTATTGTACCTGTTCCCAAAGGGAAAATTCAGTCCACCTTTTTTGCAGCTTTAAATCATTAAGATAGTTATGACTGACAAAGAATATAACAGTGGATAGGAATATGGAAACAATTAGGGCAACAAGCATTACTTGTTCAATGGCTTAGGTAAGATGCACAGTATCTTACAATATATAAGCGGTGAAGGATAGAGACGGACCTCTACTTGCAACACCCAGTGAGAGTTTTTGTAGGGCATTTCTGTTTCAAACAAGTGTAACTCCCTGCAAGGTATCCTGAAAAATTAGTGTTGTAGAAATGCCAAAAGGAATTAAGTAGACACATTTAAATTGAAAGGAAACAATTCAACAAATTCTTCTTCAACTTGCAAATACCTCTCCAAGCATCCACAAGCTAAAATAATAATTGAAAATAAAGTTTTCCCTGCTATTCTGGTCTGCCATTATAAGTGCATGTTGCTATCTGCAAAAGGAAATAATCAGAATGCAATTTTCTGTATTCATAGTGTGAAATTTGCCTCAGTGGTGTGAATGCAGAATAATGGGTTAAGGTAAGGCAAATATGTATATGTCATTCTTTTTGTAAAATACCAGACATGCCCATGACTTATCAGTGTGAAACGTTATGTGTGTCTAGTATGATGATGTAGTAGTCTCAGACATAGCATGCAATGTGGCAGTTACTATGGTAACAAGATGTTTTTCATTGAAGAGCCATTAAGATGGTGGCATATAAATAACATATGTACAGTACATCATCTATGAAAGAGCAGTTCTTGTCCAGGGATTGTAAGCACATGCTTTTGTTCCCTTTTCCTTTTTTTTTTTTTTTTTCCCACCTCCTTACCCAAATTCTTATATATTTTTGATGTCATATGATCAGCCTGCCTCATTTTTAGCACTTTGCCTCTTTGAAGCTGTAGTGCTTGCAGACCTGATATGGTGCAATGAGAGGTGACTGAATAATGTGCTTGTTGTTAAGGACTGAAGACAAAAGGAAGCAAAGCGGGTGAGACTCATTCCACAACACCTAAGTGTGATCAGTTAAGACTTGTTCAGTTAAGAGTGAAAAAAAAAAAGTCTGGAGCAGTTTGTCCCAGTGCATGCTTAAATGTTTTATTGTGTTTAAGTTTAGCCAGCAAAGTAATTCAGTGGACTTCAGTTAGGTAATTTATTGGATTAAAGCTAAACAAGGGTTGAAATGTTTTTCTGAGCTGAGGCTTGGCAATTCAGATTCATGTCAGATCAAGTCACTATATATTTGTTGGGACCAAACGTTGTAGAGACTCTGTTACCACTTTTCCACCTGTTTGGAGAAGTCAGCAGGGCTAAGGCAGCAAAGAAGATAAGTAATCCCACTGCAATGCAAACAGCAGTGAAAGCAAGCACCTCTTTTCCCACTCTCCTGCTGTCCAGTCATATAGTGCAGAAGATGCAGTTTGGATTCTGAAAACCAGAGAATTTTAATTTATGTGGAAATTTGTGAAGGTGAACAATTTACATCATTCAGTGAAAATTCCCTGACTACCACGATGTTCGTTAACTAAAATAATTTTTGCTTACTTGGGTGAAGTATCAGATATTGCAAAAGTAGGATTTTAGTCCTTTCAATATTGCTCTCTAACCTGAAAAAGGAATGAAATACACTGAGGAGGAGAGGCATTTCTCAAGAAAAGAAGACTTAGGGGGGACCTAATTAGTGTTTATAAATATCTTAGGCAGGGGATGCAGGGGGAATTGGCCAGACCCTTTTCAGTGGTTTGTGGGGACAGCACTAGGGGCAATGGCTGTAAACTGGAGCATAGGAAGTTCCGCACCAACATGGGGAAGAACTTTTTCACAGTGAGGGTGACAGAGCCCTGGGACAGGCTGCCCAGGGAGGGGGTGGAGTCTCTTTCTCTGGGGATATTCAAGTCTCGTCTGGATGCCTATCTATGTAATATGAGATAGGGAGCTGCTTTGGCAGGGGGGTTGGACCCGATGATCTCTCGAGGTCCCTTCCAACCCCTATGATTCTGTGATTCTGTGATTCTGTGATTTCAGCTTTAATACACCACTGCCAATAGCAGAACTTTTTGTCATTCTATGATGTATGTCCATTATGTGCCTTACACCACAGAGACATATTGTTGTTATCCTACTTGATAAAGCCATACACCATACCAGCTCCTTTGCTACATAGCAGTTAATTTACGTTTTCTTTCCAAAAGGAAAACCGGTGGAAATCCCCTATAAAAGTTCAGCAGAAACTGAAATTTAACACCAAGTAACAGCACAATCCTTGAACTCAGCAGTGCGTGTACCCAAAACCAACCTACTGCTTCCTCTGATTCTCTTACTACCACAAGAATTTTTGTGTTTACTGTTTATTGTTATTTTTCCCTTGTTTTGTCTTCTTTCCAAACACTCATTTTCAGAGGAAAAGCCTCACTGGCATGTCTGCATGGGCAGTCACCAAAGCACAATAGGAACTTTCACAAATCTAAACCAATTCAATCCCAAAGTTAATGTTATCAGCATTCCACTGTCAATTATCCCAAATCACTTCAAGAACATAAATGAAAGAGCTGTGGCAGAATCTTGTACGGGTGAGCTGTGGCACCCAGGAAGATGGCATCTGGGTTGCCTGCTCATCACTTTTGTTATGTGAGGCACAGAGGAATAAATGGTTGTCTTGCAACTGCAAAGATGATTTAGCCACTACTAGTGAGAAGCACAGAATTCCCAGAGGACAGCCCTCACTGGAGATGGGAACCTTCTGTTGTGTTTTCCTGTCCTGCATTAGAAATGAAAGCCAACTTGAATAATAATTGGATATGGAGTTGACTTGCAATGACTGCTCAGTTTCATTGATTCAAGGGCAGAAATCACAGTGTTTACTCCAAGGAATGATCAGTCTTCATATTCCTGCAGGAAGTACTTTCTGTTGAAAATTATATTCTTAGCGATAGTTTTATTTCAAATTCTAAGAACAGAAGGCTGAGAAACTTCTGTGACAGTGTGTGATAAATATGGGCAAACGCTGAATTTCTGTGATGGTTCTATGTATATGCAGTCAAAACAAAGCTATACATTGAAAATCTCAGGCATTATTAAGTTTGTAAATTCAATAATTTAAGAGCTGGAATTCCAGGTTTTGAGAGCAACCTTAACTTGATACCTGACTTGGGTCAGAATCCATGTAAACTGATAATGTTTTTAAGAACTTTATGACTACTTTTTCCTAAGGTTCCACCTTTGGAGATAGATAGACAGATAGATAGATACATACATACATACATGCACACAGATGTAAATTAAGGCCTACTAATATTGCATTTCTGGACTAAGGAAGAAGCTAAAGCTGAAAACTTTTTGTTCATCTTTTCACGGGGAGGTGGATCATTTTCATCAACCTCTATCCCCCAAAAAATCTGGATGAGTGACACTTGTGTAAGGTATGTCTCCATCCCTCCTAGATGAACAAATGTATGTCAGCTTCTATGACAGAAGGTGAATTGGTAGGATTCAAGCAAACTGAGTTAACTCGAATCTGCCACAGCGTCACTCTCTGACAGTGGGTAATTCAGTCAGGTCCTGTCTCTCTGTCAGGTGGATGGTAAGGAAAAAGAAATTTTGGGAAAGCAGCCTCCTATGCAAAAGATACTTCAGGATGCTGACAGCAGAAATCATTAAAGGGTGAAGTTGCACTGTGCCAATGTTGTTGCTTTTCTGTAATGATATACAATAGAAAATAAACCCAAAACATTCATTAGACTAATTAGGGGCACATCTTCGTAATCCCTTACAACATCTAGTAATGATTAAAAAAGTAATTAAAACACTTTATTGTTGAAAAAAGAATATTTTTCTAATTGCAGTGTTTTACAAATGTGTTTTTGACTGTAACATCAAATTCCAGTTAACTCAACCTGTAGCTGAGATCAGCAGCTACCAGATGCTAACCTACATTCCCACATACCATGTTTTAAAGTCAAAATAAACAAGTACTAGGAAACAGAAATAGATGTAGAAAATTCAAATAAACAAAACATCCAAGACAAGTAAGGAGCTACAAGCTGGTGAGTCAGTCACCAAGGGCAGCACACGATACTGTGTAGCTGCAGTCAGCTCTCATTTCTGTACTAAACCTGTCCTCTCTGCTGGCCTGTGCCCAGCCCTGTGCTGGCCACTGAAGCTGATGGGACTCAGCTTACATCCCTGAGACACACCTAAGTGGGTCCTACTGCGGGATCAGTATTGAATTGGAAGTGCCACAAGAGCAACAGTAGAAGGCAGTTTAGATGTGGTAGTATAGTGCTTTGCCCAGGAGGAACCTTCTCTTGCATCACTCCTTGGCTCTGTTGTGCCTCTGCCTGCTGCCTCTGTGTGAATGTTTTTTGCCTCCACTGTGCTTTCTGCGTTGGTGCTTCTTGATCTGGGCATAGTTTCTAAATGGCTAGTGGAGCAGCAGTCGCCCATGGGAGTTGGTTGATGAGCAGTACTGTCCTCAATTACATGGTGTGATGTGGCTGAGCTGCTCAGTCTCTTTGAGAGTATCCTCTGTGCTAGATTGTCCTTTTGCTGTTCATGGATGTCTTTCACTGATGTCACAGCAGTAATGTATGTATACGTGACAATACAATCTGAAGCTTGATATCAGCTCTTTCTTGATTTTTGCAACTTACTTCTGCTAATATCACAATGACAAAACTATCCCAGGATTCTGCTGCTGGTTTCATATTTCTGCTCTCAGGATTTCTCCTTCTAAAGGCACATTTATATTGATCTTTCCAACTTATAAGAATACCATATAAATAATGTCCTTTTCTCCACAAGCTTTTACTCATAACCAACTTCAAGAGAAAAGCTAAAAAAGATGTATTGTATTTTCCATTTATTTTCAAGTGCACACATAGTACTTTCCATATTTCTTCAATAACTAGCATTAAAGTTTTCATCCTGGAGGAGACTCTTTAGGATCCCCAGAAAATCATAGACCTCGTTGAAGGCATTTGTCTTTAGAACTGGCACGGCTTGTGTATGGAGAGCTTTCATTTGCCTATTGTATAAACATATGATGACTATTTATAGTTGCACAAAGCAATGAAGAACACAAACAATGGTTTAATTTCTAACAGATTGGATTTAATTTCAACGCGTGACTTATTTTGTATAATGAATACAAGGCAAGCTAGTTAAGTTGTACATGCTAACACACCTATCGTTTTCATGTCCATGGGGGATGAAGAAATGGGAAAGCTACTTTGGAGGAAGGATAAATAAATACATATACACATACTTTAAAAATCCACTACATATACTTTGGCTTTCTATGAATAGGAAAGCACAAGTAAGATGTTTGAATGTAGTACAATCCTTGAACCTGATATACACAGAAAATAGAACTTAAAGTTACCTCTTTAGAGCAAGATAGAAAAGGTGTTTCTCTTTGGCATGGCTATGCTTAATGGAGTAATTTAAATTTAACTTTACCTTCATATATTCCAGTTATTTTAGAGACTGATGAGAGGAATTTATCTATTTATATGTTTGCTGATGATGATTATGGAAAAAATGATGTTGTTTATAGAAATAGATAGCGTTTAGCTTTATTTTCTTCAGTCCTTTTAATTCTTTGTTGCCACCAGAAATATATGGTGTACTAGGCTCTTTCTGGTCTAAATTGGACTTTTTTCTTTTAGCTGCATGCTCCTTGTAATGCAAAACAGTAGGCAGTGATCCATGCAGGCTTCCATTTATAATATTAATACAAGCCATGTTCCATGCTAATACATCTCATTAATATTAAAGCAAGAAGTGTAAGACTGGTGAGTGCTTAATCATTTGCAATTAGCACCTAACAGCTAATTCGGTAGAGGGCTTTTAGAAGGAAAAAAGTGTGTATGTGGAAAGGGGGAGAGGAGGGAGCAGCAGTTTGCTAAATGCTGGTTGATTTAACTTAAAGTATTTAATACTGTGAAAACTTAGTAATTAGAAGAATTCTCGTCACCAGACAACTTTCCCTTAATTGATCATTTACAAATAAAAAAAAGTAAAACCTTATTTTCCTTAGAAAAGAGAGCAATGACAGTGTGAGCCATAAAGTCCCTTCATTAATTTAGTTGGAGATTGTAGGATTATCTGAAGTTTAATCTGCTCAAGGCAGGAATCTTGTCTTTGCTGAAATGCAGAGCACCATACTGAACTGGTTGGGTTATTTATGTGTGTAGAAAGCGAATCTAATCAGCCTGCAGCTGAAGTCTCCAAATCTGATTGCTAAAATACTAATCTATAAAATCTAGTGAGGAAAAGAGGTTGTTGGATATTAAGTGTAGCACCTTCCTGATATTCTTCACACTGTGTATTGTTTTGTTGTTTAGCTGCTGTTCTGGTGTCTCAAAGGCTGATATTGTTTGTAAGCTAGGGCTTGTCTGCTTGGGAAACTAAACTTTCCCAGGTGGAGAACCACCTAGTTAAGATTCAAAGTGTCTATCCTTTAGTACTGAGAAAAATTACATCCAGTAATTATCAAGTAAGTATCAATAAATTACCTCTTTGCCTTGTCTCCCATCCCAGTTGCATTTCATGACTTCTCAGATGCTACTTGCCCAGTTGTGTTAGTGCCTGCTACAAACTGAGTCTTTTTTTGAAAAAGGGTGAATGGCGCTCTTGAGAGCGTGAAGGCTTTGAAAGCAGGACACACTGTTCCTGGTTTGCTTTTGATTTTCTGTGGTGCTTTGTCTAAGACATAACACTTTCAGTTGCAAGAACCCCATATATGCAATTAGAGGGATAAAAGTGTTGCCTCTAACTGGGGATTTGAGTGTTCTAAAGAAGTGCTTGTGTTTTTCTGGATAAGGTTGCTGCATACGTATATATGTTACACTAGCCTTTTTGTGAATCATAGACAAAAACTATTGCTATATACCGATGTCTATAATGAGGAAATAACATCCTTGAGGTAGAAGTAGCTTCACTGTCAACAACTTTGAGAATTAAGTGTAATTTCACATATTAGGAGTAATCTGAGAAGTTTTACCATGTGGATAGGAGCTAAAATGTCTCACTTCCTACCTCTCTCCTCTTTCTCTCTCTACCTCTTGTTATTGCATGTTGTTCCTATTTTATGTTTTCTGTTCTTTCTTTTTGTCATGGCAGTTTGCATTTAATTCCTTTTTCCAATTGCTTATGCCTCATCTGTATAATAACCTCAGGACTCTCTACCACTTCTTCTTCATGCACTGCTCCCCACATGCATAACCTGACCTGAGAAGAAACAACCTGTCGCAGCTCATTGATTTTGGCAGGTATGAAGCAGAGGCTATATGGGAGCAAACCTTGCAGTGCAGAATGGAGCCCATTCTCTCTCTGACCCCACTTATGACAGCTATTTCCAAACAGTTCTTATGTATTGGCCAACTTTCATTCATATCGTAACGGCTGAAGAAACTAATGACTCTCAGACATTCAATGTGCTGCTCATCAGGGAACCATAATGCTTTCAGTAGGGTCTGTACTTCCTTTTTTCTCACAGGTCTTCCAGTGTAGAGATGCTGAATAGTATTTTTCAAATACAATGTCCCAAGCTTTGACAGTTGAAAAATTAAATAGCACTTAAAAACTTGACAGTGATAGGGAGTGGGAAGCTTACAAATAATACTGTGAGGAATATATTTCTAGATTACAATTATAAAAAGATTGGAGAGCCATAAAAAAATAGAGAACAGTGAAAAGCTGCGATCTGACTCATTTGGAAGCTTAAAGGAGAAGGCTCTTGCAATGGCAGCAACAATCAAATAGATAATAGGCATAAGAATTAGTAAATGGGTCTGACAAGCATCATGAGAGCTGAAAAGGAACTTGTTCATGATCTTTTCCTCTCGGACCTCGATCCGAAAAAGTTGTCTATCCTTGCCTGAAGAAAAGCATGAGGGATGGACAAGAAAAGGACAACACAAAAGAGGTGCTGGATTAAATTAACAAAATGCTGTAACTCGTGTGTATTGTTCTGCTTTAGAGAAATATTGGAAAAGTGGCTTAGGGGAAAACAGGGAAAAAAATTAGAGAAAGAAAAAGGAGAAGAAAAAATTTTCCAAGAGTGGTTTCAAGATTTGGGAAAAGAAAGTATGTTAAGTCAGCAGCACACAAAAATAGCAATGGTATGGAGGGATAAGAGTAACAAAAGATGAAACAAATAATGGGAGACCTGACTAGAAAGAAGATGAAACAAAAGAAAGCAAAGGAGAATCAAAGCAGGAGAAAGTACAGAAGAAGGACATGCAAGGGGAAAAGATTCAAAGGTGCTGTTGGAATATATCAGTAACATGAAGAGAAGGGTGAGCATGGGCTTTTACTGGAGGGGAAAGGGAGCCAGGAATAACAGAGGATGGATGAGTGTGGTTAAAAGATGACCAGTATTAAAATTCATCTGTGTAATCTCTTTTCACCTCTGCAAACCTTTGCCTAGGCAGTCTCCTGTTCCAACCTTTTTCCGTCAGCAGAGAAGGCAGTAATGACACCCAGCGCCTGGGACACGCTGATAGGCGAGGTGAAAAAAAACTCTTTGGAAAGGAAAGGACAAACCTCTCAAAAAGAAGTCATTCACTTGTCAAATTAGTGGCTTTAATGAAAGTGGATAGAGACTAATGAAAGGTTAAACCTGTAAATTGCAATCTAACAAATGGGTTCACAGAAGATAGATCTCTTTTTATGGTAAGAAAAGAAATAATACTGACAAAATATTATTACCTTGGAGAGACCATGACCAGAGTGTGATTCCCTCAGACAGCAGCGTGCTCTCCTGCTGTTCTTCTGAGCCGGGCACTCCTGCTTCTCTTGAAGGATTGACAGACAAACAGCTCTTCATTGATCACTGTACTTTGAGAGTGCTTTGATCATTACACTGAGTCTTCAGGAATATATACTATAATGATATCTCTGCCAGAACCCAGGCAGTTCAAAATAGAAGCATTAAGTTCAGTCAAAAGCCTTACGTTTACATATTGTGAAGGGTTTTGGAATTATATAGGAGGTAAATTTTTACAGTGAAGTACTTATGACAAAATTACAACAAAATCATAACTAAAAATAAGATTGAGATTGATTTAGCTTCTTTAATCTTTTCTATACTTTTTTTTATATTTCTCGCATTTTTTATGGCTTTAGTTGTTGTTGAAGGGCTGCTCACTCTAACTCTGAGAGGTGTGAATGTGTAAATGTAAGATAGCATTGGAGACTTAACAGGGTACGTACTGTACGCCGATTCAGCTGAACTGTTCCTTGCAACTCACCCTTCATCTCTTAGAGACTTCTTTCTTATGTGTCCTGTTTTCCCTTTTTTTTTCTTCCTGACTTCTTTCCTGGAAATTCTTCCTTATCTTGCATGTTGCTTATTACATGGACTAGTTAAACCAGCACTGATCTTGTCTCAAGAAGAATGAGTCACATTTGCATTTTCAAGTTCTTTGGGGCAGTGAACTTCTGCTTTTACTCACTGTTGGTGAAGGGCATTTTTAATAATTAGCAATAATAAAAATGAAGTCGTTCAAGAGTGAAAGACTGGCTTCAAGATGTTACACTCTGCTATGTAATTATTTAATTTCACCATGCACCACCAACTGCTTGCACACGATGTGCCTTCCTTAAGGTTGGCTTATGTTGTTGTTCAGAAGTTTCAGGCAAATCAAGAAACTTCCTTTCCAATCTGTAGAAGAGAGATCATGAATATTCTTTTCTTCCAAATAAGATGCAGTTTTAAGTAGGACATGAATATAATAAGTGCGTTGTGCAAGGGTTATACTTCTAATTTTTCAGCAGTTCGGATATTTAGTAATTTGGTGTCACATCAGGAAGTTTTAATTTGAGTGTTTTATTGTGCCATACATTTAGTAGCAATCTGATACTGGAGAGAGGAAATTGCTGCAGTCCCTATTTTTCATGGTTTGTTTGAATGAATAATTAACTATCACACATGATTAATTTAAAATATTTAATAATAAACCATTTCAGTACACCTCATGTAGCATTCTGTATCACTTCCACAGTGTGCTGCATGTAAAAATTTGGTAGTAAAAAGTGGATGTAGCAGTGCACAAGTGCTACAAGTGTGGAGCACGGCAGTTGGGTCATGGAGGGCAGCACTCTGCCCTCCTTAAACCCGGCTGAGGGACTGCTACACCAAATGGTAGTAGGATGGAGGAGGGAATGGGATAAGATCAGTTACCAATAGTTGCAAAAAAATCTTTAAAAAGGAAGAGGTGCAGCAATTTTAAATGAACAAAAAAGAATGAGGTGATTAGTCAAATTTTGTGAGGCGGGAAAGATTAATCTGGTTACTTCAGATGATCCGGTGGATCATCAGCCGGGTGACCAGTGTGTAGCTTTGTCACCAACTGGATGTATACTCTAAATAATTTCATGTACTTGTGCCCTAGGTTTTCTCTGTGCAGAAGAAATATTGATGCTTATAAGTATTTTGAGATCACAGAAAAACCGCTCTCAGATTCAGCGTATTAAGTAGCATTACCAGGTTGTGCACGAGGGAATTCAGCTTGCGGAGTTCCGTGTGTTTTAGGAAATGGGGTTTGAAGCCAGTGCCAAACACAGAACAGCAATAATTGGAGGTGGAGTGTGGCTTAGCAGACATGGACAGTCTGGTGCTCTCCACTTACTGTGATGAAATAGTCACAAAGAGAGCATCACTTTGTAAAAAAAAAACCCAAACAAACCTCTTTCACAGTACCTGGAAAACAAAAAGGAGAAAGTAATTGAGTATAAGAAAGAGGAGCAGGAAGAAGTAGAAGAGAGAAAGGAAACTTCTACTACTTCTACTGAAACTGCCTGAAAGACTCATCTTCCAGGTGTTTTCTATGCAGTCCCTGGAGGAGCCCAGGAGGAGCTCTTGGGCAGCCTGTCAGGTGCCCCTCTCCCACCAGCTCTCAGCCATGTGGGGAATCCCACTTCCTTTCTCAGATGTAGGATTGCAGCAGCCAGGGATACTATAATCTCAAAACTTTACATAAAAGCTGATATTATATCATGTCCTTCCACTGGTAATGAGTACTTCCTGAAGACTAAATTAATCACAGGATTTCTGGGCAAGAAAACAAACTTTTTAAACATAATCCACATTAATATCCAAAACTTTGATGCTATAACAGTCTGAGTCAGTGAAAGTCCCACTGGTTTCTGTGTAGAGCTGAGTGTTTCTCAAGAGGTACACTGCAGCTTGCATCAGTGAACCAAAGCTGGGCTCTATTTCAGTCTTGTTCCCTATGTGGAATACATCTCCTTGGCACTGGCTTCTGGCTAGCTGGTGACTTTTAAGCAGAGAAGGAAAAAAAAACAGTTGCAGTTTTGTGGGGTTGTTTTTGGTAATATTATTCTCATTAAACTTTTTCCTTTTTGTATCATGGATTTTTTTTTAATTGGTCACCTTAAATCAGGCATTAAATTCAGTTTTTCCTTTTATAAGCTGGTGGTATAGCCAATGTGATTTCTCCCAAACCCTTTCTCACTCCTGGCTTGTAAGCAACAAGTTAGTATGTCCAAAAAAACTTACTTCATTGTTTTGGCTGCAGTTTTTGAATAAGCATGTTATTTTTAAGTATCTTTGACACTTCTAAATAGGCCAACAAGAAGCATAAGCAAAATTAGCCAAGGTAGAGGCATTTATCCAGTTACATGCAGTTTGCCTTTTCTTTCCTATTGAACCCAAATTTGAGTCTTCCTTCTCATGCATTGTGGGCAGGACAGAGTCCAATGTTGGGACTTGCCTGTAAATGATCTTTGGTTTATGAGAAGATCATACAAATTTGAAGCTGATCCAAAACTCATCAGGCCTTGGGGAGTCTTTCTATTTACTTCATCAACTTTGGAACAGGCACTGTGTAAAGGAGGGAGTATGTATCTATCTGAGCTGTTGCTAATAGAAAGTCCCTCAAGGACAAGTAGTCCATAAAAACTGAGTTTTACTATCAGACAAGGTGTGGTCAGAATTGCTGGGAAATGTGCTGAAAAAGTTCTCAGCAGCCTGTGTTAATAGACTTTCTGTAGATTTCTACTCATATTTGAAAGTTTTCCTTGGTGTCTTGTAAATACAAATGATCCACCCTTAACTCCCTGTTAATGTGGTAAGTACAACTGTCATTTTCTCACAGAGAAACCTAGGTTGACACAGTTACATTAAGATATTGTGAGGGTCAGATATGATAACAATAGGTACAAGGAGAGAAAGCTGTTTTGCCATTGATACGAGCAAGAGCAAGGATGGATCCCAAATAAAACATCAGCTTTTAATGAAAATTCCACATTGTATAGAGGTAAAATACATTGTATTGTAATTAAAGCTCAATTTTCTTATTTTCTGGCAAGCTTTCCTGTTTCTTGGTGCATGCAAAAATAACGTGCACCAAGTTGTTAAGAAATTCTGACAACATTTAAAGAAGGACTGCAGTGCTCCTTGTTGTATGGAGTGCACTGTGTTTCCCTAATATGTTGCAAGGTCTGTATGAGTCTCAAGGAAAAAAGATCTGTAAAAGTCTAAGTACAATTTTTGTCATAGAGCTTGCATTTTCCCATGTTATCTGTTTATACAGTGTGGAATTTTTAAAAATAAATTATATAAATATTTATGCAAATGTTGATTTATTATTCAGTAATCAATCTTTGTTGGATATATTATAGCGTAATCAGTTGTATGTTAAAAAGCATTTAATTTCATGCCTAATTAACATATTATAAATTGAGGAGAGAAAATTAAATTATTATGGACAGTTTGCAAATGTAATACATACAGTGTTCTTCAGTAATTGCATGAATATCGGGTGTAATGTGATGTGTTACTGCCACTCTCTTTTGAGCTCGCTCTGTACTGGTAGAGTGGAGCGAATGGGCTCCAAGGGACATGTACTGTACTGCCCCGAAGCTGCATCAGATTCCCATTAACATCAAAGCAAACTGTGTGCAGAGGCAGAGAACAGTATATGGCCCAGGGTGTGTAAATTAGATCAGCTCCGTGTAGGCATCTGGAATTTTGAAACACGTCTACCTTTTGAGGAGCAATTTCCTGTAACTTGATTATTTTGGCAAATGGCTGCATAGTTTGGGCCCAATCCTCCTCTTTGTTTAGTCAGGGGCAATATTCCCACTGACTTCAATGGGAACAGGACAAGATGCCAAAAAGCGCGTGTGTAGCTTGTGGAGTTCGGCTATGCCTAATTTCACAGCACTGCGGATTTCGCAAGAATTCCTGCCACAGAATACTGTTGTCTTGTTTTGTGCTGTCTCTGCACCTCACATAAGAAAATTCTGCTTTCTGCAAAGGGAGTAATGATTTCCTGAGCAACTGCAGAGACAATATGTATTGGTTCATAATATTTTCTTTGGGATCCCTGACTCCCAGGGAATTTGAAGCCAGCTGTTTGCATTGCATTTACAGTGCTTAGGACCTAGGATTTCTGAATATGGTAGAAGCTTGACTTTTATCTAATTAAATGTACTTTGTAATGGAAAATCTGATACAATATACAGAGCTGGGGTCAAAAAAACGAAGGGCAGAGCAGCACTGCTTAGTTTTATTCAGCCGAACCATGCAAATTGACTCCCAACTGAATAGTTACTGTTAGCTGAATAACTGAGTAATCTTTGTTGTTTAGAGATAAATAATAATACATGTTACTGAATTCCACTGACAAATAAATCATTTAATGATTGAGATTATATAAACATGCATATTGGAAAAAAACCTTGAGAAGTAAAGCTCCCTTCAGTCGATAACAGGACAGTTTTGTAAACCACTTAAAGCTGTGATAAAATCCTACTTGACTGGCCCACGAGCAGATGTGACAAGTTGAATTTATTTCCTCTCTTACCAGGAAGCTTTGCAGGAAACTCTTAACATATGGTGCTTTTCACTTCCATCTAGAGCTATAAATGTTATTGGAAAAGGATGTTCCCAGGAGCAGCAAGTTTCTGACGTTTCTGCCAAATGGACTCCAAATGATCCTTCTGTGGTTCTGAATTCCCCGAGTTCTTAGGAGCTGGCAGCCAAGAATCTCTGATCTAAACACAACTCACTAATTTAATTATTTTATTGTCGTTCTGTGGAAGGTTCTTGCAGACCAGTGACTTTGCATCTGTATTGGATCTAGCTAGGCAGGAAGCACAAGTTAGAAGAGCATAAATATTTTGTTTCTTAACTGCTTTTTTCTTGAAAACTTGGAAACCATTTCACACACAAATCAGTCGCACAAGTGTGAATGCAGAGGAACGAGAAATAGAGATAAAAGTAACATCAACTTTTATTTGCTTTATATTTTGAATGTCTATGTTTCTTTGGGAGACTGAGTATTCTGGATCCAGTAGGTAGGAGTAGTAATGAAA
Organism: Zapornia atra; assembly: GCA_013400835.1. Taxonomy (NCBI): domain Eukaryota; kingdom Metazoa; phylum Chordata; class Aves; order Gruiformes; family Rallidae; genus Zapornia; species Zapornia atra. The sequence continues at coordinate 24,480 of VZTU01030915.1, read as the reverse complement.
ATCATAACATAACATTGTGCAGCTGCACTTGAGTTCTTCCCCTACCCTCTCTTCAAAAAGGTAAATTGAGCACTTGTATGGAGAGTAAGTAATTTAATCCCTTGTATCTGGTTTATAGTAGCACAAGAAGTTCAGGAGAACACCAAAGTGTATGGTTTTTATTAATGTGGTTCCAGAATATTTCACTTTAAGAAACTAAATGACTAAATTTTCCATATTTTCTTTTGGAAGATTCGCTACCAGCTACAAAACTGCATTTCTTCTTAGATTATGAATTTAACATTTCACTTGTAGGTTGAGTTGGAGGGTTGGAAGAGAAGGGAGTGGGTCATGTTTCAGGCAGGACCTACTTTGGAATGGCATCAAAAAGGGGAGGAATATGAGCTGGATCTGGTAATTCAGGAAACCCTGAACACACCCCCCCATGGTTACCAGAGCCCGAGCATGCCTGGCAGCAGTGTTTGGTGTGACCCTGAGCAAGTCCTCAGGCTCGGGGAGAGGGGAGACCAGGGGATTGTTTTGTCAGTCAACTTGTCTGTGCATAAAAATTTAGGCAGAGGCTGATGCTGACAGGAAAGTTTGAGTTCCTTGGACATGGGCACTTTGCCATAAAAGAGAAAGGATAAAGGTCTGTCTGACACTGATACAGTGTTTGACAAAATAAAGGAAATTGACTTAAAAGTCATCTTTGCCTTGGGTGTGACAGTGTGATTTAGCTTTTTTCTTTCCTCCTCTACAATGGAGGTTTGTACTAGATGAGCTGGGGGGGGAGATGACATCCAGAGGATTACTCTGTGAGTCTGCTATCCATAAGCTTGTGTTTATGTTGAGCGTGTAGGGAGAAAAAAACCCAGTGGATCTAACTGCCTAAGATCTTTTTCTGATAACTGCATTTTCATACAAAATGGGAAATGAAAGTTCTTGCACCAAAGAAGGTAGTGATTTATTTGATTTCACAAGACTTGGGATAGGTCCGAGGATGGGAAGAAGACACTCTGGAAGAATATTTCTGTTTCGTGAAAGATGGAAGGCAAAAATGGCCATGAGCAGTGTTGCTGAAATTTCTGCTGGTGATCTATAAACCAGGAAGAGTTGGAACTCCTGAAAGGCAACAGATAAAACGGGGTGAAGAGGGCTAGTAAAACCATTGAAATCATGGATAAAATGCTGAATGGCATTTAAAAATATGAAAAAGTCCAGGGAATCATAATGAGAAAGGAGAATTTTACCCACATCCACACATAAAAATCAGTACATTTTGTTGCTGTTCAAGAGAAGAGTTATCTTAAGAGGGAAGAACAGGGTAAAAATCTAAGATTGGATAAAAGTGATTAAAAAAAGCACAGTTATGCTCTTACTGTGTAGCTAGGTAAGGCTTTAAAATGTTTCTTTTCTTCCTCCTTGAAAGTACCAGCCTCTTAAACAGTGATGGGAAAATGCAGAAAAACATCTACCTGTACAGGATTAGATTCTGACAGGGCACTACTGATACAACGGTAGTGTTTTATCCTGCCCTTCTAACTTGGCATAGATCTCCATTGATTATGTTAATTGGTAGTGAATATTCTATGGCATTCCCCCCATGGGCTGCCTCAGCTGCAGAGGGAGAACCCAGGCTATGCTCATGCATATCCCAAGCCCAGATTTCAGGATCAAGTGGAAAAAAATGTTGATCACAGCACCTGCTTAGTGTTGTGTGCCCGGACACCATGCAACAGCATGAGACAGTTCTTACCTCTCCACTGTTTGCTGCTGCGTAACTGAGTCCAGTTCAGCCCTCACCTTCCAGTTGAGATTCCCAAATTGCTGTTAACTCAAGTGTATTATGGCCGTAATAGCCTGGATTGCCATATATCACATTAATTTATATCTTATATGTCTGGTTCCAGACTTACATGCAGAAGTATCAACACTCTGATATGTTTTTGAGCTAAACATTATTTTGATAACAAATAAATGCTGTTAGACATTTACTATCATGTTTTACAGCTTCAAAACATATGACATAGTCAGTGATATTCCTTAACACTTTAACTGTCCTAAATATCTGTAGCACTCGATTTAGTCTCAGTGAGTTAAATAAAAACTAACTCAAGAGAAAACAACGATTTAGTAAAATTTTGCTTCATTTGCATCTGTGCAACCTCATGGAATTCACTGCAGTACTTTTAAAGACACAATTTGGACAGTAATTTAGCAAATCTTCTTATGTAGTGGAGCTGTTAAACCTCAGTAAAAATATTTTAATAATCAATTGCTATTTAATTAACATGCAATTGCTGTCTTAGTAAATCTAAATTAAATCCCCATTTTAGCCACTTAATTCAAAGTGTGAATTAACATTCTCTATTGATAAGTAGTATTATAATAGGCTTTCAATCCTGAGTTGAAGAAAAAAATCAATTGAAACATTCAGTTGGATTCAGTATAAAATTAATCACATATTTCTAGCACAGAGTAAATTCCTTCTTGCACCTTTCCTTAGTGTGGTATATCTGTTCTTGGTCAGATCATCATGGAAAGGGGACAGACTGCACTTCTCCTTCCTAGCTTTCGCAAAGAGGACTGCAGTACCTCTTTCTTCCCTTCATAATTCTAGCATACTGTCGAAAAGATGGAGTAATGGAGTGGGCAGGTGCTTTTGGCAGAATGGACTTGGGGCTGCTTTGGGCAGACATTCTGGGACAGTCCCCCTGCTGCACAGGGAGTAAAGGCGATCTGATGAAGATTGGTGAAGAGAGAAAGAGACAAGGATGAGAATGAAAATGAAATGTATTTAGGCAGATAGAGAAGAAAGATGTACAAAAGGCAGAATAATAATTAAGGAGGTGGGAGACGCTAGATGCTTTTTTTCAGAATAAAGGGTCAGGAAAAATTTGCACAGAGGGAGAACTGGGATTGATGTATGCAGTGGGAAGGAGAAATGCCATGTGCTTTACCTCACTGATGGAGGTCATGATGTGAACTAGTCATTGACTCTAAGGAATGCATTGACCACACTTACCGTGTCCTATCCACCCCCGTGGATTTCAACCAAAGCCTAAGTAACGTTAAAGAGTCACATATTTCAGCTGTAGCCAATACTTTCTGCTAAATCTGTCTCTCATAATGATGTCTCAGCAGGACTGGGCCTCGTTCTTCTGTCACTGATCGGAGCAAATCCAATCGAAGCAAATTGGAGCCAATTGGTGTTTCCATTATGCAGTGGCAGGAGAATTGAACTCATTGTCACTAAGGATATATCAGTACTTCCTATTAATGTCAGTTTTCAGTTTTATAACATTTTGTTAAAAGTTCCCTCGGGCTGTATTCACTATACAGATTTTCAGAGAAGGAAGACATATTTTATATTGAGAGCTCATTTGGTTTATTGTTAGAGGATGCTTGTGTTCAGGACTTCAATGCATATTACTTTCAACAAGTGAAGACGTTGGCTTTTTTATTGTAGCTACTGGTCTGCAAATGGGCATTTCACCCAAATTTTCATTGGATAGCTTTATTGGGTTTTGGACCAATTTAAGCTGAATTAATGTTTCTTTGCTAAGCTCAATACTTGGCAATATAGTCATGCATTAGATTTTATAATAGATGACGTTTTTAATATTACATGCTCGGTATTAATAACAAAATTCCATGTTTTTCTAGAAAAGGACTATATTTTGCCATCGGGTATGAACATGCAACTTTTGCTAATTCAAGTAAAGGTTAAAAGGACAATTTCAAGTATTATAATATATTTTAGTTTGCCATTTTTTCTCTTTATTATTCTAAGTGGATCTTTAAATGTCCTAGCTAGTTTTATTTTATAAGTTTGAAGATGTATTACTTTGCCACACTTCTACTTTGGTTTGGTTTTTTATAGCTGTCTTGATTGCTGTCATTATTACAATTTCTTGCACTGTTTATTTATGATGTCATTTTAGCTTAAGGCTAGTGTGGTGTAATCATTCTGCCTTAAGCATCATTTTTCCCTACGGCATGAAGATGAACAGAGCAAACAGTACAAATTACAGATTGGAAATGTTGCTGACATTCTGTTTAGCAACAATAGAAATAAGCTTATGGCTACTCTCTTCCAGGTGTTTTTCTCCTCTCAGACTTTCTGATGTAAATCAGGAGTAATAGTGTTTATTCCAGTTAAATATGGTGTTTCTCAGTGAGGAGAATCTGCTACAGCAACAGTCTGTCCAGACCTTTACGGGGCTTGTGCCATATTGTTAGTCACACAGAAATATCATCCCTACACTTACACATTTTGCTAGCAGGCACCAGATACCTTCACTGGAGGTACTTTTGCAAGATACCCATGTTTATTAATACACCCTTTTTGGGAACATGGGCCCAGTAAATGCTTCTGCTAGACTTTGTACGCTCTCTTACAGCACTCTCTGATTTTTATCCTCTGGCCATGTTGCCAGAATGACTTCACACACCAGTCTTTGTTCCACTTCTGCAAAGACTCAAATTCTCTGTTTTCATTTCCAACAGGCCTCGGTTTATCCCAAATATTAAGTTAATACGACATCATTTATTTTTATGGAGTCTCTTTTTCTGTTTAACTCTCTTTAACTAGTGAGACAGCTTTCTTTGGTGAGTAGTTTTTGTAAATAGCTGTGATTCTGTAGCTTTCTTGAGAACACTTCATTTGTTAGCATCTGATTCACGAAATAGAAGCTGTTTGTTAGTTTTGACCAGGCACAGAGCCTGCATAGGACATATTTTAATGTATTTAGTTGAATAAGCAGAATCCTAAAAAATAGATCTTTTTTCCAGTGCAAATACTTGTCTTCATAAATTCAGCATTTGCTTTCCATGAGAATTTGCTGATACATCTTTTAAATTCACAAACATCCTTCCTCCTAGACTTGTTTGTTAAAATATTAAGAAGGTAATAAATACAAAGAAGCTTAAGCATACTAATTTAAAAATATGAAATCATTTTTGCAGAGACATTTCTTCATTATTTGCTCAGTTCTAATTTGGACTCTTTACCACCAAGACGTGAGCTGGACCCCTAACTCATTTTAAATAAATTACTGAACAAATGATAATGACTTTTGGTCATTATCAGCATGGGCTAAATTCATGCTGGTTTTCATCAGATGAAAGACTGTGTCACACTATGATTCCCTTGAGCCATCCAGTCCCTCAGCTATCAGCAGCACTTTAATTTTCTCTTAGAGACAGTATAATGTGAGCACTCAGCCTGGTTCACTCAGAAAATGTGGTAATTTTTCATACTTTCAAACACAGATGTTCTACCAAGTTTCATCCAGAGAGGCTAAATCTACATTTTAAAGCAAGGACACCCTAGATGTTACTTTTGAAATAACATACAACATGGCACAAAGAAATAAATGAATATAATTGTGTAACAAAAGTTATAAATCAGACCCAGGAGACAGGAATAACAAAATAAAAGTGAAAAATTCACCCTCTAATTACAGTGGTGAAGCCTCTGAGATTGTGAAAACATTCATTTGTATAATTCTGATTTATACAGTCCTTACAGGAGAATTTGCTAAACATCTTTCTTGAATATAATCTTGCAGATGGGAAAAAGTTTGTGGGTTTTTAATTCTCAGAAATTATGTGATATAATTCTAAGAGAACACTTACTGTCATGAACACATTTTGACTGTAGAAATCAGATGCCAGAACTTTAAAGAAAAAGATTTATCAAGAAATATTTTCTTTTAAAGGTCATTCTTAAATCTTTCCATTCTCTTTTTTGCATTATCAGAACATATGTTTTAATTTATAATGATTTTATAATTTTTTTAATAATTGTATTGTTTTAGATTTAGCTTACTGTTACATCACAAACATTCAAATGGTGTGTTCCTAGTCTCCAGCAAAATTTGAAAACTCCCTAAAGATTTGTGTACTCTTGATATTTTTGTGCATCTGGAGTTCAGCAAATAAAGAAACGTGAGGCTGTTTGTATGACAGTCGCCAACAAGCCCAAGCAGGGGCACGTTCCCAGGACCCGTGTCACCATTGCCCTACAGCCTTGGGGGGAAGCAGTAGGCACAGTGGTTGCAGAGAGCAAGCTGCAGACTTTTTTCCCTGAAGAAATAGAGAAACTAAATAAAACCATAGGTGACAAACCTGAGCCAAGAGTGCTTGGTGTCCTACTGTAGACTTGCAGGAATTGGCCTACAGGTAATGAATGTGCCTACCAGCTTAGGGGGTTGTGTTTAAACATCATGCAGTTTACTGATTGATGTAGACAGAGAATTAATGGGCAAGTTTGGCTTTTTAAGTTAGTGTTTAGTCTTCTCACTATTCTACATAATGTCACTGTTAAACTTGTCACAATTCTTTGTAGATACATCTCTGAAATGTTGCCAGCACTTAGAAAAAAGATTAATCTCTCCTTCCTCTGTGAGTTTTCTTGAGAAAAACAGTTAACATATTTGTTCTTCTTTCAAGTAGATTTTATCTTGCCCTATATAGAAATATCATGAGACGTCAACAAAGGATATCTATATACTGTATAGCAAACACATATCAGTTTAATGTTGTGCTTGTGAATATACGCCACTTTAGAAGTAGTAGAACTGTGATTCAGTTTCTCAAAAGAAAATAATTCAAGGTAGCAGGCCCTAATATATTCTTCTGTGAAGAAATACCTGCAGGCAAGGATAATATACAGATTCCCACGTAAATCCTGACATCCTTAGCTCAGTGAGTTTGGTTTGCATGCTCTCCTTAGAAGCTGGGGAGTGCAGAGGAATCTAAAGTTTGTTTGTAACTGAAAAACCCAGTGGGCTTCTCATTGCAACCTTTAATTTCTCTTATACGTCCATCGTGGCACTGTGGATGACACCTTCTCCAGAAGCAGTGTGCTTACCTTTGGTTACCAGAACATTCCTAGGTGTCTAATCTAAATCACAGATTGGCCTGCAGAGACCCCTAAACAGCACACACATGATGTTAATGCCTTAACAGCCTCAATCTGACTGTTTAGCAGATGTAGGTAATGTCTGGTAGGATATGTAGGAAAGCAGTTGATGCAGTAAGATGCTTAACAGTGTTTTAAAGCTAGAATCACAAGTTCCGGGGCTACTTTAGTTCTACAGAGCCCATATGGAAACTTCTGTGTGGGTTTTGGGTAGGATAGGATAGAAGAATCTTAAAATTAAGGGAAGTCTCGAGGTGAAAATAACTTGTGAGGGATGCCATGCCAGACAAACACGTCTACTTACTCTTTTCTTGCTTTGTACCTAACTTTATTTTTGTACTGAACTTTACTGAAGGCTGTCACTATAGATGAAAATATGTTTCAAAATATATTTTGAAAAATGAGATGATGGAATGTAGACTTTTATTGTTTATAGCAACTATCATGCCTAACAGTTTTTCCAGAATCTTTCTAGAATACTTACGTGGCTGTGGGTAGTGGTAATAACTGAGGAAAAAATATCAGAGCATTCAGTTAGTTAGACAAGGTGTATTTATTTTTTTTTTATTGAACATAAACTGGTAAGTAAGAAGATCAAATATCTCTGGTAAGATTTTTGACCCCACCAGTCTCTGCTGTAACCTCACTGGCTTTATCAAATAGATGAAGATACAGTACCCTGTCACCTATTTACTGCTGAAGTCAATCAGACAGAGAAGTGGGCTGCTAATAAAAAAAAATAAAGGGTTTTAAACTTCCCTTAAGAAAATGAAAACTGGAAATATGTTATGGATTAATCTCACTTTTAAAAGCACCAGAATTTTCAGTTTGCTTTCAAAAATGTGAAAATAGCCCAATTTTCTGTAATTACTTCAGTGTTTCTTTCATAGTTAAAACTATTGAGGTACCTGAAATGTACCTTGAATATAGGAAATTATCTTTTCTTTAGTATCTGTTATAATTATTGTATTAGTAGTATTCTTTCCTTGTCTGAAAATGCAGAAAATTCTACGGTTTGTGGGTTTTTTAAAGTAAACTACATTATTTAAATGCATAAATTTGCTTAAGCCTCAATGGGTTACTCTGACTTGTAAGGCTGTTACTTTCCCAGTTCAACCAATAATGATTCTGCAAAGATATTCCGTTCGAGAAAGTATTTAAATAAACTTTCTTCATCCAAAAATGAGATGCAGCATATTTACATTTTTATTTGATGAAGCCTGTTCCTGCTATCTTTGTTCTTAATTTGGTCTCAAAAGAATTAGTAGTAAGAGGAAAAATAGTCTGTAAATATGTATGAAATCAAATTTAGTGGGTAGGCTAAAAGGTATTGACTGCCAGCAGTGCTAAACGGCAGGAGGCAAAATTTCCTCCATAGTTTTCTTCTTGGCTGGAAACACATTGCCTTCCATCTAGATTATTTAATCCTCAAAATGCACATCAAAGCTTCTCATCGGGTGGTGTATGTCTTTATAGGCAGTTGAATGTCAAAGATTTAGCTTAAAGATTTTTGAAAAATGTAAAACATAATAGATCCCAGATAATAACACAGCAGTGAAGCTCCGGTACTATTCCTTCCAGCAAAGTACTGGTATCACAGGTTGTAGCTAATCTTTGTGGCAAAAGGGAGAGCAAATTTCCTACATGAGAATTTGTGACATCCATCCAACAGATAGAAATAAAATGATCGAGTCATGTTACTGGACTAATATTAGCTTGTTAACAATCCCCTTCTCTCTTTACACATGTGGTTTGTCAGAACAATAGGCTATGAGTTATCTCACTCCTCCAGCCCAATTAGCCAGTGGAAAAATGTATGCAAAATATGCATGAAACATTTTCCTCTTGTATATTCTTAATAGGATGCAGGCTTCAACACTGTCCCTCTAATTTAATTCATTCTTTGGCAAGAGCTGATTACTTGTAAGGATTGCATCAATTCTCATGAATGATTATCTCATTCTTAGGGAGTATCTTAAAAACCTTTTAAACAATTTTGGTTTGTATTTCTGAGCTTGAATTTTGCCCTGACATGAGTACATAAAATAGCCAGGCATTTGTAAGGAGCCCTGCCAGGAGGCTCTGCAGAAATGTGCTAGCTGAAGTGTTTTGCTTTTTGGTGTTATCCCTCAAAGTAGCAGGGCTTACCCCACAGAAGCTGCCAAAATAGAAGGGGAAGAAATAAAGAGGAGTGAGAAATAAAAAGATCCTCTTCATTCTGCAATGAAAGTTTCCTGTTCCTTCTTTTTACATTGGACTCTCCTTCCTTTTTATTTGTTTAAGTACCAGTGATACGGTATTTCCTATAGATGGCTCAGCTGTGACACAGAAATAACGTAGCTGTGCTGAATACTCAGGGGTTTCATTTCACATCTGTTTAAGACAGATTTTTTAAATCCTGAGTAGTCTTGTTCCCATCTCTATCCATGACCTTCCCTTTCTTTTTTCTAGTTATCCTCTTCTTGTAGCACCCTTTTCTTTCCAGCAATCTTATCTCTAGTGATGTTAAAGTGTTCTCTCCCTTTCTGCTACCTGGAATTTCTAATTTATCACCTTTCTGTCTTTCCATATCTCATTCTTATCCATAACTTTTAATTTCCAGGCATCCTTTATGACACCCTGCATATTTTCATCTCTGAAAATACTCATCCACTCACTGTGCCCTTTGTTTTTGCTTCCTTCTACTGTGTTTTAAGTAGTAGTCTCCTGTAAACTGCCATACTCAAACACTATTTCTGTTTCTATTAAAGTACCAAAGACTATGCCTAATTTTATATCTCATCAGAATTTGACTGGCCTCTCGGTGGCTGTAGGGCTTTAGGGATATATCTGAGGGAAAGTTAGAAACTTCAGAGGGAGGTATTTGACAGATGCAAAATGCCTCTCTCTTCCTTTCCCAATCTGAATTGCTTTCATTGTGATACATGGCTGGGGAACAGCCTTGCAGCCCTCACACCCCTAGAACAGCTGCTTCTTGCCTAACTTTTGTTCCTGTTTTTTAATCCTACTTCTCCATCTGAGAAACAGTAATTCAGGAGTTTAAGAGATCTTCCAAACATATCCTCACTCTGATTTACTTTTGCATTTCTCCTCCTCTTCATTTTAACTGTGGTCTTCAGAAACATCTATCAGTATGCCATGGGGTTTTTCAAGAATGTCCAAGTATTTTCCAACAGTTAATGTCTGTTGGCTTCCTTTGTGTAGCTTATTGGATTTAGATTGATCAGCTGTTAGCCTTCCTCATCCAAATTGTTCTCTTTCTCATTTCTTTGGACTCAGTGAGTTATCCTGTTTCAGCTGACCAGAGAAATAAGACACTGTTGATATCTAAAACAAGTATGGGCCAAACCGTGGATAACTGAAATGGCAGTGCTGCAGAGGCAGCCCGGCTGCGTGCTGGGACTCAGTGCTTGGGGCAGCCTTGGGAACATCTGCCCAACAGGTGTAATGTTGCCAAAGCGTGTCCTTGGCATTGCTTCTGCCTTTGCATCTTATTTGGTAGGCAAATGAATCAGCATTCACTCTACTTTGAGGGTGCAGGCTAGTCAAACATCATCCTCAATACACAACCTTTGACTTATATGTGAGAGATGCTCATTAAAGTCAAAGAATGATTTAGTACAGTATGCGGCCTTTCACTTCTAATTGAGAACTGATCTTATGAGATGCAGAGAAGCCACAAGTTCTGTTTGACTCACTGGCTGATTTAAGGTCTTGTTGCATCTTAAGAGGTGCTCTGGGCTACTCTGGGTGAGCCTGTAATAGGGATGTTTCTTTATTGTCAAGCCAGTGCAGTAAGTTTATAAAATCAACAGCAGTGTCCAATGAACTCAACACTCCTGAAATAGTAATCCATCTTGCAAGTAAGCCTGCCCTAATTATTTACAATAAAAGGAAGATAGAACATCAAAGAAATGCAGCACAGAAGGCATTACATAATTAGCTAAAGATGTACTTAGATTGCATCCAAGCTGTGCGGAATGTGCATTTATCACCTTGAATCATTGCTTTACTCTTTTTTTTCACTCTACTCTTACGTATTTTTAGTGGTTTCAACATCTTTTTTTACTTATTGCTTATTTGACTTTAAAAATCCCATAGTAACATCGCTTTCTTTTTTTTTAAATGATTTTAGGAAACTCAGTAAAGCTTCCAAGAAAAAGTGTAACTGACTATAAATGTAATGTATAAGTTTACTTTTATTATTATTTTTGCACACTGTAAAGTGACTTTATAGTGAAAAACATTTGTTTTGTGATCTCAGTGTTATAATTATATTAATTATATTTTTATTAAATAGTGTGCCTTAGTTTCTACTGTGAACACAACATCTCAGTTTCATTTTAAGGACTAATAACTTGCAAATGGATGCATCTTTTTAATTCTTCAATGATTTTAGAATATAAAAATCAAACAACCCACTGTTTGTAGTAATAACACATATATACTGTACTGAAAACACAGTAAACAAGCTGTGTAATTGAGCTGCTTATAGTTAGCACTCATCCAGTAAGTAACATTTTCCTACGCAGCCCAGGATTTCTTTAGAACTCATTCTAAGTGTGTGTTTCTTGTTTCTGTGCTTCTATACAATGCTAAAGTACCATATTGTTACATTTATTTTAGATTTTAGTTAAGTTTGGAAAAAAAATAAAAGGGATTTTGGTTTATTACAGGTTAAATGTTCTCAATAAGGGGAGTGGAACAGAGAATAAGGGAGCACAGTGTAAGAAAAGAGACTGGCAAGCAATTTCTTTGCTGAAATAATTTTCTGGAGAAAAATCTGATATTAATAAATAAATAAACCCTGCACCTGCCAGGGTTAAAACATTACTTATTTAATTAAATTTCTTTGATTGTGGAAGGCTGCACGTGGAAGTACCTGTCTGCAATTCAGAACAGAAATCTTGCTCTTCTTATATTCATATTCTTTATTTGGCTAAGCATGATTTCTTAGTCATAGATGTGATTTGTTATATCGTGTTCAGTAGGTTCTATGTCACTAAATACAGAACAAATTTAGAGCTTGTAGAAGTTCATGGAAGAATTTTTCTATGAAAAATAATTGCAAAGTTAACAGTATAAAGCCTTAAAAGGCAATAGAAAGGAAGAGGGTTTTACTAAATGATAAATTGATGTTGATTTCAGTGGGAAAATACAGCCCCTGAATCTTTTTTTGTTGCATCCCCTGTGAACAGATTTTATAACAATTCTGTATATTCTGAAGACAGAAACTTGATGTCAGGGCCTTGTCATCTCTGGTCAGCAGAGTAGTTTGTCAGGAGAATTTTCCACTATAAAAGCATCAGTAACTCATCAGAGTATTTGTTGAGCTTTTCTGACAAAAGAGGCAAGTGTCTGTCAAGAAAGATCTGGATTTTCCTTGACTTCCCCATGGAACACGTAACCTAGTTCCCTGAGGCCAGTTCTCAAAACCTTCTGTGCAAAACAGAGAGACTGTTCCTCTGGACTCTAGCTGTTTGTACCACACCTCAGCAACATGACTTCACCTGTTTCTTCCCATGTGTGAAGTCAAATGAGTGACATCCATTAATGACGCAGATGCTGAGGCTTGAACAGTCATCTCATGGAGCGTGGCGGGGAGAAGTTTCCAAAATAAAAATTCACAAGTGGTGTCCCTGATTTGAAATTTAGCTTTGTAAGCTGTAAAACACCAAGAGGCTATGACCCCATATAGGAAGGTGAGGAATAGCACCTAGATACCTAGTAGATCATAACTATGCATATAAACAAACAATCCAGTTGCTTAAGGGTTATAGAAATTTAAATGTAAATAGCACTTGGTAATGATACCCTGGAGACTGACATTGTAGTCAGTTTCTGGAGGATGCAGCATTGTAAACTTAGTTTTTTGCTGCCGGTTTCCCTAGAAACTGGAACAAGATACTGTTCAGGACACAAAATAATATCCTGTTTAGTGACTGAGGGTCTTGAACTAAAAAGTAACTGATTTTGCATGAGGTACTGGATTGTCATGTACTCTTTCTAGGAAATGTTGTGGCACAAAATGTGTGTATGTTGAAACTGTTTCAAATCTTGCATTTTGGTTGTAGTGATCTCACTGTGTAAGTACTAAAACTGTTGAAAAAATAGCTTTTCAACCATTCAAGGTGTCAGTTCATTCACAATGCTTGTGAGTTTTAAAATTCTCTACTAATAATCTAATAACTACCCTAGTACGCCAAGTATTCTACTTCTTATCAAGAAATAGTTTTCACATATACCTTGGTCACAAAAGGATGCATTTAATGCGTTCAGTAACTGAACATGTATAAAGTATATGATAGATTAAAGAATAATCCTATTTGGAATATGCAACAAATACAGATTAAGAGCGAGAGAGAAATACAAATAGTTATGCCTACAGGGAGGAAATAAGATGATTTCAGGAATTTGCTTATGAGGGGAAGCTCCAGTATTTCTGAATGAAGCATTTCTTAAGACTGGCAAAGTTGTAATACAAGTGGACAGTGTCACTCTCATTTGTGCATGTATTTGAATAGTCAAGTATATATATGAATGCTTAGAACATGTCCGAATTTGAATGCCCAAATCAAATGGGCACTGTGTTGTATTTACATGTTTCCTTAATACAAAGATTTGTTACAGTATATAGTAAGTCATGATTTCTTTTGTTACTTTAAACAAAAAAGTTTCCTTATGGTTGGACAATATAGACAGAGAATACAAAGAACAAAAGGTTAAAAAGAGAAAAGGAAATCAATTAGTAGGAACATTATTTTTATGCATCATATGTGTGTGTGTGTGAGAGAAAGAAAAGACTGGTACTTTGAGTTGAATGAACCTAGTTCCCTAGTTCTTTAAAGACACAAACACTCACTTCTGAAAATTGAGTGCTTGGTAGCCCAGAGTGTACACACAGAAAATAGGCTGACCTTTTTTTAAATAATGTTCTGTATTATAAAACAGATTTTATGGAATACTAGTTTCACTTTTTGCCACTACAGGTTTTTAAAAAAAAAAAAATACCCTATGCATTCATTCTATCATTTTACAAATTCTATCAAAGATATTGCTAGCAAACATACATTACTTCCTAGTCAAATTTCTAAACAGTTATTTGTTAAAATAATGTTCTTGGGTTTCTATATTTCAAAATATATGATACATTTCTGTTTTGTCTGTTCTTCATAACGCGGATACAAGATTGTTATTGTTGGCAAAATGAAATTCCGTGCTTCATATAAACCTTTTTATCACTCTGTTTTTGTGGAAATCATTATTTTTTTAGATGTTAAATGCAGATGAAAGCTTATTCACAATTCATTCTGCAAAATAGGATTTATAAAAGGTGCTTCCCCAAATTCTTTTTTAATATATTACACTTTGCCCTCTCCCTCCAAGCATACGTTGCTTTTATCAAAGAATACTCTTTTTTTATTCGCAAATGTTCTCTGCGCCCGGAAGTTCATTGCCTAAGAGTTTTCTTACAAGGACATTGCAGAAGAATTACTAAGCTACAAATACACTATTATACATTCAGATGCTGTTCAGGTATTAATGTTATGGCAAAGAAAAGTTGGAGCATTCATGAATTTAAATATTTTTCATATAAACTATGTAAATATAATGATTAACAATCAGCTACATTCACTATTCAGGACATGCAATGTAGCATTTTCCTAATTACACTTACCAGTGTGGGAGGATGTGACTGCAGAGGAAGATTAAACTATTTGTATTTATTCAGTGTAGCTTTATAGCATTAACCAGGAAAGTCACTTTTGCAGTACTGAATGCAAGAATCTACAATAACCAGAAGAATTTTATTAGAGTGGCAGCAGTCTATACCAGGCTTGGGTAGAGACGGCAGGCTTAACCAATTCTGCATCAGCAGTCATTTTAGGTACCTCTCTTATCTGCTGATGGGGTGATTTAAAACACAGGGAAATATACTGCTTAATATTATGGCTTTTTCTAAAGCTCTTCAAAGAAAACCAACCAAACAAAAAAACCCACCTGGCAGGCAGGCTTCTGTTTTCAGTTATTCATGTTTTATTAAAATAAACAAGTAGTTTGCAAGCGATGGAACTAATGAAACCTGGTGTGCTGTACCTCTGCATCTAGCGATGGGATTCTGTGAAGGCTAATAAAGCACAACTGAAACGGAAGATTTCCCAGAAACTGGGACGTGTGTAATGTCCCTTCTGTCCTGTGGAATCTCTGGTGCCCATGGAAAGATGAGCTCATATTGCAGCCTTTCCCAGAGCAAACACCCTAATTGGTTTTTCACTTTTACTTATTCTTTTAACAGCAGCCTATTCACACAAAGTATACGGAAGCTGCATCAGATATTTTGGAAATAGGAAGAAATGTTGGCAAGTTTCTGGGGACAGAAAAATGATGTAAACAGAGGAGCACACCTTCACCCTGCCTTGCTTATGGACGAAGGCTACAAAGTTTCCCAGTATGCGTATAGTGATGACCTCAGGAAAGGCTTTCTCTCTCTTGTTAGGTCTTTGTAGGGCCCCCTTCCAGCAACGCCAAAGTTGGGGTTGTCCCTCTATGGTTTTATTTTAATAGCCACTGAGGTAGTGGAGTTCAGTGGAAGATTTATAAAGTCTAGTGGGGTTATAACTGCTGCCAGCTCACTCAGAGAGTTGCTCCACCTTGTCACCCCCATCATTCTGCACTCTGATGTCAAAGGCATCAGTCTGGTACTGTCTGTTTCCCATGCTGTTCACAGTAAAACTTTGTGAAATTTGGTGCTTATGATCCATAATGATTTTGAGAAGCTTGTTGAAACTATTTTGTTAGTTTCCCTAGCAGGCTGAGATGTTTAAGCTTTTCAGAAATGTCTTGGAATTTGGATGTAAGTGTGTAATGGCTTACTTTCATGGGGGAAAGGATGTATGGTTTCTGTTTATGGTGTAAAAATGAGCAATAGATTTTGTAGTGTGTTAATGGGTTAATTTGTAGCATATATACACAAGTTAATAGCAATGCTTTAGTTCAAATACCCTAATGAACTGTTAGTGTAGTCATACTGTGATAAAATACTTCCAAACTTAATGTTTGTCAATGTTGACGCTTTGGTGATGCTGTGATGTTTACATCCCAAGTAAACATGTCTTTAATCAGCTGAGAGCAGGCCTTTGAGATATTACATTGAATAGGTGGGTTTAGAGGCTACAGAGGGAGCCCTGGTATCCCCATGCTGGCTATTTGTTGTATACTGGTCACAGTGGGGAATTGTGAGCGTGGGGCGATGGTTCCAGTAGGACTTAGTGAGAATGTCTGACTTGATAGTGAAGACTACAAAATATTTATCTAGTTGTTTATTCTAGTCCCTGATGCTTACGACATGCAGATACAGTATTTTGTGTAAAAACCAAAACAGCTTTCACATGACTTCTGAGAAGAGTGGTTAATAACAATGTGCTTTACCACCTGGCTATACTCAGCAGTCAAACGTATATTTGGATGGGAGTAAAAAAAATGCCATGGAGACAGAAGATGGAAAAAAGAGTGTGTGATAAGTATCTGGACCCAGCTGTCTGCTGCAATTCCACATTTGTTGTTTAAGGGGGAGTGGTTGTTTGGTTCTTTGATTGTTTTTTTAAAGCCCATTACTTCTGTTAAGAGAGCTGCCAATGCTGCATTCTGCCTTATTTGTTTCAAGCTTGACTTTATTCTAAAAGCAGTCTCAGTGGTTTTGGCACCACAAATTCACCAACTGAATTCTCAGAAATGTTAGTGCAAAGACAAAGAAGAAAGGAAAACAAAGGCAGAGTAAGAACAATACTTGGAAATGATATAAAAAACAGTACAGCAAGACCATCAAAGTGTTTAAAAGCCTACACAAATGTGTGTATTATGTTTGCAGTCTGGCATATTGTTCTCTAGGACAGGGACTGAACTTGCAATCATTGTATGCAGAACAGTTTTCTGCATAGTTGAACATCACTGTTCCCTTATGATTCACAGTCATACTTCTTTTGCTTCTTTGCTTGTATTTAGATGGCAAGTTGTTTGGACCATGGACTTGCTAAACCTAAAATATCAGGGCCCTTATTATAAACTCTCCATGTTAAGACTTTAATGTAATCCTCAAATGCTAAATGCAGGTGTTACTTAGCTGGTACTACTCTGTATTTTGCCCCTGTCGTGTGGTCCCATCAGAGGGTTACAACACCTGACAAAAAGGCTTCTACATCATTGTGGCTAGATCAGCTCCTCTCTAATGTTAATGCATTTGTTCTGATGTCCTGAACATCTTTGCTGCATGTTGTATAGTTGAGAAAATCAAGTTCCAACTAGCTGTTTGTTGTTTTGCTTTTAACTTGTAGATGAGTAGACTCTTAAACCTAAGAGTGGTCTGAAAGCTTAATGAAGTATTTACATGGGCACAAATTTTATGAAACTCTACATGAAAATTTTCAGCAGTGTCAATACTTGAATAATGTACTTTCAGTTTCAGATGATACAAGACAGGTTGCTGTAACAACCTATCTTGTATTCCCTGCACTAGCCAGTGTTGTAGATCTCAGCAGGTGTTGGCTTGGAGGTTCTTAATGATATGATTGGTTTCTAGTCAGCTGCTCTATACTGCATGATGAGAAAAAAGAGTGTTCTATGTGGGACTATATTACATTGAAAATAAAGGAAGTTAGGAATAGCTGCTGAAAGAAGAATCCTGTAATGAGAAATGTATTAAATTGTGAAAGAAGTACAGGATAATGTCATTCTCTGGGATGGTGGAATTTATTGCTGTGATTCACAAGTCTCTGTCCGTGGTAAAGGGGCCGGGGGGGCTGGAATCCTCCAAATGCTTGTGTTGGTCTTTCCAGGGAAGATAATTTTAGAAACAAATGATAGTACATCATCTGGTTTTGCTAAATAATCTTAATGGCATTTTTAAAAGTGAATCTCAGTAGAGGCTGCATTTCCATTCAACATTTTGTATTAAAAATATGATAAGAGGTGAAGTAACGTTTTTTTGTTTTAGGTTTTTTCCACCTATGGCATAAAGGTAAAGTTACTTTTGGCCATGAACAGAAGTTTGGGTTTGGTTGCATTTGCTAATTCAAACCTGCTTGTGGTACATGTAGTAGAGAGCTTGTGTATCAAAAGCCTTGACTCTGGCTTTAAAGACATTTTCTGTCCATTTTGATTAGTCAGTAGTTGGACTGGAAAGAAGAGGGAATATTCTGTTTAACTTCTAATCTTGTTATGCAAGGGAAAAAACCAAACTGCCTCATGACTCATTCTCACAGCTACTTCTGTAGTTCATCAGACAGTGTTCAGCATTTCATCACTTGAAGCTGGACAAAGAAGATGTCACAAGTGGAATTAATCTCTTCGGGCCTAAATAAGCTTTAACTCCACGTCTATGCCAAGTCACAGTAAAAGAAGCCTGTCTATATCCAGAGCATCAATTCTTTACTTTCAAAAGTATTGTGTGAAATTCTGGCAGTCTGTTAAGGAAAAGCCTGATATTTGCATCTTTATGTGAAGTTTCAAAGTAGGATGACTGCTACAGACTGAAACCTACCACCAAAGATAATTCTTTTCTCTGTCTTTCCAGTTTGGTGAACTATTTCCACCCCCACCCCACCCCCTTTTTTGGGGAGGTGTGGGGGTGTGGTGTTGTGTTGGGGTTTTTTCCCCATGCGACTGGGATCCTCTGCAGATGAATTATAGGAGGTTTACCTGATGAAAATTTGCTGCAAGAAAAAAGCTTGTAGCTGAGCTCTTTGCCCCAGAAATACTTACAGATACCTGTCAAAATGTGGATTTGGCATGGAATGAAGAAGAGGAGAACTAAAAGCTCCCATTCTACTTCTGCAATTCACTTTACCGATGAACAGCTCTCTTGCAGCTCTGTGGTATCTCCCTCGCTCAGGGCTGGCCCTATTGTCAACCAAAATGTAATGGGCTATTAAAATACTTCACAGTAATTACTTATATCAAAAGATTATATCCTCATGTATGTGTTTGGAGAGTGCATTTAAAAATATTCCATGCAATGGTCTCCAAAACAGCCTTACTATGAGCAATATGAATCCCATATTTCCTGCCAAAACAGAGTGTTGCCGTAACAGCCCCAGTGAGCTCTTATGCTTAACTATGCGAAGGAGTCTGCCCGCATATGAAGTGCTTCTCTGAGGCCACAGAAAAGCATCTGCATTCTTTGCTCTCTCCTGGAATATTTTTCTATTTAAACCTGTGTGACTCTCTTCCTGGAGGAGAGACAAGGTTGAGGGAGCTTGTAAACATGTGAAATCTAATTCTGAATTTCCTATTTGCTTTAGGTATTTTAACATCTAATATTTTAGTGTAGGCTCTTTCCCCCTGAAGTTATCTACTGTTTCAATATGGCTCTTTATGAACTGCTTTCATAGATCTCTTCTACACAAACAAAAAGAGTTACCTTCAAATGGATCTCTAACTTATTCCATCTAACTTGTATGTCTTCTGATATAGTGATGACATGCTGATTTCTTTTTTGGCCTCAGGGTGATGTAGCTCTTCTCCACCACTGATTTTTCCCAGTCATTACTATGTAACGCTATACTTTGCAGGTCCGCTCTCAGCAAGGCTTTCGATACTGGCTCCCATGACATCCTGATAGAAAAGCTGAGAGAGCATGGGATAGATGAGTAGACAGTGAGGTGGGTTGAGAACTGGCTGTCGGACCGGGCTCAGAGGGTCGTGATCAGTGGAGCAGAATCTGAATGGAGGCCTGTGACTAGCAGTGTTCCCCAGGGCTCGGTGTTGGCTCCAGTCCTGTTTAATATCTTCATCGACGACCTTGCTGCAAGTACGCCGATGATACAGAGCTGGAAGGGGTGGCTGACACTCAGGAACACTGCGCTGCCATCCAGCGAGACCTGGACAGGCTGGAGAGCTGGGCAGGGAGAAACCTAACGAAATTCAACAAGACCAAGTGTAAAGTCTTGCACCTGGGGAGGAATAACTGTCTGTATCAGTACAGGCTGGGGGATGACCTGCTGGAGAAGAGCTCTGTGGAGAAGGACCTGGGGGTCCTGGTTGATGACAGGTTGGCTATGAGTCAGCAGTGTGCCCTGGTGGCTAAGAGGGCCAATGGGATCCATCAGGAAGAGTGTGTCCAGCAGGTCTAAGGAGGTGATCCTCCCCCTCTACTCTGCCCTGGTCAGGCCCCACCTGGCGTATTGTGTCCAATCCTGGGCTCCCTGGTATAAAAAATACAGGGACCTCCTTGAGAGAGTCCAGAGAAGGGCTACGAAGATGATTAAGGGCCTGGAACATCTCCCATATGAGGAAAGGCTGAGTGAGCTGGGACTGTTTAGATTGGAGAAAAGAAGACTAAGGGGGGACCTAATTAGTGTTTATAAATATCTTAGGCAGGGGATGCCAGGGGAATTGGTCAGCCCCTTTTCAGTGGTCTGTGAGGACAGGACAAGGGGCAATGGCTGCAAATTGGAGCACAGGAAGTTCTGCACCAACATGCAGAAGAACTTTTTCACAGTGAGGGTGACAGAGCAGTGGAATAGGCTGCCCAGGGAGGTGGTGGAGTCTCCTTCTCTGGAGGTATTCAAGACTCGTCTGGACGCCTATCTGTGTAATATCAGATAGGGAGTGTGCTTTGGCAGGGGGGTTGGACCCGATGATCTCTCGAGGTCCCTTCCAACCCCTATAGTTCTGTGATTCTGTACCAGGCTTGTGCTATATCATCTGTGTCTACCTCTACTGAAGTTTCATGCTCAATTTGCTGAACAGTTGGTTCATGCATTTGTTGCGCCACATCTTGAGTCCTCCTTCATCTTTCAAAGTCACTCACCTATGTAACTCTGCCAGGCAGGCTGTCTGAACATGCAGATTCACCCTTGTTACCCTGAAAGTCTTCCTCAGCCTTTTGGTAGCCACTGACTTTAAAAGACTATTTTTCCCATTTTCAGTGAATTTTCTGTGTTTCAGGCCTTGCTTTTAGTGCTACATCCTGTCCCCTCCATTCTTTTTTCTCTGTAACATCTGCTGATCCTGTGTCCTGGAAAAAGTCTCCAGCATTCCCGCTTGACAAATGCTTCCTCTTCCTCTTTTTGTTAAATACAGTAAAGTTTTACCATTTTCCAATCAGATAAGTCATCCGTACCTATAACAGACAGTGAGCCTTATATCTCCTATTTTTCCTTGTTCAATACCCTGTTGGAGCAAACCATTCTGCAGCAAACTAAATTATCCTCCACAGTCTATTTAGACATAGTTAATGTGCGTCACTTGAGTTATCTCAGACAGCAGGGGGTTGTCAGACCACAAAGTAAAATCCTCCGTATACTCTAATAAATCAAGTTAATTTAACACCTCAAACTTACAAAGCCTGAATTTCCTGCTCAATGTCTAGGAGAAAAGCTCACACGAGAGCAGGCTAAGTAGCCCCTTACTATCAGGAAGACTAGTGCAAACCCAAACCTAAAAGAGGTGAGGGCTGTTCAACAGGGGACAAGCCAAGTCCCCTATCTCAAACTGCCTTAAATACACAGCCACGTCACCTAACTTGTCACATCACTTCCTTAAATAGCCAGTGAACTCTTTTTACTTAAACTGCAAGTTCTTTATGATTTGACCATTTTGGATGTCCTCTTCATTTTCTCAAACTGTCTCCAGATTCCTAGGTAGTTTTGAGTACAAAGTTTTTGTTTGCTTATTTTTAATGATGAAGTAGGGAAAATCACTTCGCTTTTATGGTTGCAGTTGCTATGTATGTGTAGCTGATTTTAATGCATCTGATTCACTTGTGTGTAGCACCCAAGATTAAATTCCAGGGGGAATTGTAGGTTTCCAGTCATGTACAACATTTTTTATTTAGAATTGATACCAAAAAGAATTGTCATTTTCTTTGTGCCTTTTAATTCTGTGCAGCTAAAATTTACATAGGTGCAACCTTCTAAGAAGGCTGACATAAAAGGGTGAAGTCTCAATGAGGTGAACAGGGAATTACATGAATAACTCCTGTTATTAATAACGGGAGTTGTATTCCTTTTCCCTACGTACTCTGTTGAAAATTGTATCCCTAAAGAAGTTGACAACAAATATGCTTTCCCTGTTTAAGTTGCAAAGCACACTAACATCAAGGTCACTTGCTCCATTTGACGGAAGGAAAAAAGCACTATATAAAATATGGATAGAGTGTCAATCAAAACTGGTTTTACAGTATACACTATGGTAATGTGAGTCATATTGCTTTTTTATTTTTAAACAGAACTAGATATGGTAGTTTGGCAGCAGTGTTTTTACAAAGACAGCGCCTTCAAACTCTTTCATAGCAAGACTGGAAATCCTGCCAGGTAAAAAAAAATATGTTATTGAAAACCTTTCTTCCCTTATAGGCCCGTTTTGACAGGAAATCTTTGAGAGGCAGCAGCAATGAAGTGCCCAGAGATTTCATCTGTCTTCTTTTGCTTCAGGAAATGCTGAGCACAGTCTCTCCTATTAGGCAAAATACACGAAGTACCAAATCCCCTTAACAATCATCTTCGGTCTACTCTTAGGTTGACAGCTTTCTGTGTCCTAGTCTGTCAAACAGGGCCTGTTACCGAGATTCATATTACTGGGACCAATGTGAAAGTTTTTGACAGTACTTTGAGGGAAAAAACCATATTGTCAGTGCTTACAAGTTATCTTGTCCAATCAATTTTGCAGGGACTTAATCAGAATAAAATATATCTTACTAGAAATATAATAATTCACGGTGATTTTTCTTCTGCTCCATAGTGCTGACATAAAGATCCAGTTTGAAGGCATTGTCTATCATTCTGTGTGGTTCGGCAAATTTCGGCAAATATTAGCGGCTGCATTATAATATCCACTGGTATTTTTTGTTTTGTTTTTGACAGATGCCAAATTTAAAATTTAAATAATGTTTCAAGAATGAAAATGACAGCTTGCAGTAATTCTGCAGGTGTCCGAGCAGATGTACTTCCAAAAATAATTAGACAAAATATGTACAGATTGCAGGAAATATGAAAAAAATTGACATCAATTTTTCATGAGTAGACTCTGTATATGGTTGGGCATTTTAGCTACTTTAAAAGTATTACTTATTAAGAAATCTTTATGCAGTTACACAAAAATGACTGCACATGAAATGTAAACCAATTTAGGCCCAAAAAAGCCAATCTTGCCTTTGAACATGGCGTAGGGAAAGAAAGTGTCTTAACCTAGTCTCAAGGAGTTTTCTTGAGGAATTTTGTCAGCCAAGCAAGTAATAGAGACAGGTATCTAAGAAACAGTCCAAAACATGAATTCTGTCCTCAGACTATTATTTAGCACAGTGATTTCTCTGAATTTGCTAGGTGCATTCATGATTTATACTAGAGGTAGTGAGAACAGAAGGGAAACAGTATGTGCATTTATTTCCAATCAGCTGTATGCATTTCACTGGGTGCAGAGGGAAAGATGGTAGGGAAAGCTGATTTTTGAAGTTTTTCTTGCTTGAAATGGGGATTGTGTGTGGCTTCACTGCCAGGAGTAACCTTAGATATGAAATATTCTGCCCCTCTTTTCATCTAATGCTTCACTTCAGAGTCAGCACAACAAAAGCTGAATGCCATGGATGCTGGAAAACTGGCAAGTGACTTAGTAAAACAGTAAACAAAAAATGCTAAAAATAGCAAAAAATAGGACTCGTTTGTCCCTAGATTCTCTTATTTCAGGGCTTAAATGATTATTGCATAAAATAAACAAGCAATCCTAATTATATGGATTGGAAATTGAGACTCTAACTCATAATCCAAATATAACCACTTGTCTTAACCTGTTTGAATTTAAAATCTTGGGGTTTTTTCCATTCTGTGCCTATGGCCCAAATAGTCTCAATTTCTTTTCCCAAAAGTGTGATGTTCCTGATGTCCCAGCATCAAGCAGCCTATGGCATAATGCATGTGACTTGGGAAACAGAAGATATGATCCTGAATATGCTAAAGCAGAATAAGGGGTTTAACCTAGATTTCCAATTTCTTTGCTCTCCTCATGGAGTGTATAAAGAATTTTAATAACAAATCAAGGAACACATGAGTATGTAAAAAAAAACCCAACGCACACCATAGATTCTTCTCATGGATCCCCTTTCCTCTCCTCACCTCGCCTCTCCTTGCCTTCATCATCAGTTGTTTAAAAGCCAAACCATTCTGGAGAGAGTTCCACTATATTTGAAGTGAACAAAGACATGACACTGCAGTAAAGTATAGGGGATACGATTTGTTATTCAGCCTTTTCCCTTAGGACTGAATCCCACTGAGCTGAAGTAAATGAGAAGTTTGCTATTGTCCTCAGAGGTCACTGAAGC
>VZTU01030911.1:2981-14057 GCA_013400835.1 Zapornia atra | reverse complement strand
CTGAAATTGTGGAAGACAACGGAATAGCTAAAATTCCTCTTGGGCTTTGTATCTCTTGAATTATAAATAAAAGGAAAAAAGTTCAACTTCATATCCTTCATCACAAACCCAGTATTAAGTCAGTTATGTGTGTATAGTAAGTCAGTAACACTGACACATGGCTCGAGGGTCTTTATAGTTAAAAGGCTGCATAAGAACTGCTTCCACTTCCTTGTATAGGCTGCTTAAATCTTTCATCTTTGCATGATCAAGTACAGAGCTGTATGGAACAACTTTCCTCAAATCAAATGGGTATAGTTAACCTCATGATATACNTCTTAGTGGTAAGGTTATACTACCTCTCCTTGGTATAATATTCATAGAACTGCATGTTTTAGATCTTGGCTTGCCATTTCATCTTTACTTTCTGGGAAGAACCACGGTAGTTGCTTGGGGTTTTTTTGGTTCGGACCCACCCCAATTTGTGTGTCTTTAGCACTCATAAGGATGTTCTAACTTCAATGTCTGTTTTATCTGTGATTTGGGGTGAGTCAAAAGGAGAGACAATCTGTGTTTTGCTAGTGAGCTTCTCTGCAATGCAAAAGACAGCTTGTGTATTGTCAGACCAATTGAGTGGATTAACAGGAATGTTCAGGTTTATATAAATAAATTCAAAGAAGAAAAGCATAATTTTCTTATTTCCCCAATTTCCTTAAACCTATGTTTAAGTTTGTCTAAGAGTACTTCCCTCTCTTATGTGTTGTCTTACAGTTAAAAATCCTTCAGCATATCAGAAGTAAACTTTATGTGCAAATTCTGAATTCATCAGGTTTAGTTGTATAACAAAATCTGTGTCCAACCACAGTGTGATATGCTAAAGGTGGTGTAACTTCAAAATCCCTGTGGTTTATAGACCGCAATGCATGATAACTTATCCAAAACTCTCTTTAAGATTTCTTATCCTATCATGGAAAATATTTCTTTGTCTTTGATTACTTTGATAGAACTGCGGTAACCTGTAGGTGGAATGTGTTATTATACAGGCTACAATTAAATTTTTTGAAGGCATAGGTCTGTATTTGTACAGTTAGACAAGTATTCAATAAATTAATCCTGTTTAGTAGTTATCATCAGTTTTCTGTTGCAGAGTTGAAAAGTTAGTGATATACTATCAAATAGCTGCAAACTATGGACTTGGTGGTCTTGAAGGAAATGCTTCATTTCTTTTCCTGTACATAGTACTACAGAGTATTTGTATCTAGCATTGTATGTGTGTAGCTATTAAAATTATCGATAGCACTTCCACTTCAATAAAATCTTCTCATAGCAGCGGTTGCCCACTGCTCCTGTGTTTGTACACAACAATAGGTTTTGCTTAATAACAAAAACTAATGCTGTTTCCGAAACATGTAAAGTTCATCAAAACATGATTAACTTAAAATTTTGAGTCCTCTTCACAAATCTGTGCCCTTCACTTGTAGTATGAATTGTTTATAAATGCAAGTGGCTATAAACACCTTTCAGACAGTAATCAATAACTGAAGAGAAGCTGCTGCTTAGGTGGAACACCTTTTCTGAAAGTCCCTGCTGTATTACAGAATCTTCTCTCATCCTTTCAGGAATAGAAAAAGCATCCAAATACATTATGTGTAAGAGCACATTTCAGAGAGAATTCTAACTCACTATGGCCATATACTATTGCTTTTACTTCTGACCATGTTAGTAATCCATAACTGACTCAGATTTATGAATGTATGTTGTTAAGGAAGGCTGAATTTCACTTTCACTGAATGACTGGACTGTGGTTTTCTGACTGATGTGTTTTATTATGACCTTATGCTAATGGCCTGCAGGCTGGAGTCTTTAAGTATATAAGTAAACTGCACCTGCAGACTTAAGAGTAAGGGAGTGGGTGTTCATCTCAAAATGGTGGAGCTGGTGACTTCTGTGGATACCAGTTTTTTAAAACTTCCCCTAAGGTAAATGAAAAAGACAGTAATATTATTTCTCTAGAGAGAAGGATGAAAAAGCTACCAAGAGCAGGATTAAACAAATCGGGAGAAGCATCAAGTGTTGAGGTTTGCTATTCTGCAGGCTCTGTGGTTACAGAACCTGCCAAGATCAAAGGAAGGTACTACAAAGGAAAGATACTAGGAAGCATATGAATTGGAAAAGACTGTATGCTAGAGGAGGACAGTTAAGGTCTTAGATGTCTCGGTGACAAGAAAATCACCACCACTCCCTTGTGTTAACTGTCTGGAATGAAATAATGGCAGCTTCTGGGAGTCTGGGTAATGTGGATGTGTTGGTTTCCTTCCCAGTATTACGAAGTCACTGTAAACATAGAATTCATGAAACAGCATCTCTGAGAAAAGAGTATATTATGACCTGTTTGAGGTG
The DNA here is from genome assembly GCA_013400835.1 of Zapornia atra. Lineage (NCBI taxonomy): Eukaryota > Metazoa > Chordata > Aves > Gruiformes > Rallidae > Zapornia > Zapornia atra. The sequence goes on along the minus strand of VZTU01030911.1, from coordinate 11,678 downwards.
CTTTAGGAATTAGTGTCTGTCTTTAAGCACTACAGCTGCTAAGCTGAATTTTCTCACCAACATGGAGTTGGTACTAAGGAAAAGGACTGGAAAATGGTGACTGGAGCCTACAGAGTGTGAAGCTAAAGTCTTACAGTATTATATGTGGCAGTAGTATTTCAGCCTAATACTTCAGTCCACTTTCTCCTTTGAAAAACACAAGACATTTTTTCTGCTGAGAAGGATTATAGACACTTGGTCATGAGTGAATCTTTTGCTCTGTCCTTTGTTCAGTCCTTAGTGGTGAAAATCAGAGTGCTTGTGCATCAGACTATGCTGTCAGTAGCAAGACATGATGTATATCAAAGGCAAGTGTGGTTCAGTATATACAGCTCAGCTTAAATAATTCATACCATAGAATATCTCAAGTTGGAAGGGACCCATAAGGATCATCAAGTCTAACTCCCTGCTCCTTTCAGGACTACCTAATGCTCTGGTTGTGGATGGAATTCTGTAATTATTCCTAAATGTGTCTGTTATCTCATTGCAGTATTTCCTTTAAGGCTTTTTTCTATTCCATTATTTCCCCCAAGATTTCCTCTTAAATGGTTCCAAAACAGCAACAAAAAAAATCAAAGGCTTTAGTTTTCTTGCAGACTGTCTCCCCTGGTATGCTGGAAGATTCCTGTGCACTAAAAGGAAACAGAAGATTATCGTGAATTTCCTCTGTTTCCTAATATTTGCAGCCATTTCCCTCCAAAGAGCTGAGACACCTGTCATAACAAAGAGGAGTGCTTTCTTTGAATCAATAATAAATCAGCAAGAATTATTCATTTACTGAAGGGGGAAGCTGGTTTTAAGCATTATTCACTGATTCTTATCTAATCTTAATGAAACCTGTAAGAAAATATTGTTTGCTTCTGTGATCTCATTATTTGTCTGGATGAGATGTAAAGAGTGGAACAACGACTGAAATTAACCAATGGTTTAAAGTGTCAAACAAATATATTCTGTTTATACTCCTTAGCATATTGGTGAAACTCAGACCTTTGAAACTGTTGAACTCTGTAGTGCAAATTTTTTCACCATTGAAATCAACCTTGGCTTCTAAATTAAGAGATTGGATTAACTGTGACTGATTAAGGAAATAAATAGCACTTAGCAATTCAGATGCTATCACCTGTCCCAGCTTCAGGCTTCATCAGACTGTCCCAAAAGGCTCAGTAAGATGGTGTGGTGCATAATGTACACTCTTTTAGAAATCTTCCATCTGATAAAATATTCAAACAGAATATCCTTCTAGGTCACAACTGGTTATGAAAAGTGTGGACAGTGGAATACAGAGTGTATTCTACATATTCCAGACTTTCTTTTTTTTTTTTTTTTTAGATTCCTGACTTGTCTTTCCTCTCCCTGTTCTGCAAAGGGCCACCAGCAGCCCTTCCTACCTCCACAGTGTTCTAGCAACTGTAAACAGACTGCAGCTTGGAAGACTTGGCCAAATTTTTCCAACCACCAAAGAAGCAAAAAGCTATAGCACTGAAAGTGTTTGGAAAAGCTAGTGGTTTTGATTATGTTTAACATCTATTTTGTTACTAAGTAGTATGCAATTTTATCTGAGATCCAAATTTTAATTGAGATTTATGAAGGGGGTAAGGGCATTCTTTGCCCAAAGACTTTGTAATCGAAATAGTTAAGAAAATAAGAAATAAAATAGGGACAACCCAAGATCTCAGGGCAGGACAAGATTTGAAGTCCAGTACCCTGACTTGCAGTTCAAGAGCCTGTTTGCCCTGATGTAACAGACTATACAAATGTTTGGCTTTGCTATGTAGCATCCTGGTTCCAGTTTAATGTATCCTACTTGCCTAATTAAAGTCAAATTGTTTTGGAAAGGTAGTGTACAGCTGCAGTTACTTCAAGTTCTATTGCTTCCCTCTCAGCTATCACACATGTCACTAGATCAATCCTGCAAAGGTAGTTACAACTCATGTAACTGAAAAGTAGCCTCAAAGCTGAAAGGGTTGTGGAAGTCCTCATTAGGAAAAACACTACCTATGGATGAGGAATCCTTGAGAGACTGAAAAAATTAGTGCCTTGGGCACAAACTAGTGATTAATTCCATTAAAGCCTTTTGCTGGTATTTTTGTAGGCCTAACATAGGTTGTTATACGGGAAGGTGGCAGAAGTATGGCTGCAAGGCACATGGACTTTGACCAGCAGTCTGTTCTCAGTTTCTGTAAAGTATTGAATCTGGACTTCAGAGGACTCTACTTGTTGTACTTGCATTTTAAAATACATACTGAGAAGTTCTCTTATGTCAAATACATTGGAAAATTAGCATCAGTTCTATCTCCTGAAATCCATTTGCTTCATTCTAGCATAATTCCCCATGTTTCTAATATTCTGGTTAGTCTAAAATATACTAATATTTGTGACATCACCTGTATTAATTTTTAAAATTAAAATAGTGTACTTGTTAAAGCTTCAACTCTTATCCTTGGTAAAAAATGGTAACAGTTTTCTGTTCTGGCAAAGTAATGAAATTGAAAGAGAAATTGTTAGTGTTTTCCAAATTATGACAGGTAAATAAGAAGCAAATCTTCCCTACTGCTGTTACCCAGGGATAAATCTTTTCTCGGTTTTTGATTTTCCAGTGATAAATTAATTTAAAGGCTACTTCAGACCTCAGTAATTATTAAATGTACAGCTAGCAGGAGAGTTTGTGTGCTCTGCAATGAAAAGCTAGAAAATGCAATACACATTGCTAATAAACTGTTTCTCTTAGCTTTATTGTGTGTTTATGGCTGCAAGTAGATGGAAATAACCATTAAAGAATTACAAAGTCTATAAAGAGAAGACTGACAAGTAAGGCATTTTTGTCAGGGTTTTCAGAGACCTCTGGGATTAGAATGTCCAATGCTTATTAAGTTTCCATTAAGTTAGTAGGAGTCCACCTCGAAGTAGTTCTGGAAGCCTTAGTCCTTTGTTAATATTCTCCATGAAGTTACACAGATCAGTATTTGGATTTCAGTTCATAATTTTTCCAGAAAAAATGTGATACAAGGTTTACATTTGTATCATAAGACATATGACATAATTGATCCACACTGACTTTACTGGGCTTTTGAATGGATCTTTTCAAATAAGATCAGGAGGTAGGATAGGGTGCACTAGAGGAACATCAGCATATCCTGCTAAAATACAGTAACTTTCTATAGATATTAGGGGAAGCTTTTTACAGAAAGAGTGGTGAGGTGCTGGAACAGGCTGCCCAGAGAAGTAGTGGATGCCCCATCCCTGGAAGTGTTCAAGGCCAGGTTGGATGGGGCCCTGGGCAACCTTGTGTAGATCCAGGTCTGGAGGTTGGTGGCCCTGCCTGTGGCAAGGGGGTTGGAGCTCTATGATCCTTGGGGTCCCTTCCAACCCAGACCATTCTATAACTTAAAAGATCGAGGATATAGCCTTCCTCAGATCAAAAGTATTTGCTGCAGGTGCCTTTCCTCTTTGGGTTTTTTTAGTAACTGGATTTGTAACTTTGATGTTTGAGGTAAATGTCTGAATTGTAATGAACCCAGCCCTGAGCATGAGGGTAATGATTGAGAAATAAATATACCAGCACAAATTAAATGTTATAACCTCTCACTTCTCTTCTGGGATAGGAAAAAGATGTATTCTTCCTGGAGTGATTTCTTGCTTGCTCTTAGGGCATAACTTCTTGATGTTGTGGTTTCCTATGCTCCAAGAACAAAATGTAGTTAACAGAGTTCTATTTCATATTAAGAAAGAACAATAAAGAATACCTCCAACCTCTACTGAAGTGAGCATATTTCACTTTAATGGGCTTCTGCAAAATTTGATAGCATGTTTCCTCAAAGTCAAAAGGCAAATGCAGCCATCCAAATGTTACTCTTGCTTTCTGTATCTTCCACAACTGACCTTCCTAGAGTCAGCACTTATTCCAGCTTCCTGTTGGTCCTGCATGTCAGAGAGATCTACTTTCTGTTGTCTTGTGCAGTCTTCCTACCAGGAATGGTTACAGAATGACCTTTTAAATTTTTGGTGCACTGGATTCGTTGGATAAACTAGTGATACCATCCTGGCTTCCAAAACTTTTTCCCAGTGACACCTCAATGATACAATGTCTTTATGCCATCTTCAGATCTTCTGTGTTTCAGGATGAGGCACTAAAAGACCTTTCTCCATATAACTTGAAGCAGCCTTTGGGCTAACTGCCTCATCCAGGACTTCTAGTAGAATGCCTGTGGTCTATGGGGGTCATAACCTTACACCTTTGTCAGTAAAAAACAGGTGGACTATCTAAATGATATTTATTTACAAATTATTAGGGAAACTTATTCAGGGTTTTCTGTATATGTGTGATTTCAGCTGCATGCAGGTATTAAAAATGACTGTTATGTGTTACCATGCTGTTTCAGTATAGGCTTTGTCGCAGCTCTTAACTCTCAATATATATATATATTTTTTTCCCCAAACAAAACTTCTTTTTTCCATCTGGTTTTGAAAAATTGAGATTCTAGAGGGATATTGAGGGAAGAGAAGTTTCCAGAATGTATGATAAGACTGACAGAATGACAATGAAAGTCACAGCAGTTCAAGGAAAAACTGCTAAGCGGAAGAGGGACCAGTCAGGCTGGCTTCAGGGATGAGGAATGAAGATTGGTGCTGCAAGGCAAAAAGCAACTGGTTGACAAAATCAAGGCTGAAAACAATGATGGTTTTGAGAAGAAATGCTGGATGTGGAGGGCTGCTCCCCTCTTACCCAGATGTGCTTTACCTTGCATCTAAAATTGGTTCTATTACTGGATTTGGTGTTTTGGGGGTTTAGTGTGTTTGTTAGCTCATTGATTGCTTTGATTCCATCATGTTTTTCCACTCATGAAGTATGCAAGTTTGTGTCTTGCCTGCATCTAATATTGATTCCTCAAATGATGAGGTGGTTAAACCTTTTGGAAATATCTTTCTGCAAGGCAGTGATAAAGAGTCTTGCAACAGGAGAGAATTACTTCAGATGCAGCTGGTGGAGGAGAGCAGGCTTTTACATCTGAAAATACTGAAGAAATGTAAAGAGGTGGACAGATTCTCCTAGAGGAAAAGGAGATTCCCTCCTGTTCTCTCCAGTGGAAGACACTTTTGAAGGTTCTCATATGAACACATAGAAGTGACTTTTTTAATTCTTTTATTAATCAGGATTTTACATGAATTGCATGTGACTCCAGGAACCGATTGTAAGGTGGTCACCCTTAGCAACCTGTCATTTGCTGTGGATCATTAACTAATGACCTCAGTCTATATAGCAGGTGTTCTCCGTAGTAACTATAGGGAAGCAGAGAGTACTGCAGTAAATATTATGTATTTTTCTAAATTAAAAGCAGCTCATTTTCTTAGGGAGAATGCCTCTACATTTTGCTTTACAGCCTTGTGTTTGTCATGTGGTTCAGAAACTATATTCCAAAGCAACTAGGGTAAACGTCATAAGAAATCAGTCCAAAAACAAATCCAAACACCCCACCAATGAAACACATGAATCTCTATAAAGCTCAGTGCTTTGTGGCTAAATGAATGGACTGGACCCACTTATTTGTGGGTCGGACAAATCTAGTATTTTTTCCAGGGGAAATTTAGTTTGTTTCAAATTTCCTTGCCAGTGGAAGAAAGGGAAAGCAAACTCTTGTATTCTGAGGGATTTTTGAAGTATCTTGATAATTAATAATGAATCTGGCCTCTTTCACTGGCAGCTATACAGAACCTAATGAGATGTGGGAGAAGACTATCCTGTCTCTATCAGATTCCCTAGAAGCCTTCACAAGGCTGAAGATAATGGGTAAAGAGCTGGAGGATGTTTTATGGATATTACAAGTCAGACTAGTACTGATTTATTTCCTTTTCTGATTCTTTCCTACTTCAAACATGTTAAAGCTCACCTGAGAAATACCTTCCAGGCATGTAAGGTAACAGGAGACTACCTTTTAACATTGTCCCATGGGAGCCACCCTTTTGTGTGGGGGAGCCTGAAAGCAAAGACATTTCTTCCTCCCACAGGCAAACTGGCCTCGAGTAAATCTGAGATGACTTTTGAGTCTCTGGCCTTCAGTTGGAACGAGTCCTTTGCAATTGCAACAAGCAGCAGTAAGGGCACGGGCAGAACTCTGAAGGTCTCAGATATGTTACTAAACCCTGGCTAGAGATATAGAGGGGAGCTTAGATCTTTTCAGCTTAAACAGTGGCTAAATATTTTTTCCTTTGAATTTGAGTATTTTTGAGTATCAAATACAAAATTAACTTGTATTTTACATCCAGCTCTGTTAGATTTACCTTTCTGTACTGGTTGTATTTTGTGGGCTCAGTCAGAATGCTTGCACTTTACAGGGTCAACCCTTCAAGAAAGCCCCCTTTATAGATCTGAGTAGGCACCTGTTATTCCTGTCTTTACTCAGGAAAAAAGTTTACTTCTGTGAGAACGGTGTGTGCTGGGTCTCTGTGGAAAAGACCTGCAATCTAATTTTAGCAAATTAAAATCTAATATGGTTTGTCTATATTCCATTTATGCCTCAGGACAAATTAATGTTAAAAAAAGCCTTTGAAATGAAAATGGTGAGCCCTCAGATTAACCTACTTGTAGTGTTTTTATTTCAGATTTCATTTGGAAATTGAATGCAGCTGTTAAATTACTGCTAGGTAAAACATCAGTGACAATTTGCTTATATTTTTTGGCAAATAGATTTTGACTCAGGAAAATACACTGGGATTTAGAAGAAAATATGAAAATAACTTAGTTTTGGAGCATAAAATAAAACTAAGTTCTGTTTAAGCAATTTAAGTACTAAAAATTTCTATTAGGAATAGTCAAGAATTTATTTGAAGCTATATAGACAAGGGCAGGTCATGTTAAGCTCGAGCAGAGTTTGCTGTTTAAGTATAGCAGTCTTCACTGTGCTGTAAAATGGCTGGAGTTTGAAATGAAATACATTTTACTGTGTGAAGTGTGAGCAGCAAGGCCCAGTAGGAGAAAAAAAGCCTGTAGATTGAGCACTGTTGATTGAGATCATCACATGCAGCTGTCAAAAGTTTAGTCAGCACTGAGGAATCCTAATGGAAGGCAACAGGCCCAGCAGATTGTGTAGGAGGTAGTTCACTTGTTTCTTCACAATAACCTCTTATGATAAAGTTCTGCCTTGAGGATTGTTACTAGAAAAGCTGCTTAAGACACCAGGAGAACTTCCAGTTTCTGCCTCTCAACTATTAGGACATGGATTTTCAGAAATACCGGGAGAGGGGTTGGTGCTCAGCATATGTGACTCTTTCTTTGTTTCTCTTGATAAAGTAGCTAACAATAAGAAGAAAAAAATCCATTCTAGACCAACCATTGCCTTTTCAGGGCTTAGAGAAGTGTTACTTTCAGCAGTAGCATAGATTTATTCATTGGGTCAGTGTATGGTGTGAAATGAGGGGGGACTGGAAAGTATCCCAATTGTATCTTGTTCTTTTTGAATTGAGTTGCTCTATGTTGGTCTGGATTCTGCAGGCTAAGCAAGCCATTCCTGTACATGATGTCTGACAGCAAACTGCTGAATTTAAACTGGTATTTAATCACCTTAACTTTTGAATTATCGTACTAAAAAATACTTCCTACTTCTTGTTTTAGTTTATTATATTTGTAGCTTACATACTTGAAAATATGTAAAGCAGAAAAGTGCCTTTGCTCTGCACCCAATCATCTGAAAACAAAACATACATATATTGTAGTTTATTTAAAGTACAGATCGTTGTGCTCTCCACGCAAAACTTCTCTGCAGGTTCAGGACTTAAGGCTAGCTTTTTAATATAACATTAAAGCTAACTCTTCTACAGCTTCTGAGCTTGCTGTTATTTCTTTTCACCAATTAAAACTGACTGCTCTGTGGAAGGAAAAAATAAGAAAACCCACTGACAGCCACAGTAGCAATTTCATTCATGGCACATAAACCCAGAGGGTGAGTGTCAGGAAGCCAGCGATCTGTTAAATGCCTTATCTGTGTTATGCAAAAAATATTTTGTAGTATTTTTTCATGTTTTAGTTTAAGAGGGCCCATTATTTTGTGAAGTCAAATTAGACTTGCTACATAGAAATATATTAGTTGAATTGATACACTCTTCTATCTTGTCTTGGATAGTTACAAGGGTTGGTAGTTCATTTGCTTCAGGGCAAACACTGATCACCTCAGAGGTCAGAAAGCAATTGCCTTCTACAGTGGAGCAATGCTCAGTGTAATAGTTGGTATAATAAAAGGGATTAACTTTCCTGCACTTTGTATTGTGGGTAGCCATGGTAGGTTTCTGCACTCTGTGTCAGGCTCTTTACTGCTTATAAGAAAGCAGTGACTTACATGTAAAGGCTTTCCTGGAAAGCCCTCAATACTAGCTGCAACCAGAATTAAGGTAACAGACTAAATGTACCGTTGATCAAATTCAGTGTGGTGTTTCTGCTTCTGCAACCAATAGCTGCAATTAAAATCCCATAGACCTGATCTTCCCTACAACCTTGCGTATTACACAAGATTTTTTACTTGCTCAAGGTGTTGCAAAATGCTGGCATCACATTTCAGGCTGGTATAAGTAATCTCATATAGTAGAAGCTACTGCAAATACAGGTATTGTCTTTTGATAAGGGCTCAACTTCAGAAGCAGGCTGGAAAGCGTGTCTATTATATTCTGAAT
>VZTU01030910.1:4726-15482 GCA_013400835.1 Zapornia atra | reverse complement strand
ATTCAATCTTGCTTTAATGGTATGATGTTCTGCCAAGATAAACTTCTAAGCTTTGACATATTTTATTTTGAAAAATGTTATCATCAGGTGTAAAGGAAATTCCTCTTCACTGAGAAGAGTTTTGTAGAGTCTATCTGATGACATAATTACTATGTGACTACATATTTCATGAATATCTTTCCCAACCTGAATAACCAAGCAACAAACATTCTTTCTGGTGGCAATCCCATACACCAGTAGATTTAAATAACAACTAAAGGAAAGAACTCAGATTCCCACTAAGGGCTCTGTAAGGGAATTATTTTCCGTCAATGTGCTGAACTTTAAATCCATTGCTCCTCATTAAAGCAAGTCAGCCACTCAAAAGCTTTGTAAGCCAAGCCTCTCTGCCTTCAACCTTACTCAAAATCTCAAGCCCTCACACTATTGCAAAGCCTTTGCTCTTACCATGCCTCACTTCCCACTTTGATTAAAAAACAGCTGCCTTCTCCTGCTGTGACTGCTCTGATGTTATGTGTGCCACCTTTCTCTCCAAAATTGTCATTATGCACTCTTATGGGCTGCTGAAAGCTGTTGGTGATGCTGCTTAGGCTTCTCTGTCCATCTTTGTCCACTTGGTTCACTTTCAGCTTTGATGGAACTCCAGAAAATCTAGAATGGGGAAGCACTCCCTATGTACCCTACATGGGGCTCTAATGGCAGAATAAAAAGGTCATTGCTGGGAAAGTGAACACATAATACAGCCTTCTTTACATGTTTACCTTGTGAGCCTTCAACTGCTGAAGGAGTGAGGAAAAAGGAGGATGTGAAATTCAAGCATTATTATAGGAAACATACAGCTCACCCAATCCAGAAATTCCCAAAGGCAACACATAATCACAAGGATGACCTAGGTACCGCTAAATTCCATTCTGCAATGTCTAACTACTATGGGTTCTCAAATAAGGATGCATGCTGCTGAATACTGCTACTTAGGGGCAAACATCTGCTTCCAAAGAGACCTGAAACCACCTTCCTTCAGATCTTGGAGCTCTCTGTCCCAATCAGCTTACAGTACAGGAGCATACCTCAAGTGAGTAATACCATGATGATTGTGGAAAAGATTCTCAGCTGGTTTAAATCAGTAGCAGTTTACTGAAATCAACCAGCTAAAAGTCACCTGTGATGGTGCAAATTAAAATCTTAGAATTATGTTCAAGCAGCAGTGTTTTTTAGTAAATCCATCAGAAACACTAACAAATCCCCCTTTTTACTTGGACTGAACAAAAATTGGACATTTCACTGATAATCACACTGCACCCCAACCCCTCCCCCCCCAATCATCTGTATTCGGCGGAAGCTGCTCCTGGGACATCATTCCAAAAACGTGCTTTTCAGCAGCTTGGACACAGAGCTTTCACTTTCTTGGGTCATTTTTGCCTCCATAATCCACATGCATCACAGATGTAAAAAGTTTTATCTTTTCTATCTTATTCAGTTTGTACTTTTTCACTGTAGCATTAATGTAACACAACATGAGTATTTCCCAGAAGAAGTATTTGTCATTATAACACAGGGCTCAATTCATTCACTAAAGGAAAAGTCTGCAGAGCTCCTGGAAGTGGCCAGCTTCAGATAACGAGACCATTGGATTAAATATAGGTTTAGACTGCTTTTTTTTTTTTAATCTTTCCCTTTATCTCCATCCAAATCCCCACTCCCTTTTGGCTGCTGTCACTACAGCACTTCAGATTCTGGCACAGAACCAGTAAAGGAGGTATTTCAAGAGATGGTAAATCAACTTATTCAATGCTTTCCCTGGCTTCCTTTCTCAGAGGTCAAATATGTTTTCAAACCAGTAAAAGAAGTGAAAGTTCTTTCAAGTCTCACTTCTCACCAGGCAGGACAAGCAGAGGGGGGGTTTTTCCAATATTTACTGCTAATGACACACAGGTCTCAGAAGAGCCTCTTTCCTTCTCCGAGACATGGGAGATGCACAAAGGCTTCCTCATTATCTTTTCATATTTTCTCCAAAATGCCAGATACAGGGCTATCAGCATAATGGGACAAGGAATGTATATGTACATTACATTTCATTATCCACCTTTATTTTTAACTCAGATTCCCAAGCCAGCTCCAAGAAAAAAAATGCCAGCATTTGTGTGTATACGGGAACTCTCTCAATGATAATTCCATGAGAACAACCTTGCACAAATATCAGCATCTTAAGATGCAGTTACGCTCCATATATAATAATATCTCAGTTCCAAAGAGGTTGAAACATATCTTTTTGTAAATATACTGAAAAACCTTGTATTCACATTGCAACTAACAATTAAACAACTGCAATGGTGCAATTCACAGATCAGGTAGAAATGCCATTGCATCTCAGAAGGAGGTGCAGAAACAGTTAACCTTGTTAAACAGTGACACATCTTTATATGTAAGTACTCTGACTTCAGTTAAAATCCAAAAGTAATGCAATCAGAACAGTATAACAAAATGTGTATACAACCATCCTGACAGCCGGCCAAGCCAGACTCATCTGTTTGTCAAAAGACTAATCGCCACTTTGGCACTTCACTGCTGCATGCCAAATTTACCTTTCATTTTTACAGCAGTTGCTGACCAATGCTCAGCACTTATTTTCAAACGTGATGATATTCTATGAGAAGTGGTTTCAACTGCTATTTATATGCTTCATTAACTAGTTTTGAAGGTTAACATAAGATATGGGTGGGAAGGAGAGGGGAAAAAAAATAGTATCGCCACTACAAGTATCAGATTGCTTGTCCAAATTCATCTTTAAAAAAAGACTTTATGAAAATGGTAGTCAAACAAAAGCAACCACAACCACTCGAGAACAGCTGAAGGTAAGATTAAATTATATAATGAACATTATTCATAAGGCATTATTCATCTCACCTAAAGCAGACATCTAAAGAATGTCAAATGGACAGTGGCAAGCATTCTCCACTGACTAGAACGGCAGCCTATAATGATTCCCTTACAGTGAAAAGAATTCCTGTTTCATTCCGGCATTTAGTCTTTGCTTTCTGCATAGTAGAGCAATTCTACAGTCCTTGCATAGGACTGTTCCCCCATCACATTAGTAGAAACATACTACAAAGCAAAAAAATCTAATAGGTTCTTACTAGCTTAATTAGCAACATTTAAGTTTACTGATGTTCTCAAAACCCTTCTCAAATGTTACCCCTGTTTTACAAGTGAGGAAATTTGAAATTATCATGATCTTGCCCATAATCTGGTATTGGTCAAAAGGTTAAACTAAAACTAGGATCGAAACCCTAGGGCACACTTTTCCATACTACATTTCAACCTAACTTAGAATTATCAACTACCATCAGACCAACTCTACTGCATACTATTCGACAAATTCATAGGTCTGGAAGGTGAGTATGAGGATTAATGAGAAAAATAAAATATACAATGAACAAAATGAAACATTTATTCTCTTTTAACAGCTTAAGACCAGCACTATCCCCTCATGGTGCATCCATACAGCACATGGAGCACAGTGCTATTGTCTGGCTGGCAATGGTTAAGCTAGTGTCAGAATTAAACACACTACAGCAGTTTCAAAATGATGCTGCACCCAATCTACTACCCTTGTGAAGAGACAAAACTCTCTGTCTTGAGCAGTTGGTTAGGAAAACACAGTATATATAACTTTTAGTACCTGAACTATCAAAAGATCTTGTGTCCTTCATCGATTTATCAGCCCAGGCAAGCTAGGTGAGCTGGGGACGGTCTACATGCTCTGCTACCCCACGTAGATAAATTCTAAATTGTCCGTGAGAGCAGCTAACTGAAATAATACTGGAGCTCATCCTATAAAAAAAAAAATTAAAACAGTCTAGACAAGGATTCAGTAACTTTTAAAAAAACACTTCTGAAACAGTTTTAAACATTTACTGTTGGATAAATTGGAGCATAAAAACACACCTGTATACACACACACACACACACACACACACACACATGCGTCAACATATACACAGATACATGCTTCCACATAACTAGAATACTCTTCTCACACTGGTATGATTGCCTATATTCACTTTGTTGCTACTTCTTATAAATACATTAAGCCACCAAAGCATGACCTTTCCTTAATCGCTTATAAAAGTAATATTTTTTTTCTAGAGTGGGCAGAAAACTAGTCCTCAACACCACAACGGCCAGGAAAGATGATGCCTTCCAACCCTGTATCTGTACTGCTACCCTGCCAAGAACAAGTCTTTACCCATAGTCTGAAACCCTGGCACAGGAACATGGTTTTCTGCACTGATTAATGCTGATCTAGCTGCCTGCACCCAGAATACAAGTCACAGGAGCAGGAATGCCAGCACAGAACTAGTGTGTTTGAGGCAATGATCTTGCCAAAACACTACATATTTAGCACCCTGGAACTGATGCAATGAAAATTGTTTTTAGAAGACTTGGGTAATGTCAGGATAGAAACAAAACATAGTAATTTTTTGCTATTATTTTCTTCCCTTAATATAGATTTCAGCTCTTTGGAAATAATGTACATTTCTGTATTCCTCTGCCTGTGTGGCAAGCTTCAATATTTTACAGAATGACATTTGCAGATATCAAGAACATTTAATTTCTGTTAAACATAAACTGTTCTTAGCAATGAAATGATGTCACCGGAAATCAAATACATGCATTATCAGTACTGAAAGCCTCTAGCTAAACCTCAATAGGGTAATGGCTCATAAATGAATTAGATTACTGATTGAAAAGCATTTAGCATGTAAAGCCAGATTCCATGAACATGGCTATGCACTACCAAACCAGGATTATAATTCTGGATATTTCAGGTAACAGTAAAACAGGGAAGTCTTTCCTGTACAATGATCAAAAGAGATATTATGGAACAGTCAAAAATCAAGGATATACTTGTATAATAGCGCAAATAACACAAAATACATGTTTTTCATTTTCCTCAGCTCAAGGTGAAATAGAAACATTTTTAAACTCTCTTAATAAAGGGGCAAAAGGGCATTGTATATTTAACTGCTTCTACCTTGACATTTCAAGGTACTCAAATCAAAAGCCATTAAAGACCACCACACAATTAATTCTGATAAAAGCAAAACAAAAAAAACCAGGATCAGTTTTAAGGGAAGATGGTTTTGTTATGATGCTTAATAAAGTCATTCAGCCAAAACTGCATGCAACTTTTTCTTCTCTCATTCATACCCTTTTCTGGGTGGCCACAAGACTAACATGCTGTCCTGTCTCCTGTCTTGCACCTTGCTTGCCACATACTGGATGCTTCTTGTTGAGGTTTTCTCCTTTCTCATTGTCACTTGAGGTGCTGAGGAGTGAAGCTTCAGAACTGCCTTTATAATGTCATAAGAGACAGGTTTGGAGGGTCATTGACATGTCTAAATCTTACAGTATGTGTTCAGATACTTCAGCAGCGCAGAATCTTTAAGACACACAGACAACCAAAGCCACAGTTACAATGCCAATGAGCCCTAAAACATTCACAGCAGAACACTGCAAGCAAGAGGAATCCAGTGTTAAGTATGATGAGTACAATAAATGTTTTATTATTCACTGAAGAGAAAAAAAAAATCAAATTCATAAACCACATTTGTTGTAGCACTTGCTTCTAAAACTCTCCACTTCTGCAAGTCTGTAATCTGTCAAACAGTTTTACAATAGCTATGTACAATGATCAGAACGAAACACCTCTTTCAGCCTCCTATCGATGGCAGCTAACTTCAAAGCAATTTTCTGACTTACAGACTGTGGTACAGAAAAAAACCCTCTTGCATTTGCCTGTAAAAACATATGAATATGTTAAACATATGAATAGATTGTAGGAGTTGCCAAAACAGATACAAACCTTGGTCTGTTGAGTCTGGTTTCTCATCTCTAACAATCATTTCTTTTACCATGATGAGAACACCTTCTTCAGGGGTCGGTGATTTGGCAAGGGGGCTGACGGTGTCACAGAAGCCGATGAAAATTAGCCCCAGTGACATTAAGGACATATCCAGCTCACCCTGGGACACTATGAAAGGCACACAGAAGAAGAATGGTAAGACATCCTAAGACTGTGGCATAGCCCTTCATATATTTCTGCTTACAGAGATACATCAATAATATCTGTGACAGACAAATAAACAAAACTTCAACATGCTGATTTACTAAAGCTGGAATGGCAATAATAATAAAACCATCAGAACTCCATAGAGGCCTTTAATGTGTCTGAAGATATTTTCATTACTGCAATAAGTGTTAAGCGTTTCCTTTGCTGTTAACAGTTTTTATGGCAAAGCTTTGAAGAATGTCCCACAGGTTATCAGTAAAGGCTCTATCTGTTGCATATAAAATGAGAACAAACTAAACAATCCAGAAAACTACTTTCAAGTTGTGGCCCAGGACTGAAGTTGGAATTATGACAGGACAGATCTGTTGCTGGTCTCATCTGGCACAGTCCCACTGGAAGGAAGCCATATCAATTGACACCAGCTGAGAATATAGTTTGATGCATCCCCTTATTTACTCACTTAAGTCTGTATTTTTCTTTTTTTTTCCCTTTTATGTTCCAGTCAACAACACCATTCTGGCCAGTCACTAATAGTCCTTAAAGTCTAATCTTCCTGTTAGCTTGCATTTAAAAATTAATCTCAGATGCAGGAAATGAAAGCCTTCCTCTCAAACATAAAGCAGATTGCAACTGAAAACTAAAGAATTCACGCTTCAAACCACTCTCCAAGGATGTCCTTCTCTATTGGTAACATTTGGAGATGTTTGAAAGGGAGCTAATGAAGACAGGTTTATGTGACTGGTTATAATTTTACCTTCCCAATTGCACATTTCACATTTGTCTCAGTGAATTATCTGGTAAAATATTTCATGATAATGAATTCTTTAAAAGGCTTTGCAACCAGTGATATGTTTTCAGCTAAAGTTTCAACAACAGTCAGTAAAGCAAGCTTGCATAAAAATGCACAAATGCCCATTTGCTCAAAAAAAGTTAAAACATTTAAGCACACACAAACATTAAATGTTGTAATGCTTCAAACCACTAAATGACTGAACACATGACAAAACAGAGGGGACAGGTAGAACAGGAGCTTGGTAAGAATCAGGGACAAACTACATCAAGTAGCCCATTTTACAAGCCATGTGAACACTCAAAGCTTTTCCAGTATTTACTGCCCAATCTTTCTTGTGGCATTAAAATTTCACCTGAACTAAGCTTCTCAGAGAATGAGACTACTTGAGATCAACAAGTCTTCCCAGTGGAGTGCACTGCGGCATTACCATGGACCACTGTGAAAATAAAAACTTACGTGATGAAGCTGCCAGACCTCTTCAGTCCTCTCCCCACCTCCCTTTTTACCTGCAGCAGGTCAAGAGCAGGAAGCTGTTCTTAGGTGTTGTCCTCTTCTCTCCATGCTTATGAACTGCAAAATATAAAGGAGACTCTTGTGGAGAGTTTTCCCCTAGCTCTAATGGGCAGTGAAGTGGGTATTGACCGAATAGGCTCAACCCTTGACTTTCAAAGAAAAACTGAAGACCTGTGATGACATTATTTAATAAAGACACACACCCCTGCAAAAGGTCTGCCATATTTCCTGTGTCTGAAGGACCCAGTACACATTTGCATCGTTCATATCTTCACAATTACTGGCAGACGCCAGTTACTGTTTATTTCACAGAATCATAGAACATTAGGAGTTGGAAGGGACTTCAAAAGATCATCTAGTCCAAGCCCCTGCCAGAGCAGGATCACCCAGACTAAATCACACAGGAACACATCCAGGCAGGTTTTGAATGTCTACTGAGAAGGAGACTCCACTACCTCTCTGGGCAGTCTGTTCCAGTGCTCTGGCACCCTCATAATGAAAAAGTTTCTCCTTACATTCACATGGAACTTCCTATGCTCCAGCTTGCACTCGTTGCCCCTTGCCCTATCTTTGAACATCACTGAGAAGAGCCTGGCTCCATCCTCCTGACTCTCACCCTTTACATATTTATAGACATTTATGAGGTCACCCCTCAGTTTTCTCCAAGCTAAATGGTAACACAGATGGTAATGCAGCATGGTAACAAGAGATTAGTGTCTCAGTGTGCTGAACATGAATTACCTTCACAATAACGTTAAAAAGTTAAAAAGGAGATACTGTACTGATACACTTTTATTAACTTTTTGGAAAATAAAAATACAAACACAAACAACCCAAATCATTCTATACAAAATCCCCTATAGTTTATCATTGCTCTGATTATGTACAATCAAGCCATTTTTAACTGGCCTCCTCACCTGTTACAGAACAAGTATTTTGCCACAGCTGTCTTCCTGAGATGTATGTGCATCTCCAATGTGTTGTGTCACAGGTGTTTATAAAAACAGGAATATAACACAAGAACAACCCGACTCTACTGTTATGTCACCGATGCTGTATGTCACTAAGCAGCAGACACTTCTGCAATGATTAAATTTAGGAAAGTTATACCTTCCTACACATAAAGGAATTCTTGCAAGAATGATAAATGCTTGTAAGTGATTTTACAATTAGGATATATTTTCATGCACTATGTATACATTTACAAGGAAGTAATTACTTTAATAGTGTGTGTGGGTTATAATATTGTAAAGGTGAATTTATCCACAGATTTTGTATTAATAATGTTTCTTGTAGCAGCCTAAGAGGAGCAGTGAGGTATTTTTCTCCTTGTGTGTATGTACAAAGAAAATATTTGAATGCTGAAATTTAATAAATTCATAATTTTAAAATTCAGGCACTTAATCTCCTCTTGGCCTAGTTTCCTACTGGAAAAAAAAAAGGACATCCAACAGGGTTATCTGTCTGTTGTTCCCTGACATGGATTTTGAACTCACTAGGCAGTTTCAACCAAACCTTACCGTGGCAGAAAGGTCTAAAAAAAAATCTTAACACTCTTACAGATTTCTTTGAAATTGGAAACTAGAGAGAGAAAAGAGTTCCTATTAATATTTCAACCAAGAAAAGTTAATAAGCTCATTCTTAATTAGACATCAAGAATTCTCATAAAAGAAAGACATCAGAAATCAGGCTCTCAAAATTCCTCATTTCTATTACATTTCACTTAGTGGTCTTATCTGTAGCTTTTAAAAATTCCTTTTGTTTTGTTTTGTTTTACTTTATAATACAACTGTAAGATACCAAATGCTGAGATGTTTATCTAGCCATATATAGGGTTTGAAAAATCTGTTGCAAGTAGGATGTTTTCCTGAGCAACTGCTATCAGCTTCTGCCAAATCTAAAAAATACATTTCTAGTCCTTCTGGTTTTAATGAAAATCTTCCAGTGGTCTCTAAACAGACAGAAAGGAAGCTGAAGACCAGTGCACAAATGCCAGTCTGACCAAGTTCTTTCGAAGAAATCAAATGTGCACAGAAAGCACAGAAGGGTGCAAGCTCTTTTTCTTTTCACTAGCTATTGAAAGATGGTTTCTGAGAGAGGGACTCTTTACCAGGGAGCGTAGGGATAGGACAAGGGGTAATATTTTAAAACTAATACAGGGTAGATTTAGATTAGACATTGAGAAGAGATTCTTCCCTGTGAGGATGGTGAGGCCCTGGCACAGGCTGCCCAGAGAAGCTGTGGCTGCCCCCTCCCTGGCAGTGTCCAAGGCCAGGCTGGATGGGGCTTTGGGCACCCTAGTCTAGTGGAGGGTGTCCCTGCCCATGGCAGGGGGTGGGAACTAGATGGGCTTTGAGGTCCCTTCCCACCCAAACCAGTCTGTGGTTCTATTATTTATCTAGGAACACTTAACTGGTTAAACCCGGTATCTCCCCTGCTCTTAGCAGCCAGAGTGATATCCTATTATCAGAGTATTTCTCATTAATAATATGACCTCAAAAATAGTTTTAATTAAATAGAATTACTTCTCTAATTACTAGGTACTCCTTAAAATGCTTCTTAGTGCCTTCTGTGGTGACTCCATGTGAAATAACTCACGTTTTTCAATGTCTGTGTTTGTACAATGTCTTGGTCATGCGAAACATTATACACGCATTAGGTATTATGGCTATTTGAGAGGGAGAGTTTTTATGTGGCAAGAACATCTGTGAACATAGAACTGATGATGGCATTCTTTGTACAGGTGACAACCAATGGCTTTGAGAGGCTTTCATCTTAATGGATGATGATGACACACTCTGCAAGAACTTGTGGGTAGCTGTGAGTTGCTACCTCAGACTGTTACAGTCAGCATACTGGGGAAATCTGCTTCAATTTCCCTATGTAACACTGGGAATGTACCTTACCCCATCTCACCCGAATGAGGGTGAAAGTAATACCAGACTCTACCTTCAGGGAGAGTGTCAAGAGAAATATTTCAGATTACACATACTCAGCAGCTGCACAGCAGGGATCAGTACAACTCCTGAGCAAGTCTACTGAGGGCATGAAGGAATAAACCTGCTGCTCTAAATCTGGCAGCTTTTGTAACTGTCAGCTTTAACAGCTACCTCCAAATGCTTAATCCACCTGAAAATACTACTACTGGTATCTAATGGGTAGTTGTATCAGGTCCTTGTTTAAGGAAAAAAACCCAAACATATTCCCAGGTCTCTGAGTGTTCACGCTTATGACCTTTCTAGTGCTACATAGAAAATCTCACATCATTTCTGCTGGCTGAGACTGAACAGGGATAAATCACTCGAATTCCATCAAGCTTTTGCCACCTGGTCTTAGAACACACACACCTCTCCTCCCCACCCCTCCCCCCAGGAGTC
>VZTU01030908.1:31793-51361 GCA_013400835.1 Zapornia atra | reverse complement strand
TGACTCATACCCGCTTCCTCCGCGGATCTGGGTCAGGGGTGCGCAGACGCCTTTATGCCATGGGCTGCGCCTCCGACGGGGCCCGATACGATCGAGCCGGCGCGGGGGGGGGCGTGAACCCTCCCGCTGCGGAGCCTCGGCCGCGCTCCGGGCCTCCCGCGCCGCCTCCGGGGGCTGCGCGGCGCTTGGCATCGCCGCAGGTGGGATTGTCCGAATCCAGCCCGGTTGAGCCGAGG
This sequence comes from Zapornia atra, assembly GCA_013400835.1. Taxonomy (NCBI): domain Eukaryota; kingdom Metazoa; phylum Chordata; class Aves; order Gruiformes; family Rallidae; genus Zapornia; species Zapornia atra. The sequence goes on along the minus strand of VZTU01030908.1, from coordinate 51,125 downwards.
CACCGGAACGGGAACAAAGGAATTCGGAAATTAACTCTCCCCCGAGACGCCCCGGACAGCTGCATTCGCACAGAAGCGTCCGTGAGCTGCCAGCCCGCAGCTCCCTTCGCTGCCTCAAGCCCCGGGACTTCTTGCTCAGCCGTTCTGGGCACCTGCGAGCGAGCTTGTGCTTGGAAGGAAAAACAAAGTGATCTTGGGTGAAGCGAGTTCCTAATCGGGGTAAATAAAGTGACTGCACTTTGTAACGCCAGCACCGATGCGGCAGCGCAGGGGGCTGGGTGGGGGCTTGTTGCAGAAATTATTTTAATTTGGAATCGTTAATGAGCATTAAGGGGTACGCTTCCGACATCACGAGGGCGGGGAAGTGAAGGCAGAAGGTGTTCACTCCAGGCTTCTGCAAGAACAGAGCAGCAGAGCCAGGGTCCAGGCTGCATGCATCCCTCCCTCCCTCCCTCGCGCCTGCAGCGGGCTCGGTCCCTCGTTGTGTGGCAGGCTGGCATCTTAGTTTTGCTTTGTCAGCCCATGACAAGCTTCTACACAGTGAAACACAGAGTGGATCTGCTCCAGATGCATCCCCAGATTGATCCAGTGAACTCGGCAGCTCAGGTGATGCTGGGCTGCAGTTCAGCCTTAGCACATTTTGGTTTCTTCAAAACACAACTTTCCAGGCAAATTAATTCAGCCTTTTCCTTTTTCCTTTTAAATTTAAGCTCAAAATTTAAAACTTGGGGATAAAAAACACAAACCCCACACCCCCACTAAACCAGATTCTACTTATGAGTCACCATCACCCTTCAAGTGCCCAACTGCAGGGAAGATGCTGCTACCGAATCAGGGTAGTGTTCTGCTCTGTCCCACAGCCGCCGGGGGGCCCCGGCCACCCCCAGCGCTGAGCTGAGCAGGTGGCATTTCCAAGCAGGAAATTCTGGTTCTCCTTGCAGGCTGGAGCCCTCAGCCTGATCCCATCCCCAGCCCGATCCATCCCCACTCCCCATCCAGCCTGGTAAATCACAGCTGCCACACAAACCGCATCCATCGCAGACCAGGCTGTGCACAGGGCTCTGCACAGACCACCTGAAGGGATTCGTATGCTACAAACCACTAGAAGAAGTAAAATTAAACTTTATTTAAAAATTCTTCTAATATAGAAAACGAGAGGAAACAAAGGCAACAGCGTGATGCCCCCTGTTCCGCCTCAGGAGTTACTGTCTGTACAGCTTCAGGAAGGAGCGCTGGCAGAAGGGACGCGTCCTGCTATGCACAGAGAGCTACACACACTTAACAATACGTTGTACAAACCTGACGTAACATTCAGGGTTCACTGCAGGGAACAATTAAATACACTTGCTAAGACAGACAGTAGAAGAGCACGGACAGGCGTCGTTTCACCCTGATTCTCCCAGTGTTCTGTACAGCCTGAACTACCAACGTGATCTCCTCGCCGCCACGGCAGGAGCTGCCGAATGCTGCTGGGATGGGTTTTACTCAGCCAGCAGTCCCTGGAGTGAAGTGGGACAACGCTGACCACCTCCCCCCACACCCCCTGGCCTCCATCGTAATTTACTTTCTGGAGAAGGCAGGAAAGCTGAATAAAATGAAGTGAAAGCAGCAAAGCGACACGGAACACGCTGCTCCGTGTGTCCTAACACTCTATCAGGGTCAACATTAGCTCGTGGGGTCACAGTGAGAGCACAGACAGGATGGTGGGGGATGAAGGCCAGGAGGGTTTTGTTTTTTTTTTTTTTAATTCATTTACTTTTTAAATTCCCCATCTGCCAGATCCAGAGCTCCAGCGTACGTGGGCCTTTCTGATGCCCATGGTGTAGGGAAAGAAATACGACAGGCAAACCCCTCTTCCCACTGCCTTCTCTATACACATAGAAGTTTTTACACTATCTACAACAGGGATTAGATGCTTCTGTGTAAGTTCCTGCTACTCATTTAAAAATACTAGAGAAAAAACAACTGTACAGCTCTCTAAATTACATCTTTAGAAGAATAATTTTTTTTTTTAGAAGCTCATAAAAGACTTCGTGTTTGTTTCTATAGAGAATTAAATGATCCAACAAGAAAGATTACAAATACGTTGTTCAAACTGAGACAGACCCGAGCACATAACGTTCTCTGTAAACTGTGAACCTCTAGTTCTCTGTTCACTTTACACACACATTGGAAAATCAGGAAGAACTCCAGGTACGAGGTCCTTGTTTTAATCTCTGCTACATACAAAAGATACTGAAAAGCAAAAACTATTAAATAATTTAATATACAAGTGTAGTTAAAAAGCACTGTACATTGTAACAAATGTACATTGAGTTTCAGAGATAGAAAAGAAATCACCGAGTTATTTTCAAATTTACACAATTTTTGAGATTCCACGAGGGGACCAGGACTCAGAGCTCTGCCCCCCGTGGGGCTGGGGGCTGGTTCCCACCAAGGGAGAGCCCAGGTGGGGCCGGTTTGTCACAGACAGGGAAATCCCAGACTGTAAACTGAGGAGAAACAAGTTCAGCTGCCGTGTTTAGCACTCGGTTCCTGCTCCAGCCTGAGCACACGCAGACCAGAAGCCGGCAGCCTTTCCCTCAAGTACTTCCTTCCCTCCCAAGGACAGAGTGGAGAAGGACTCGAACTACAAAGCAACAGCAAGTACTGACGTGAGGAGCAGCCAGGGAATCGCTGCTGCGAATCGCTCTCCTGCGACAGAGACTCCGGTGCTGCAGGGCTCCGAGATGGAGAGAGAAGAGGGGGCGACGCAGCCCCTGACCCAGCACTGCTGGACGTCTCCCTGCTGCACAACACTGTCCTTAAACTCAGCCCAAACCACAGCTGCCTCGAGTTGGGATTTTCTAATATCACCTTGTAGAAGCAGTGCTTTTCCTGGCCAAGATGTGAAGTAATTTGTTATAACTGCCACAAGCATGTAATCAGTGGAACGGCCGCCTCAGATCAGGCCACAAAAGACAAAAAAGAGTGTGCTGGGGTTACCTGACAAGGGACTGAGGCCTGGCAAGCCAGTGACTTGCAGAGGGAACAGCCAGAGGGATGCTGCTTCCCACACACACCAAGAAAAAACCCAAAGAAACAAGGTAAAGACTCCGCAATAGTCCACAGGGTATGGATATTCCCAAGGCAGGATTCACCTGAGCATTCCTATCAGAACCCACGCAGTGCTGCTGAGCTCACAGAGCTGTCCTGTCGCTATGAGGTGCCAAGCAGTGCAGCACGAGCCCATCTCTGGCACAGCCGTGGAGCTGGGGTCCTGGTGCCATGGGACCAGCAGCTTCCAGGGGAACGCTGCAGCAAGCTGGCCATCAGCTCCAAACCCAAAGCCTCAAAGGGGATGGGAGACACAGAACTCCATCTCAGTGAGCAAGCAGCACACAACTCCATCCACGGGGATTCTCCCTGCATCCGGCACCTCCGAGTACCCGGTACGCCAACAGACCTCAGAGATTTCTTTCCTATTTTTCTGAGGTTAAAGGGAGAATTTAAACAGCAATAAAACTCTCTCCCTACACCAATATCAAGGCTGTTTTCCCTATTGGAAGCCTAAACCCTACACAGCTTCTGCAGGAGTCGGTGTCTGTAAACAGGACCTAAATCAGCATCATGCAGCCAGCAGAAGAAACTGAAAATCCTATTTTGGTAATCAGACAAGAACTCGTCCCCTTAACACCATCCCGTGGTAAAACCGAGGGGGTTGAGTTACAAATGGGCCCCTGTGAGCCCTTCCCAGATGGGACAAGACAGAGAAAACCGACCACAAAGACCGATGTTGCCACATTCCTCCTCAATAAAAGTTCTTCAGGTTTGAGGGGGTCAAATATTTCCTCCGAAATGCTCTCCTCCTCCCTCAGAAAGTAAGCCATAGCAGAAACCCTACCAAGGGAATTTTTCTGGCAGATTTGTCTTCCCTCCCCCTTTTAAGTTGGGAGATAAATATGCAGAGCTACCAGGAGAGAAAATCACCTTTATTCAACCCCAGGAACCTCACGAGCTGTACACGGCGCGGATCCTTGCTATCAGGCTGAACGAACAGCTCCTGTGTTCTGCAGGACCAAGCCAGGCCTGGTCTCCCCTGTCCTGAGGCAGCTGCACAGCAAACACAGTGGGAATTCACAGCCCAAGAATTCAAAAACAACCCCAACAACTGAGCTAGAACAGGAAAGCTAACACAGAACAGTCTGGAAATGTTACATTTTGGCCAAGGGCAAGGCTGCAGTTGAGTTTTCATCATAAGCCTTTGGCTTATATTGGGTCTGGGGTTTAACTCCGACTTCAACCACTTGTAAAAGTCACTAAGGCACGGACGCTGCCTGCCCTCGGCGGGGCTGCAGGGGGGTGCAAGACGCCACTTCCCAGTTGCTTGGACAGGACAGGAGGACAAGAAGGTTCCTCCTCCCCCCAAGTAGCAGCAGCACAGAGCTGTGATTCCGCCTCGCCCTGGGCGGGACCGGCCACCGGCGCAGGGGACAAAGGACCGACCCTCAGGGGGTGAGGTGGTGGCACATCCTCGTGGGAGGGGGACTCTGCTCCTCTGAGAGACACGCTCCACTCGGCCCAGCGGCCGCCCCCAAGACACTAACACACCCCCCACCACCCCCAGCTGCAAACACCCTGCCCGGCAGAGCCTGGATCTCACCCATCTCATCCTTACCTTGGCTGCAAGGCTACAAACAGCACTGGCAACGACTTGCACACAATGAGAAGGAAAGAGTATTACCTCCAAAACTAAATTTAGAACTTTATAGGGCACCCTATAATCAGTCATGAATTAATCCAATTACTCCCAGGAGCGCAAGGGCGCAGGAAACATGAGGACTGGCATGCATCACACCCCAGGGAAGCTTTGAGCATTCAGAACACAACTGGTATTCAAAGCTGTGCGAGTCCTCTTCGTTTCCTGGGAGGGTTTTTAGAACGTAGGTAGCTAACCACTGAAGGAACAAGCGTCCTTTGGACTAAACCTTAATTCTCAGTAAGAGGAAAGCAGATTAAAACCAGTAGGTATATACACACTAGCTGTATATTCACAAACTTTATGTAAAAGCAGCTTAAAATGCCCTTCTCACTTTGCAAGTTGATGAAATGTACGTTGTCTTTATGCAATCTGTTTCCTGCAAGGCCCTCACTAGAAGAGGAATTTGCTGCCTTTTCTTTGAAGAAAAGATTTCATGTGGATTTTTTCTCCTTTTTTGGCTTTTTCTTTTTTTTTCCTTTTTTTGCTGTTTCTTTTTAAACACACTGTCCTGATAGTTATTCTGTTTCACAGGAGACTGGCCAGGCTGGTGGTGGGTCCGTTCTGTGCCTGGAACTGTACAGGAGGTGGTCCATCTGTCCACTGCAAGATAACAAACAGTATGAAAATCCTACAGCTGCTGCCTGGGGAGGGGAGGAAGGGCAGTGAGGCCAGGGGAAGGAGCTCACCACCCAGACGTTTGCTACCTGGGGATAATTAAAGATTTCATCAGCAGAAGCTGCTTATCAGGTCTGACTTTGGTTTACATGCGTGGAGCTTCCTGTCCCTTGAGCAGGGTTTCTTTTCATTCCAAACCTGGAGACTCTGGTGCTGGATCCAGGGTGAACAGCAGTCACATGGAAGTGTTTCCTGCTCCAACCCCAAGTCCAGACATGGGACCCCACCACCCACATGAATGAGGGACTGAGCCCATGAAGCACCGGGGTGTTTCCAGAGCAAGTGCAGCTCCTGGTTCTCACCCATTCCACTAAAGAAAATATTTCCCCCTCACATTAAAATTCAAAAAAGGGGAAGATTCAGCGTTTGTTTCTTAATCCTCTTCCCACTCCTGCAGATTTTTAATCCAGCACAGACTAAGCAGAAGCCAGCAATGGCAGAAGCAAGGGAGGTGGGAGTGCTGGCTCGCTCCTGGATGGAGACTGCATCGCCAACGCTTCCATTCTCACAGGTTTCAGGATCCCTTTGTAAGTCAAGCCAAACAGCATCTGCCTATTGGCCTTTTTCTCCCTCCTTTCTGCTCCCCAAAGGGAACGTTGGGAGAAAGACATCAAGTTCCACACCTCTTAATTTCCCATCTGGCTATTTTTTCAGTCCAGAACAGTAAAATTATCTCACGTCCTTGCTGAGCTGCAGCTTAGGAAACCATGTGGAGTTTTTAAAGCAGCATTGGAAGTGCTTCTGACAGCATGTCTATATTAGAAGTTGAAAGCAAGCTGCACCTTAAGGCAATGGGCTATGTAGACATCAAGTGATGTATTATCTGTAAATCTGAATTTCCAGTGAAGTCACAAAAAACCCCAAACAGCCTTAGGAATGCTAATGTATCAGGAGAAACTGGACAACACAGCACTCTCAGAGCAAGGCAGACTGGACAACATTAAAATTTAACCTGAGAACACAGTGAGTGTATCCAAAAGCAACAGCTGTCTCCAAAATTAAGTGGGCACCTGCTACAAAAGTAATTTTAAAAAAAAAAATTAAGTTCTGGTGTACCAAGAAAATGCTTCTCAGAAACAAAGCCCATACCCACCAAATAACCTTCAGAAAAATGAACTAATTGAGCCACGTTTCTTTTCCCCATTATCGGTCCAGTTTAAATACCAGGGAGTAGACTGAGCTTTGGCAGCATACTGACTGAGACACGTACTCCACAGAAGAAAAGAACAGTAAAGGAAAAGCAAAACCTTGTTTTGCCTCAGAACAGCTTGTAACTGCAAAATGCCCATCCCTTACCGTGATGAGATTGTGTTCTGGAAGACTGCAGGCTTCGATGTGGTCCTGGAGGAGCTGCTGTGAGAAGTTCTGATGCATTTGGGCTGCCTCGTGCGCATCCATGGCATTTCCACAGGCTTTGTTCAGGTCTGGAAGAGAAGAGCACCACATGCTCACCAGGAAACACCTCCTGCACCTATTTTCAGCTGACCAGCTCTCTAATCGGCCAGGACTGGTCCCTGTATCTGGTGACTGAATCGCTTCAAGAGCCTGTCTTCTGACAGAAGAGAACCTGAAGCCTCCTCGGCTCCAGCAGTCCAGGCAGCACACACTGCAGGATTCGCCACTATTTTAGATACCAACCATTAAAGAGAACATTCCTAAAATGAGGAATCAAACTCCTGGCTCCCATAAAAGCCCCTGGGCAGTTTTCCTTCGGGTTTTTAGCTGCCAGCACCATCTAGTGGGAAGAGGAAAGGCTGGCCACCGCTCACAGCAGCTCCGCGGTTCAGCCACGCAGCTTTCTGAGGGGAAGCGACCCTTTCTCCTGGGTGACTCCCTGCTTTTGGGGGAGCAGAGGAGCCTGTCGCTTCGCACACGCTGTGAGCTGACCCCAGCGTCTGTTCGCTGTGAGGTCTACTCACAGGTACGAAGACTTGAGACCGGTAACCTACTCGGGGTAACAGTGCCAGCTCCAGATTGTACGCGGTACTGCGTGGCAGTGGCTGAGGCACTGTGGTTTGTCTTCTCTTACTCCTCATCAAGCAGCTTTTCTCCAAGGCCAGATAATTAGTTCTACAGAGGAAGTTCGGGGGGGTGGGGGGGGGAATAAATCAAAGTGGAACAGAAAGGGTGCCTCTCACTCTTCCCAGCAAGTGGATACAACCAGAGGCGACGGCAGCCGAACACGGGGTGGTTTCATCTACAGCAGACTCAGCATTGTATTATGGGATGTTTTGTACGTGAACTACACTTGGAAATGGGTAAGTATTTCAATTGCCTGGGAGCGGTTTTGCAGCAAAGGCAACAGCAAAGCAGAAAACAAGCCTGGCCCACAACGCAGAGCGCAGCTCACGTAGTAAACACAAGGATTTAATAGGAACTGGAGCTGCGGGGTAAATTCTTGGAAAAAGGGTAAAGTTACTGCTTTATTTTCTAGTGAGAGCAAATCAATTGCAGCATTAACACTGACGGTCTGCCAAGAAGCTAGTCAATATTTGAACAAAGCATCCTGGGGCCTGTGTAAGTCGGATTAAACAATATTTATGTATGAAGTGATATAATAGGCTCTTATACTTATTAAAGCCCCTACACAGAAGCAAAGCCTAAGTGAAACTTAATCAAATGTTTACTACAATTGGAGCTAAAGTGAAAAGAAAAGCAGAGCAGCTGCAGAGTGAGACGCTGCAGGGGTGCGAGCTGGGGCCCTTTCCAAACCATCACCAGTTCAGCTGTTTGTATCAAACTGGTGTCCAGCCTTGGCAGGAGAAACCCAGCCACTGCCTGGCATGGAAGCCCTGCGGGGGCTGCTCACCCCAGATACCTTCCAGCTCTGCTCCCCCTCCCAAAAAACCCCAACTGGTGTATCTGGCAGCAGTGCCAGAGTTGTGGCAGAGCAGGATGCTGCCACCAGAAACTGGAACAACCACCTCGAGCTTTTCCTGGTAGCGGTCGGAGCGTGGGCACTGGTGCACACCCCCACACTCCATCCCCAGGCAGCAGCAACGAGCTCTTTGCTGCTTTTTTTAAAGCAAAAGACCTTTTTCCGAACTCACCTCTCAGCAGAGCTGAGGACCACAGCTGCACAGACATGTCTGGTATCTTGCTTGCAAGCTGCATGGCTGGTACCACCATATTGTTACTTTCCTGGTGAAGAGCAGACAACATGAAATGGGCATTTGGGTATTTCTCCCCGCTTGTGAATACACGTTAGAAAGAGATGTTAAGTTTACACCAAACACCACCTCGAGCTGCTACCATGTTCCAGCCAAGAACTGGAGGTGCTGAGCAGGGAGAGAACCCAAACACACCCTATCTAAAGCTGCCTGGAATTCTGCTGCCCTAGGAATTGTGGTGCCCCACGCTGTACAATAAAAGCATTTGGTGCATTCTGGCATGTGGCAAGAACTAAGGAGCCTGTTCCCACAACTCCCTCCAGAACAACCCAGGTGAATGATGCTGCGTGTCCTTCATTCATCTCCTTTTTTTTCTTTTTTTAAGGGATTTCAGGTATTGTAGAAACACACACTTCTGGAAGAGCCTTCAAATGCTACTACACTGGTAAAGTGTTACTACACATACAAACTACAGCTACAGAATTATCTAAGGCAGTAAGCTTTTAGTGGGATACCAATGAACAAGCATTCTTCAGATTAATTTCACAAAATGCTCTGACTTTCTCTGGCAAATGACAAGTCAAAGGTTTACACAGTAGTAACAGAGAGCAAAGGCTTACCCTGTGGTTCCCCAGCACGTAGAATATGTGACCCAGGAGTACAAGAGAACACGCTGTTAATCGATTCAGGTCTTCTGCATTTGACATTTTCAGTGTCTCCCGCAAAAATCGCCTACCAAAACAGAGCAAAAATGAAGTGTTTTAAAAACTCCAGTCCCTTCAGCACCTAAGAAACATCATTCAGAACTGAATTCACCCAACTGGCAAATATTAGTGCTCAGGAATAAACTGTGTGCTGCAAGTGACCTTAAACAAAGCACTGAATCCCCAAACCCCACCTTTCCGCTAGCAAAAAGGACTGCAGGAGAGGTCCTCCTCTGAAAAGCTCTTGGTTCTGATGTGCCGCCGCAGAGCGCTGCACGAGTGTCATTGTTACTGTCAGCATTCAGAACTAAAGAGATCTTAAAGCCCAACAGCTGCCTGGTATCTTAAAACAGGAGGTTGAGTAAATCCACGGGGAGAAGAGCTTGCAGGTTTGAAAGCAAGGCCTCAGGGTTTTCATTTTTAACCTAAACAGCTTCGTTTCGTTTCTCCTTCCCCCCTCACCTCCCCAGTTCACAGGTTTATACTCACTTTGCCTCATTGTATCTTCCCTGAAAGAAGGAGAACAGACCTCGGATGTAGAACGCTGCTGCCCGAAGACAGTGAGAGCTGCAGACAAAACAAAGCGTTGAAGCCTCAGCACCATGCAGTGGCTACCTGCACTAAATTTTGGGGAATCTGCCTCGTAATCCGACCTCCAAACAAAACCACCCTATTTAACGTGCGGTCAGAACTTCTGGCATGAAAAGGGAGTTGAAAATTTTGTTTTCTTTTTTTAAGAAAAAAAAAGGAAAAAGCCTGCTACAAATCCAGTGTTACCATCACCAGTGCAGCGTCAGCAAGGAGGTAATTTCTGGAATTCTCACCTGACAGGGAAATTATGGTCTGGATTTATCCTTTCCAGTAAGCTGTAAAGCTACAAAGTGGGAGGAGAAAAGAAAGATAAATCAGCATTTCTCACACATACAGGCTGACAGTACCGAAGCAAGCGTTTCCCTAGGAGTGCACAGCAAGGTCACCACAGCCACTGAAGTTTACTCCTACGGGTCACATCACAGCACAAACATTCCAACATTAGGAGCTACAGTGTCCCCTTTGATCCTAAAATCGAATTTTGTACAAAATAACACTCTCTGGCTCTTTACAGAACTTTCTGTGCAATGCTAATATTTCCCAGAAAACCTTTAGCTGCTGTCTCTACCCGAGCTCTTGGGGACCTGAACGAATGCTGCATCAGCTTTGCCTTTTGATAAAAATGAGGAATCAACTAAGCAAGAAAAAAAAAAAAAGGAGTTGACTTTTTAAATTATCCTTTTTGCTCTCTGAGCTTTCCATCAAAGTACTGTGCACTCAATACAGCTCAGTGACAGCCTCTTCACAAGAGACCTGGGGGCACATCTCTGAGAAGTGACTGCGGAGGGGTCGGACACGTCCCTGAAGATGGCATGTGGCTGGATTTCTGAAGCAATACAAACAGGAACGTGTGCATTCCTATTTCCAGGTGTTTAGTGAAACCTTGCTAGGTTTTACATAACCTGATAAAAGCCTTAAAGAGCTGGAAACCAAAGCAAACGGACTGTATGGGAAGTATGATCCAAAATGCTCCGCTTTGGTGATTCCAGTGGAGGAGTTGCCCAGCTGCCAGATAATGGAATTCCAGAAATAAAGAATAACCTAAGCACAGCAGCACTTTCCTCTCCAAGAGAGTTCTGATTCTTATAAAGACGATCAGAAACCAGCTTACCTCCTGATGCCGGTTGCCTTCCCTGATGTAGACACTGGCTAAGTTTGTCACAATAAACGCCCACAGTTCCTGGTGTGTAGTGAGCTAAAACGAGTAAGATACCAACAGCAGAGTCAAATACCACAGCATCTAACCCAGAATCGGCTCCCCCCACAGAGAATTACAGCTTTGGTGTCTGATACTTTGATATTAGTAAATCCTCATGACCCAAATTGTAACCAGCATAGGGAAAAAAAGAGTGACAAACTGGTGCAACTAATCAGAAGATCTCCAGGTTTCACTTCAAACCTCAACTGTTTGGTGACCCACACAACTGCAACAGCCCAGTTCCACACTGAACATCCACAGTACATATTTTGGGAAGAAAACCTTACCCTCAGTGCTGTAGTAAATTGTGCTTCTGCGTTGTCCATGCAGTTAACAGAAATGCAGTAGAGCCCCTGTAGAAGAGACAGGATTTCTAAGGTGATGCATAGCACAGTTCTAGCCAGCTGAGAAGGCACAAACCCACAGAAATCTCAGGACGTTAGCAGGAAAAAAGGTAACCACCAAGTCTCACTTTTGCTTGGCTCTGGGAAAAACAAGCAATTTCTACTCAATGTCCTTCAGATACTCATATAAAACCCACCCCATCCACCTAAAAAATAAAAGCCTCAAAACTCCTTACAATACTCAAATAGCAATGGTAGGTAAACCTCCCCTTACATAGCTCCCACTGCATTCGGTCTCAAACGTGCACAGTGTAAGTCTTGTGTATTTACCAACTATCATGTTACACACCACTTCTTTTACAAGAAGGGATTTAAGCCTTTGACAGGCTGAAGTAACAGCGGGTCGAGTGCCCACAGCAGGGCTGGGAATCGATCAAGCAGACCCTGCTACTGAGCAGGACATCTGGTGGTCTGTCTCGCCACATCCTCATTCGTTACTGGGGATCGTTCAGTATGAGCCGTGAGGAGGGTCTTCCCAGGAGTCAGAACTTTACTACTCATCACAGACACTTACTAATAGAGTGTGCAGCTGGGCAGCGTGATTAGAAAACAGTCTGGGAGACTGCTGGCAGAGCTGACAGACTTGTGAAATCTGTTGGAAAAAAATAAATTGTATTTTAGGATCCTTCTTCTGCATTTCATTTTTATGCTCTAAATCCATCTACTTGCATCATCCGTGTCATTCAGCCCGTTCTGGTGGTTGGCTGAGGAAGCCCAAGTCATGCTCCTAGGTAAGAGCGGGGGCTGGACTTGCCTCAAGCCAAGGTAGAGGCGCTGCTCCACGCACACGCCTCCCACACAGCCGCAGCTCAGACTGGTTCTGAATGATTTGCTTTGCAGCAGCTCCACCATACGGTGGCACCACCTGCAAACCCAGTCACAGATCTCTTCTGACACACGCAGAATTGGAGTTGGCACCCAACAGAAAAACCAGAATCCCAATTTTCCACAAGGTAGGTGCTTGCAAGGAGCTTTTATGAGCCAGAACCAATGACTATTCTTTTAGCAGGCTAAATTCACCCCCACCCCGCTTCCCCCAAGTACATTCAGGAGTAGGCTGACAGCAGAGTTTGAGATGATACTGCAGCACATCCTATAAATAAGGGATGAATGGATGAACAGGGATGAAAACTGACTGTGTGAGCAGGAAAAAACCCACAGTACTTCCTTGCACTCAAGAGGACTGTCCCCCTCTCCCCCCCAAACTATGTAGGGGGAAGAACAGAGAAAAGCAGGGAACCTTCACAACCAAGAAATGCTCAGACAAGACAGAATACCAAGAGGAAAAGTTGAGAGCCCTTTTGTCACGAGTCTGAGGTAAGACCCAGAATTGGACTGCAAAGTTCCACCAGGAAGCTGTCAGTTGCAGACACTGATCAATCACTGTTCAACCCTGTGAGTCACTCCAACGTGTTCTTGAACATTTCAGAGGAGGTTAACTGCAGGACTTCGCTGTTGCAGGATCCCAACTATACCTGTCAGATGTTTAAGCACTGCTGGAATCCCAAGTATCTTCCTCATTTTTAAAGCTATCCCTGCATGCAACTCACAGTAAAGAAATGATGAAGCCCTGTTCTTACCTCCTGCAGCGCTGTGGCTTTGTGCCCCGTGACAAGCCGACACATGATAATGTGTTCCAACAAAATAACTTGGAAAGATGACAAGATAGGACTGCAGTCCAACACTGAAAAGGGAACAGAGGTAATTCAGCACGAGAAGTTAGGACAATATTAACATCCCAGCCTTCAATACAAAGATTTCTTTATGGAAATCTAGGGTGCAGTGTCTTTGGCTGGACCACCTGGTGTCAGAAGAGTCAGCATATTGCCTGGCTCCTCTTCTATATACCACAGCAAGAAAAGGTTAAAAAAAAAAAAAGAAACCAAAACCCCAACAGACCCCTGCAAAAAAAAAAAAACCCTAACCCCACAATGCCCCAACTGTCAGGAGTGGGAGTCTGAGCACCAGTTAAGGAAACACTCCTTGGGAAACACATGCTTGTTTCAGAGAATGAAAAGCTTGGACAGAACCATCCACATGGATAATCAGAAAGTCAGCATGAAAACACACCTATTGACAAGCCCATTTAAGGAGTTACAATAAAACCCCCAAAACTTGATTTCTGTATTTGCTGTAACTACCTAGTTTCAAACCAGAGCACAGTTCTTAAACCAGCAGAGACAGACAGGCTGTCCCAGTGAGCCAAACAAGGCTGCCGTGGTTTCAGTTTGTCTTTTAACTTCAATAAGCAACAAGGAATGGAACCTTGCAACATCAGGTAAATTATAATCTTTATCCTTACTTTTTAGCTTCTCTAGCTGCATGAGTGCTTTGTCTGTGTACTTCTGAGCCTTCTCCAGGTAACCTGCTTGCATGGAATGCATCACTGTCACCTGTCAGAGCACAGAGGGGAGATTACAGAAAGTTACTTTGCAAAGAGGAAAAGGCTGGGAGCTCACACAACTCCTCAGCTTCCAGGTTTTGACATCATTCAGGAGAATCATCACATTCAGGAAGGGAGGAAACTAGTTTCAAGAATCTGAAGTCAAGGTTGTCACTTTATTGGTAAAAACAAGCCAACGTAGCTCTACTCCATGTGAGTTAATTTGGTTCTGTTTGGCTTGGATATTAATAAAGTTACACTCCAGCTTCCAGACTTCTTGCACAGTCTCTTCAAACACTGACATCACTGAAAGCAACAGTCTCACAGATGCTGCAGCAGAATTAAACTGTCAGCGCAACGTAAAGCAGCATATGGTCTGCAGAATCTATCGCTGCTGGCTCCAAGCAATTTTTAACCAGTTCCTTGTTAATTAGCAATATATGTTAAGTAAGGAGGAAGGGGAAAAAAAGAAAAGAGCTGCTCACCAAGTAGACAAGCACACACATGTGTTCCTTGGGCAGCCAGTGAAATAGATCAGCGGGGTTGCTGGGCAGAATTTCATCATCATGCAGCGTGGATATGGTCTGGATGCACTGCTGAAGCTGCTTCAGGCACGGCTTCACGCTCTTCACCTGCAAAGGATGATTCACATCACATGGAGCTGCTGCAGCCCAGATGCCTGAACACTGACTTATCTGGGAAAACTTCCCAGGCAATAAATAATCCCCACATTCAGGAAATCAGTTCATGCATAAAGCACAACACTAGCACGACAGAAGAGGGACTGCTTCAGGCCCATTCCAGGACTAACAACAACCCAGTATTTGCACATACAACCAAGACACACTCAAAATGTTTTTCAAAATCATCCATAAAACCTGTTATCTCCACCAACAGCATACAGAGGCCAGAGTGACCACAGTAAACCTTTCTCCAGGGAACAGAAACGAGTTTAATTTCTTCACTTCTTGTTTCATTTGTAATTAAAATCTATAGAAATTAAGTTTCATTAACAGAAAACACAGCACAGCAGGAAACAAAGAAATCCCCCCACATCACCTCAGTGCAGTAATTTGCTCCTTTGAGGCAGTACCTTTTCCCTCCAGTTCTCACACCAGGGGAAGGGTAGGAGCAGCTCACACGTACCTGCCCAGCATCCAGGTAGTGTGTGACCTGCAGGACCAGGAAGAACACACGTAACGACTCTTTCTGGATGGGATTTCCTTGCCAGTTTTCCACTATCTGCCCACAAAGAGTAAGGAGAGGGTGCACCTCCTGCAGCTTTCGTTCCATTAGAAGGAGCTACAATTTTAAATGAAGCCTTGTTATTTCTGTGCTGAGCAGTTTAAACACTCAGAGAACCACAGCAGAACCCCAGGTACATTAATCTATCTAAACCAAAACCAGACTCAGAAGGTATCTTACTGCCTTTACACACACACTTCTCACCCCTGATCACAAGGGTTCCAGTGACAATCTGCAGTTATCTTTTTATCCTTCCAGAAAATTATTTCTCATCATTAATGAGGAGGAAAACCCCCAACCCAACCCCAAAGTTATTGGGGAGAATGTCACAAGAATCTTGCAGCTCCAAGACTTATCCCAGGTCCATTTTAACACCATGCTTGCTCATGGGAACTCAACAACACATAAAGCACAGGTAAGCAGGCAAACTCCCTTCAAACAAGCAGCCCATGTTCAAGACAGGTTATGTTTTATCACTCTGTAATTTGCAATGTATTAAACAAGGAATTAGTTGATAAAAAAGTACATCTGACTTACCATCCCCTTGCTCAGCAGAAAGAGAGCTCTGAAACAAAACACAATTGTGTCATGCTCAAAGCAAACCTGAAAGCCACCTTAAACACTACAGATAAACACCCCAAGGAAAGAAGAATCTACCACTCTCCCAGTCAAAGACAGGAGACAAAGCAGCACTAAGGAACCTGCCACAGAAAGCCCATTTAACAGCTAGATGGAACAGTTTAATCGTAGCCCCAGGAATCAAAATCCCAGTCCTTCAGGTTGTATCTAAGCTTTGGACAGTTCCAGACACGAGAGTTTCTAAGACCTAAACAAGCCACTGGGAAAAGCTGCTGCTGAAGTCAGTAAAAACCAAAAGTCTCTCCAGATTCTCAGTGGACATTATTGGTTTTAACAGAGGAAGGAAGAGCTGGAGAGACTCTTGGATCTAAGAGCACACGCACGACCATGGGTTTGCCTGTAAAACCCACAGAGCCATCACAGGCCACATCTCTAAACAAAAGTAGAACCTCTAGAAGGAGCAAAGCAAACCAAAATACTTTCTGTGGGTAGGGAAAAAAGCCCAGGGGACTCACCTGGTGTACTCTGATCCTACCACCCGGGCGTATTCTGCTCCAACCCCGAGCAGGTCACACGCTGACACTAAGTCTTTTTCAAGGGTATGTAGTTGCTGAAATGAAAAGTAAAGAAGTTCACAAGAGATCAGCATTTTCTTTGCAAACCCAATTAGCAACTTTTAAATGTGTAATTGCTCCGGTGCTTCACACGTGACACGTGCTAAACTGGTACTTGTGAAACGTATCATCTGATTTTAGACTCATTTTCCAGGAACACCTGGCATTCTCCAAAGAAAAGCCTGTAACATTTCAAAGAAAATGTCTCAGCCCAGTTTCATACCACGCAAAGCTGTGAGAACTCACAGACCACGTGAGGATCAGATCCCAACAGCTCCAGCGCAACCGATACCGTGGAGTAACTGCAACAACAGTGGGTTTTCTACAAGAGCAAAGGAAGTCTGCAAGGTGTGTTTCAGGTGATGGGGAGAGGATGATGAAGCTGCTGGAGCACCTCTCCCTCCCTCCTGCCTGCCAACTTTTGTACCTTCTCCAAACTCGGGTAGAAAGCCACACAGATACAGGAGACACACAGGCCTTTGGTGGAGCAAAAGCCAGAGAGGAAACAGCACACTGAAGAGAAGTCAGTGAGGAAGGTCAGGCTCCAGGGAAGGATCCTGCTCAGAGGAGGCTCTGAGTAAAACGCTGAAGTTCCTCCTCAGTGCTCAGACATTAACTCATTGCAAAGTAAACATCCTTTAATCGATAGGACAGTAAGGCTCCCCATGATTCACTGCTCCTAAGCTACACAAAGGAGCTCAGCAATCCCTTTTGGAATAAGCTTGTCTGCTTGTTTAAGCTCATCAGGACAGGGGAAAAGACAAGTAGAGGTGGCTATTAAGACAGCCTTCAAAGACAAAATTGCTTCCTCAACAGCCCTCTGCTGCAGAGTACCTGTAAAGAGCAATTAACTCCCTCAACTCTCACGTTAAACACCTTGAGGCTCTTCAGGAGCAGAGAACAGGCATAACTTGGACAAACTGTGAGAGTCCTTCAGCAATAATCTGCTCTTCCCACTGATCAGTTAACTTCCTGGGCACGCTCCCTGGCCTAACACACTGAATCCCTCCGGAAAATCAGCACTTGAAGAGCAGTTATACAGCTGGAGTCTGCAACAAACGTTAAGCACCTCACACTCCAGCACGTGCCAGTCTGTTCCTGGAAGCACAGACAGCCTGAGCAGCGCAGCTGAAGCCACCCAGAGAGCCTGTCACCCAGCAGGAAGAGCAACATCGCTGGGAGGCCGCTGCTTTTCCCACCCCAGCTCTGTTCTGCTAATTAGGTTGAAAACAACCAAGCGAACGCTTCAGGTTGGCAAGCTCCATCTCCAGCAGGCTCTGAGAGAATGTTTGCCCTCACTGCAAGCCACAACATGCATTTAATTTTGCTCTGTCTCTAAAGCTGTGTGTTACCAGAGCCCCTGGAATGATCCTGGCTCTTTCTTTCCTAAAAGCAGGCCTTGATTCAGTCTGTAGCCTAACAACAGATCCTCATTTTATAGCACAAACTTTTTTTCTCTTGTCTCTTCGTTAGCAGCAATAACTGGGGGAGGAGGAAGGCATCCCAAACTCTGTTTTTAAGAAGAATATAAATATTTCCTAGCAATTTCCCCACCACTAACAAGGCTACTGACATAAATCACTTACTGCAAGTTGAAAAAGCAATCTGCAGTGCCAGTATGGAGTCTGCTGTGAAATCTGAATGGCTTTGCGTAACAGAGGTTTTGCTGTATCCACTGAATTCTGAAACAGAAACGTGCACCCCAGTCAGTTTAAAAACAGGCCACTGGGAACTCCATCACTAGCAACAACTTCTAAACCAGTTGTACTCAGTGCTGATCCCCCATTAGTCTCATGAGTCAGGAACATTAAAACACAAACAAGCAACGAACCCAAGCATTTAACAGCCAGGCCCACACATCTACCCTCAACCACTCAAAAGCATTAGCTGTTTTAACTCCACTGGCCACTATTCTAACACACACTCTGTCCAAGCGTGTGAGAGGAAAGGCAAACAGTTGCTTTAGAGAAAGTACAGACTAATAAAGGCTTTTCCAGAGGGAAAAAAAAAACTAGCCTAAGAACACAACAAAAGCTTGAGGAAAACCACCTACTTCCCTCCCTCCCCCCAAAATTAGCTTGTCGTTGTCTAAATGAAGGCTAAAGAAATACTTTGGCCAAGTAAACTTCCTTTGCTGTGGAATATCCACATCGCAATCCCAGCAGCAGCTTTCACAACAAGGAAGACCAAACAAATCTCAGGCTTACTGCTTAGTACCCTGTACTTACACCACAGCCAACCTCTAAAAACATCACAGATGCTGTTATTGACAGCAATACACTACTCCAAGACCAAAGAAACTCAAACTAAATGCAGCCCTACAGCCCCATGACAAGCAGTAATGTGTGAAGTAGCCTCAGTGCACTCACCTCTTGACAGTAGAGTTCAGACAGAAGGCTGGCTGCCTCAAACTTTACATCTTCAAACTGGGGAATCTAGCAGCATCAGAGTTAAGTAAACATTAAAACTTCAGCTGGGACACGGCAGCTCTCTGACACCCCGAATGCCCTTTACAGAACACACATGTGAGGAAACAGGCCTGCAACCGCGGAAGTAGATTAAAAATACCAGTTAAATCCCCATCCCCAGGGCCAGGCTCTGTCGGTGCAGAGGCGTTCTGCTACCAGCGCCCTCACGGCAGGAGCGCGTCGGCCGGGCAGTGACTTCCCAGGAAAAGGATACTTGCTGGGATATCAGCCACTGCAAGAGAAGACAGCGGGTTAGTCTGCAGCCACCACAGGCCGGCCCCGCTGACAGGGCCCCCCCAACCGCCACCCGCTGCCCTCCCGGAGCTCACCGCCTTCTCCAGGTGCCCGCGGGCCTGGTCGCCGTTGCGGGTGTGGTGGTAGAGGACGGAGCCGAGCTGGAGGTGGGTGCGGGCCTCCATGCGGGCCGGGGGCTTGCGGGGCAGCACGGCCTGCAGGCAGTGCACGCAGAGCCGCACCTTGGGCGGGCTCGACGTGCGGAAGTGCTCGGCCAGGCCCAACAGCGCCAGGTACCACGACTCCCCCCCGGCCGCGCCGCCACCCGACCCCGACCCCGGTGCGGGCCCAGCGCCGCCGCCGCCACCTCCGCATCCGCCGGCCCC
>VZTU01030908.1:7156-31047 GCA_013400835.1 Zapornia atra | reverse complement strand
TTCCCCGCCCTTTCCCCCAGGAAAGGCGAGCCGCTGGTTCGGGGTCGCGCAGTCGAAGTCGGCCAAGACGAACGTGAACATCCTTCACCAGGAGGAGCTGATAGCGCAGAAGAAGAGAGAAATCGAGGCCCGGCTGGAGCAGCAGGCGCGGCAGAACTACCTGAGTATCCAGCAGCTGCCTCTGCTGGGAGAGTACGTGCGGCTGGCGGTGCCGTTGGGCGGGAGCTTGGCGGGGGAAGGCTGGCGCCTGCCGCGAGGGAGACTCGGGGACGAGTTTTCCAGAGCTCTGGCGCTGGGACGCGGATGCTGAGAAGGTGGAAATTGGTAGCTGAGTGAAGGTTGGACTAGAGTGCTTACACTTTAATTAATCTTGGCGGATTTTTCAGGTGCCCGTGTGAATAGATGTGTAACGGGCTGCCCAGGGAGGGGGTCGAGTCACCGTCCCTGGGTGTGTTTGAAAGACAGGCAGATGAGGTACTTACAGGTACGATTTAGCATAGGACAGGAACAGTTGGACTCGATCTTAAAGGTCTTTTCCAACCTTGCAATGCTGTGTATCTTTAAGGGAGTATCCCCCTTTCAGCTTCCTGCTTCGTAGCATTCCTACAGTCTGGACTGCTGAGCGTCAGGCAGCACAGATCTCCAGCTAAACACCAGGGCTTTGGGAAGCAGCGTAGTGTAAGAGAGCACGTAGAAATCCCATTTCAGTGGAAAGTGTGGGTGAATGCTGTGAGCTGAAGGGGTCTTAGGTGTGTTTTCAGTGCTAGGGGAGAGGGGTTAGTAGTCATTAGCATTTGACTTGCTTTCTGCTTGAAAGAAATGCACGGGCAGGGGGCTGGGCAGGATGATGAGTACCATCACCTACTCTTCTTTTTCTACTCAGAGATGACGGTACTGACAGTGAAGCCTGTGTTTCCAACAAGTTTGTTAACGATGGCAGTTTCCTCCAGCAGTTTCTCAAGCTGCAGAAGGAAAAGTCAAGTACTGGTAGGTCAACTTCTGAGCAACAAGAGGCCTTCCTTCTCCTGGTGATACCAGCTTTGTGTGAGCTGCTTCCATGTATGTTCACTTTAGAAACCCTGCTATGAGCTGTTACCAGTACGAGTAAGTTCCAAAGGGATGGTGAGCCCTTTAAATCCGGACTAAAGTCTTTCTTCACCAGGGAGGTTTGCCCTCTTTTCCTCTGTGGGTGCTGCCACAACAGACATCTCTCTTCTACCTTGAATCTCACGTTGTAAAAGTCATCACAGCTTTTGTTCTGCTGTGCAGCTTTCACTAGTCTTAAACTTACTCTGAAAATAACGGCCTGTTGCAGCTGTCTCACTGCCTGAGTTGTTGTTTGTAACCTTCTGAGATGAAAACAGGAAGGATGCCCAGGAGTTATTTTCCCCTCATTCTTTCCTAAGAACCTCCCCCAAGTTCTGCTCATAACTCTGCAAACGCTTCTGCGCCAAGTGCTGGGAAGAAACCTTTGCTGTTTGGGAAGCGCCCCGGCCAGGTGCTGAGCAGCATGCTGCACCAAGCGAAGAACTACTCCCATTCCAAACAGAGCCCAGTCGTTAACCGCCTCAGTGTGTTTCAGTCGCCAGATGAAGATGAGGAGGAAGATTATGAGCAGTGGTTGGAAATTAAAGGTAAATGATGCCTTGTACTACATCGTTTGTTTTGGGGTGCGGGTCTGCTTACCTCAGAGATAGGAGGGGAATGTGGGAACGGGATTCCTTCAGTACATTCCCCAGCAGAGGGTTATGAGGCTTTTTCCTTACGCTGTGAGCTGATGTTCTTGGCACAGTTCCTGTGTGCAGACCTCTGTGTTGTGGGATATAAATGCTGGTTGACACCAGCAGACTCCTCCAAAGCCAGCTTCAGCAGAAAAACCTGTTGGGTTTTACTGATGCAGCCTGAGCTCGGGACAGGACATGGGTCACTCGTCACATTGTGCCTGGGGAGGCTTGTTTTGTCTGAGGTACCTGGGCAAGTGCTTAACCAGTCTCTGAAAAATAATCTGTAGAGAGTAAACCTCTTCTGTGGCACTGGATTGTTTGCTAATCGTATGAATCCTGCTTTTGTGCAATTGAAACCTATAGATATCTAGGATATACTTCTCTAGAATGTATGTAGGTGTAATGCTGGTGTTGGAGATGGAGTTTTAGTGTTTTAAATGATAGAAAGTGAAAAGGCCTTACCTTGGGTGTGACTGTGTAGGGGGAAAAGAATGTTTGTGTTAAAAGAATAAGCATGGAGCTGCAGCCAGGTAAAACCAAAGTTCCTGCCTCTTCTCAAAGTGTCATTAGGAAATCTCAGCTCTGTGTCCCCACTGCTTTAAGATAGAAAGCCAGAGACTATTGCAGCACTTGCATAGCCAAGTTTCTCTGGGTAATACAGGCTAGGAAGCCAGAAGACAGATTTGCTTAATAATATGATTTTCATGCGTGCGTATTAATCAAGTATAAAATTAGATTTGAGTTGCTAAATAAGTCACACTGAGCTTTGTGTCATCATTTATTTCATTTATGTTTACAAAACCATGTCTGGCTCTTTCTGGAGGGATTATAAAGGCATAATCTTAGCCAGTCTGAACTTAAGCATGAAATGCACTACAGGAATGTGAGAAGCAGCCACTGGCAGAACACAGAACCCGAATTTAACCATGAGGGGGTCAGATCTAGCCTAGATCAGGGTGGGCAGCTCCACCCCTGCATGCTGCTTGTTTGGCACCCTACCCAAAATACTGTTGTGTAGACAAATGCCTCTGTTTGCTTCCTGCTGAATGTGTCCTGCATCAGCTCTGTAGTCACTGCCAGTGTTAGTGGGTTCATTTCTTGCCAGGAAGCCAAAATACAGTTTCTTGGAGTCTGAGCTCCTCTCCTCTTATCTCTGGTGGGATTCCCTCCAAGTGAGGGTTGGGATGAGCAGATGCTGGTAGGAAGAACTACATGCTCCAGCTACACAATCTGTCTCCACTCTCTGGGTACAGAGCGTGTCTTGGGAACAGGGATCTGTATCTTTAGTGAGTACTGTGGTGGTTAGAAACACACACCAAACTCCCCTTCCTCCCCATCGTGTGTTTTGTGTGGAGCAGAGTTGTCAGAAGCAAATTGTACCGCGATGGAAGCTGCACCCTAAACTGTGGTGATCCAAATCTTGGGCTTTTCCTGGTAGGAAAAATCTAGACAGAATATTAACTTGTTAGGCGGGGAGCGCAGAGGCTGACGGTAACCTAGTGATTGCAACTTGTACAGCTGTGTAAGACCAGATCCCCCATTTCACCCTCTCTCTTCCCATTCCCGTTCTACTTTTGTCTGCCGCCGTGGTTCTTAGAAGTAATGTGCCTGTTGCCTGTTTGGTGTGTGAGTTGAACCCCAGTACTGACAGCCTGCTTAAAGTTTTACCCCCAGAGGATGCGGACACCCGACAAGTGGTGGAAAAGCTGGCTAGGTTCGTGGCTGAAGGGGGACCAGAATTAGAGAAGGTTGCTATGGAAGACTACAAGGATAACCCAGCTTTTTCGTAAGTGTGGTGATAACTCTGTGATCCAAAGCAGAGCACTGTCTCTCTGTGGGGGAAAAAACAATCAACCATCAGCCCTGTGTATGTAGTTCTTGTGGAGGTGTTTGGTTTGGTTATTGTGTGATGGATTTGAGCTTTGTTGTGAATAATTGCTTTATAGGAGGGGAAACTAAGACAGGGAGTGACTGCTGAGCAGGCAGATCAGATAGAGTTAGGAATATAGCCCGGGAAGCCTGGCTGCCTGTACCACATCAGTACAACTGATCTTGGGACTGTGTGTCTCCTCTGCCACTGGTTGCTGTGTGGCTGTGGACAGAGGATTCTCTCCTGTATCAGAAGAGACTTACTTATTTCCCTTCAAGTGGTGGAAAAAATGTGTGTGGAACTCCTTAGATTAAAGCTAAGTGTGTTTATATGTGCTGAAGACTTGGCAATTCTCATTTTAAGTGCATTCTGAGTAATTTACCTATTTTCTGGTTTAGAGCTGTTAGTATCCCAGAGTATCAATGTTTATGTTTGGTTGTTGCTGACCTGTATTTTTTTGCCCTTTTCCCCTCCATCTTCATCCTAGGTTTTTGCATGATAAGAACAGCAGAGAATTCCTTTACTACAGAAAGAAAGTGGCAGAGATAAGAAAAGAGAATCAAAGTTCTCAGGCGCCCTCTTCTCAGAAAGGTAATTAAGGCTGGGAGCTGGAGAATGAGAGTTGCATGAGCCAAATTTGACTTCTCAGCTATAACTGCTTGTTATGTCTGTTCTGGCAACAGTTGGAGTGGATATCGGGCTGTCAATCTGCTGCCTGTAAATACAGTTTCAAACTACAAGGAGGCAGTGATCAGACGTCACCGCGATGGCACCAAATGCTGGTGCCAGGGTGGTTGTGTCTCAAGCCTGCAGCACGTGTGCTGTACCGTGCTCCACCTTAAAGGGCTCTGGAAAGACTTCCCCAAAAATCCTTGGTGAACTAAAACAGTTCTCCCTCTGTGTGTTCTGGAAAGTGCTTCAGCCCTGAAAATGTATTCAGGAGGAGTGCTTTTTCTCAGTTGCTCTTAGTTGATGTGCTGTAAATGACAATTCTTGGTTGGTTGGTTTGAATACAATCCCCATTTCTGCTGCTGTTTCCTTACCTGGAGTTTTTGTTTTCTGCTTGGGATGTAAATCCTTGCAAGTAAGGTGCTGTGTTTTCAGGTGGGAGAACAGCAGAAGTGGGTGATCTCCCAACAGACAGGCAGCCTGAGTGATGGAACCTGGTCACCTGTGTTAAGAGCCAGAAGTCACTTAGTGGGTGAAGTGTGGTCTGCGGGGAGGTGCCTGTGGCTTCTGGTCCAGCCCCTTGTTTCAGGCCTGTGAGCAGCCCTGGTGAATCCCTGGCTGCTCTGTGTCAGCTTCCTTTGCTGTGGAAAGCAGCATTAATGCAATTCAGCTGTCATGCTGATGAGTTAACAGCTCAAATCATGGTTTAATAGACTGTGGGCTGAGCTCGTTATCAGCTAAACGATACAACAGTTTGGAAGCTAAGCAGTATTATCCATACTTTACAGGTGTGGAATGTTGAAGCAAGGAAAGGTTTTGACTTGTCCATGGCTTATAATCATGTCTTCTGCCTCCTGGTCCTGTGCCAGCACACTGGAGTACTGGCACTGGTACTGTGCAGGTAGCAAATGTCATATAAGGCTGTCGAGGCTAAATAACATATTTGCCTGGCTCCTTATAAACATCAAATGTGCTTGAAATGTTAACGATCAAAGCCTTCTCTGTGCCTGTGGACTAAAGCTGCAGTAGCCACCTCTTCCAGGTGAGGACTGGGACTGCTCAGTGGAGAACTTCCTCTGTCCTGCAGCCCTCCCTAAACCAGCCAGCAGATGTGTAGTGACAGTAGGTACAGGTGGGGTTTCAGTGCAGTACTAGTTTGCCACTTTTGTTCTTCAGCCTTCCCGTGGCTCCTGGGGAATGTCAGTGGCAAAGTCTTTACCTAGAGCTAAGTGCAAGGGCTGAGGTGTAACCCTGTGGAAAGGGCCTTGCACAAGGAAGAAACAGGCTTCCTCTGGAGCACAGAGAAGCAGGTGTCTATCTTTGAAGAGGAAAGCAGGATTGTCTGTTAATCTGCTCTTATCTAGCTCCTGGCACAGGGGAAGCTGATGTGTGAGTGGGCACTCCTCTGGTGACAAAGTTCTTGTACAACCTGTTGCGATACCATGTTTTTGTGATATAAACTCTATGACTGTTTGTGTGTAATGTTTCTAAAAATTAAACTCGACCTTTTGCCCTTATTCTGCTCTTGGGGTTCTTAGAACAGATAGGCTTTGACTGTTGCTTGTGTGAGTTGGGCCCAGTACTGACAGCCTGCTTAAAGTTTCACCCCCAGACGACGAAGAGACAAAGAACTCTGCTGAGAAACTGGCCAGGTTCATAGCAGACGGGGGTCCTGAAGTGGAAGCAATTGCCATGCAGAACAACAGAGAGAACCACGCTTTCAGGTAAAGGAAGAAGCCTGCTGCTGACTGGGACGTGGGGGGTCTTTGTGGGGGGGTGGTTTAAGGGGGTCTGACGTTGCAAGGACAGTGCACATATCTAGCTGTGATAGTTGTACATACTCAAGTTTAGGAGTTTAAAATGAGGGATGGAGAGAGAGAAATCGATTTGCTTTCCCCAAATTTGATGACTTCTGCCCCTTCTCACTTCGCTTCCCTTGCAGTGTACTAGTATAATTCCAACCTTCAGGCTTTTCCCTGTAGCTGTGTGGTGGTGTGGGCCCCCATCCACCACTCATACCACTGCTGCCCAATTAATTTCCTAGGTTGCTCTATGCACAGCACCTTCACTAACACACAGGTAGCACTCCTTCACCATCAGGTTCCCTTTGGAGCATCTTTTCCAGCCTTTCAGATGCGAATTGTTCTCTTCAGCTCTCGCTGACAGCTGTTTAATGCTTCCCTCTGGTCTCATCTCTGTTGTATTTTCCTGTTCTTACAAACACTTTGCTGTGCTCTCTGGAAGCGAAGCGGGGCTCGGCGAGCCTTCTTCTGTGGCTGATATTTTGGCATTTTATTGGCTGCCTTCTGGCCCTCCAGAGTGCTCCCCTCGTGTTGTGAATTGCATTAGGCAGATGTGCTAATACCTGAGCTGTTTCATTATTTACTCTAAAACACTGCTCTGATCCCACCTGAGCACGGTCAAGTTAAACATCATCTCCTCTGTTAGGACTTCATCAGGTTTGCCGTAGGGATGGGCTCCATCCTGCCCCCTGCTCGCTCCTGAAGCAATCCTTAGTGCTGCTGTTCAGATGGAGAGGTGCAGGACCACACTTAAGGAGTTTTAAAAGACGTCAGAGAGCTGTTGGTGTTTGCCTGTGCGTGTCGTGCAATGGTAGATGGGAAAGGCCTGTCATTTCTTGTGTTTTCTGGTGGGAGCAGGCGCTATCCCGAGGAGAGGTTGCATCAGTTATTAAACTGGTCCTCTAAAAATGGAAGATTGTAGAGGAGTTAGGAATAGACATGTTTTCTCTGTGAAGTACTTAAACTGGAGTGAACTCAAAAAGATAGCATATTTGTAGCAAGTGTGACTGTATTGATTTTTTTTTTTATTATTATTTTTTTCTGAGTAGCTGCTAGATTGAGGAGTGTTCATGTTCTTCCCACAGAGACTGAGGAGTTTTATTTTACCCAAAAGGTCAGAGATGCCTATTTCTGGAAGGGGTAACAAATAAAGCGATGGGCTTTTTTTTTGTGTGTGAGGGAACAGAAGGAGGAGTCGTGGTGTAATTAAGCAGACTGGTAATGTCAATGCTTCTAGCTTGAATAGAGAGCTTGGGAGCAGTTCCTTTAGGCAGTGGCGTAGCATTCCCCCTGGTAAGACCCCAATGTTTGTTTTCTTCCCTGAACTGAAACCTGACGTGTTGTGGAGCCCTTGCCGTTTTTCCAAACGTGTTCTGGAAGGCAGGTGAATCCTGGGGGAGGACTTGGCATTTCCACCAATTTACTGCCAGCCTTTTTAGTGCTGTGTGTTTGTTTGGGAACAGAAAATAGCTGCGGTTTGCTCACGAGTGGGAAATAGGCTTCCTGATCCCGAGGCTTGCAGCATACCTTGCGAGAGCCAGTGAGCCCTGCACTGCGTCCGCATCCACACAGGATGGTGCTGGAGAGCAAGGACGTGTGTGGGAAGGCTGCTCGTGGAGAGAGCATCGCAGGAAAGAACCCTGCTGTATCCAGCCCCGATTGTGTCTTACATCTAAACTTTCCTTTTGTTTGGTGTTCTTTTTGTTGTGTGTTTATCTCTGTAGGTTTTTGTATGAGCCAAACAGCAAAGGCTACAAGTATTACCGGCAGAAACTAGAGGAGTTCCGTAAGGCCAGAGCCAGCACGGGGTGTGCCCCCCTGCCTGGAGAGCCCAGCCTGAAAAGGAAGACCAGTCCCGAGGCATCTCCATCGCCTTTGCGCTTACCATCTTTGCCCTTACCTTTGCCCTTGCCCGTGGCTGTTCCCCCACCCTTGCCCCTGCCTTTGCCCGTGCCCTTGCCTCTGCCCTTGCCCTCCCCCCTGCCCTCTCCCCTGCCCTCTCCTTCACCATCATCCTCTGTGGCTCCGCCGGATCAGGCAGCTGCCACCACGGCGGCGGCAGCAAGCGCAGCCCCTGCTACAGGCACGACGAAGAAGAAGCGGAAGAGCAGGTGGGGGCCAGAGGAGGACAAGGTTGAACTGCCCCTCCCACAGCTCGTCCAGCAGCTGGACTCTCCCTCCCCTCTTTCAGGTTAGTGGGTCTGTACGTTGTGTTGAATAACTGTGTGTCCTGGGGAGCGTGTTCTGCCTCAGCCCAGCTGGCTTTGTAAACAGAAAGCCCAGCCAGTCTATCTCTTGTTGTAATCTCCTTGGTTGCCAGCCCCTATCTCTCAGCTAGGTCTAGCAGCTAACTCTCCCCTGTGTGGAAACCCAGATAAACCACTTTATCTCCTGGACACCAGGGATTGGATCTTATCTATCTCTCAAACCCTGCTGTGCCATAGCTCATTACAGCCTCAGCCTCTACACTATTTAGGGCTATTTCACTTCAGGAAGAGAGTCTGTCAGAAAACAAATATCAAAGGCTGAACTGTGCTTATTCCCCACGGTGGGATAAAAATCCCTGGGCAGCACTTCCATCTCTCTCTAACTGATCAGAGGGCTAAAAGGGAATAGCTGTTCCCCAAGTGCTGGCAGACAGAAGTATAACTTCCATTTCAGTTCATTTGATTGCAGACAGGGTTCATAGTCCTCCAGCCTTGAAGCTCCTGCTCCTTCCCCTGCCAGGTTCACCCGGGGTGGGGGGTGCAGCTTTCTTGGAGTTAAGGGAGATAATTCTTCCAGTCAAGGCCCTTGTAGGGAGCTCTCAGAGGCTGAACTCAGGTGGCCCATCTGTGCATGTGCAGATAGGCAATTAGCCAGGCAGTTAGAGATGCATACAGAAACAGAGTTGCTCAAGGACAACAGGTGAATGCAGACATTTAAGATGACATGTTTGAATCCTTTGCCCAATTAGTGGTATGGGGGAAAGGATGTGAAAAGTAGGAAGAGAAGACCAAAGATTAAGCAGTTAGTGTTGGCAAACTGAGAAAATTAATAGCATGAGGTTAGAGTCACAGGAAAAGTATTAAGTACCTGTCTCTGGGAGGACTTTTTTCAGAAAGCAATAGCAGAACAGATGAAGTGGGACAGGTGATAGAAAACAGGCTATAATTTCCTGAGTTGCAGGGTGAGACCACAGATAACTTTCAGCAGTTGGTCAGCCTGTACAATTCATTGCTCCAGCAAGACAGTGAGTCTTCTGCTTCGCCTGGGTCTTTGAGGAGGTAATTGCTCAGCCTGTTAATAGCTTGGATTGTTCAGCTGGGTAAGAGGTGTGGTTGGCTCTGTGTGCTGTGGTGCCTGTTGATTGTGCAGAGCTCTGGAAGGAAGGATTCTGTCTCCAAATGTAGATAAAGAGAAGTTCCTCTGTAATCCTGTCTTCTGATCACAGGTCTATACAGAACTATTGGCTATACATCCCATATATACAGGACAAGGTGCCAACCTGGATGGCTTCTTCATTTGTCCTTGAGTCGCTGCTCAAGGCAGAAGTCAGATGCGAAACTCTTTGATTTTGTGCCTCTAGAGTAATTTTTTCTCTCTCAGACAGTAATGAAGCTTCGATGATGAAGCTGGGCAGGCACTATCAAAACAAGCATCAAATTCCATCTTAATACCTCCTGCTGCAGTGGAGGGCTGCACGGGTATCCGTGCACTCGTTCCAGTGTGCTTCCTGCTGAAATCTCCCCTGGCTCTTTTAGCCTCCCCTTAATTAGACAGGGACATGCTCGTTGTGCTCACGCTTGCTTTCTGCAGGGCTTTGTGTCATGTAGAAGAAAAGGACAGCAAACAATTTGCCAGGCATAACAAATCAACAGTTAATGTGCTGTTAATGCTCTGCAGGGGGAAGGATTGTTTTTTATAGTTTCACATGAACTAATCTGTTTTTAGAATTAACATCTTCAACCTGACAGGTGAAGGGAATCTGAAATTACACCCCTGGTCCTGTGGAAGGTTAGAGTTGCTTTGGTACCTAAATATTTATGCCCTAGTCCTTTATCCTTAGCAATTGTTTTGGATTTAGTGGAGGACTGTTAACAATTATTTTCCTATCTACTCTCTGTCATAAATCAGCAGCATGGAGAGGAGAAAGTAGAGCCCTTTTGGACAGAAACAAGGCTCCTCCTAAATGTGTCGATACCGAGATGTTTAACTGCATACGTTCTGCAGGGACTGATGCATCTGGAAGGCTGAACAGGGATCCTGTGATTAGTGAACTCTGGACTAATGGGAAATTACAGGCTGTCATTAGAGTTTTCTGAAACTTAATATCAGATTGGTTTGGGTCTGATTGTTTTTAATTGAGTAAGATCTTCAGACTGTGAAGCAAAAACTCAGCCCCTCTGTGTTGGGATTTCTCCTGTGTCCTTAAAGGACACTCGCTTCTCTTCAGGTCTGTGGGAGAGGGATAAACCTTCAGGTAGGTTTCTGCCAGTGCTGCAGATAGACTGCACCATTAACCCTGTAGGCAAAGCTGATGTCATTCAAGGAAAAAAACCTTATTTCTCCCAGGTCTGGGGAGCAGGAGGCCAAGAAGCAGCTCCTTATCTCTCACTCAGCGTTCGTCCGGTGCTTGACCGGTGTGAGGAACCTACAACCCTTTTCCATTTCTATGCAAATACGTTGGCTGATCTTATTTATGAATAGACTTTTCTATCTTCAGATGTAGACTTGGGGTGGAGCTGTGCTTTTACTTCTGTCAACTTTTCCTGTATTGTAATTCTTTGGGCCAAGAATACACAAACATCCCCCTGAGCTAAATTTCTGCAGTGACTCTTTGAGCAGCATCTCAGCATAAAGCCTGCAAGGTACCAGGGCAGTCAGACAAACCAGATGTAGTTTTAGCACAAGGAGGAGCAGTGGCATATGCTCTCTGGGAATTAAGAAGATGCTACGTTCTCACCTTTCTCCTTTAAGGTGGTTATATATGCTGGCAAGCCACCAGCTCGCGGGGCCTCTAGAGCCATTGCCTGGCTCTTAGCCTGAGTGTTTATGCAATTCAGAATGAAGCCAAAAAACTCCCGACCTCTGTGAAGGGCAGAGAGTCTTCCTCAGTGCATTCAGAGAAAGCTTTCCCATGCCCTGAGACAGGAGGTGAATCTTTGGCTGGGGCTGGTGCTGAAGTGCCCCAGTCTCACATAACGTTTGGGGCCAGATTCCTCTTTACATGGGATAGGTGTAGTGTGTTCCTTAAAGCTCTTTCCATATCTCAGTGACATGGAAATTGGGCTGTTTATCAATAATAGGTTTATTTTTCTATTTGTTCTTCTTTCTTGGGAGCTGAAAGTGTGTATCCTAGCACCGAGCCCAGCAGAGCACAGCTCCTTGGAAAACCTCTTGCAGTGCTTTACATAACTCTTCCTGCAGAGTTGACTCCTGGTGCTGGTGCGAATGTGCAGAGGCTGTAGCTGTGCAAGGGAGGGTGGATGTGCTGGCTTGTGCTCTCCTGGAGAGGCTCTGAGTTAAGGAACCCACTTTCTAATCCTATGCTCAGCCAAAAGTGTGTGGGAAAGGAGGGGAGATAAGAGTGCTCAGATCAATAGTCCCCAGTTCAAGTAAGAGGAAGGGAGAAGATGACCCCTGGGGCCTAATTAGCATGCTGTGTAGACATTTGGTGTCATGAACAATGATCCTATTATTATAGGGCTTCATAATTAATAGATAATGAATAATTAATGAAGCATCATTTAACTGTAGTCTGGACTTGCACTCAGATGGAGGTTTTTGGTGTCATTAAGAAGAAATCCTTTTCCTTGTACTGAAAAATGCAGCACGCTTTCCAGTGCGGTTGTGCGTTGCCTTTTAATCCCTTAAATATTTAACTGTTGGGTTCTCAGCTCTGAAGCTTAGCTGCTTTGGAGGGGAACGGCCAGCCCTGCTAGATATATAGGAACCAAGTTTGCATGACACCCTCCCTTCTAAATCTCCTTTTTTGCAGCCCCAGCAGTGATTCTGTTGCCCTTTTTCGTGCTGTAGCAGTTACAGACAGGCTTCCTGGTTGGGTTGGGTTTTTTCCCCTCTCTCATTCCTTTGACTTGCCCTTTGAACTCAGAGTGCTGTCTGTTCTTTTTAAATCAGTAGGTGCCCTGCCCAGATAATGTTAATATCTAATTTCAGGGCTTATCTGATCCAACAGCAAACCTCCTTCCAAAGGAGAAGCTTCCAAAAGAGGATGCTGTCTGTGGAAGAAGGAGGATGCAGCGATGGGATTGTCAGGCAGAAACTTCACCTGCCCCCTCTTTGAAAGCAGGGACAGCATCCCTGGCAGCGCTGCTCTTAAGCCTGTAGATTAGAAACCAAAATCTCCTTGGGGAACAGCAACTTCCAAAAGCAGCGTAATGCTCGTGCCTTTATTCTAAGGTGGTCGTTTGCTTTTCATTCTGAATGAAGTTGCTGTTTACACAGTAATCAGCAGCTCTTACGTGCACAGATTGGACAATATGCTGACAGGCTCCGATCTGCGTGTGACTCAACTCTGAATAATCAAGTATCACTCCTTGCAGTGGCTGGGGTTCATGAGAGAGGCTTATGAAGAGAATTAATCTTAAGGAGGACTGATTTTTTTTTAAAGTGTAGTGTAGCAGATTGGCATGCAGTGTGACCTCAGAGGGTGTGAGAGACAGTTGGTGAGTCCACGATGCAGGCAGAGCTTTGGGCTGGGGTGAGGGAATGCTCCCAGCTGGCTGGCCAAGGAGCTGCAACTGGCTGGCTTTCTGGCTCACCTGGTTCCCAAGTCCTACCAGGTGGTTGTTCTTTAGTGAAGTGTCTCAGTGCTGGAACCATGAAATAAGTGTAAAACTGCATGTGGGGGTCTTGATGTACTTTTGCTGATATCAACAGCTGTCCAAAAATTTTTGAAAGTCTTTTAACGTGTGCTTGTTACAGTTCAGGACCTGAAGGGTCTGGGTTATGAAAAAGGGAAACCGGTTGGTTTGGTGGGTGTGACGGAGCTCTCTGAAGCCCAGAAGAAACAGCTGAAGGAGCAGCAGGAGGTAATGCCCTGAAATAATTTCTAAATTCGTTTGTCTACCAGCATATTGCAGTGCAGTGTGACTGGGTTAGATGGGAAAATGGAGGTGGAGATAGCAAAGAAACTCTCCCAGTGGCCCACGAATAAATCTCTAGGATTTGTGCTGAGCGCGTGTGGTGCTGCCTCAGCAGGAATACTAGAGGACTTTGGGGAATGAGAATGAAGCCAGCCAACTGCTGTCCTACTGGACTAAAACCCCAAATCTATAAGGTCTGTTGTGTCACATCTGCAGCTGGCTATGTATCGCTTCAGCAGTAGGAAGCGGGTGAGTGGGCACTCGAAGGCTTCGGGGGCCACGAGTGTAGAACTGGCTCTTGTCAGGAGGTGAGGATGTGAGTTTAAGCTGTGATCAGGTGGCAGCAGTCCTCAGTGTGAATATCGAGGTGCCTCTGTCAGAGGAACCAGCACATCATGCTCCTGTTTGATGTGAGAAACAAGTTGATGGGATCAAGCAGCAGCGCTGCCCATTGGGATTTGTCGCTGTCGTAGCCCGTGCTCTGTATGGCAGCGGGCGCGGGCTCTGCCGCAGAGCTCTGCCTGCCTCTGCTGACGGGTGTCTGACTGGCTGCGCCCCTGCATCTCTTCCCCCAGATGCAGCAGATGTACGATATGATCATGAAGCACAAGCGAGCCATGCAGGAGATGCAGATGATGTGGGAAAAGGCGATTCAGCAGCACCAGCATGGCTATGACAGCGACGAAGAGGTGGACAGTGAGCTAGGAACGTGGGAGCACCAGCTTCGGCGCATGGAGATGGACAAGACACGAGGTGAGGGACACAAGTCTGGCCCCACGGCTGTGCAGAGGCCTCGTCTGCACATCTGAGATGGTGAGGTTGGTGTGGGAGTCACAGGGTCGCTTCTCCATGATCCTTGCTGTGTCTTCCCTGCCTGTGGAGTGGATATAATAACGTCTGTTCCCGTGAGGCTTTACGCTTCCCAAACCCTCTGAAGTCCTGAGGCAGAGCGCTGCCTCACTGCTGTTTTCTCTGCTCCGTGTCTTGGCAGAGTGGGCTGAGCAGCTGACCCAGATGGGCAGAGGGAAACATTTCATCGGAGACTTCCTGCCTCCTGACGAGCTGGAGAAGTTCATGGAGACGTTCAAGGCGCTGAAGGTGAACTGGCAGAGGGTTCACAGGGTGGTGGCAGTGCTTCGGGCCTGTCCCTGGCAGTGAGGGAAAGATCTTGAGCGTGCGTAGCCCTTTTTCACTGCAGTTAGCTGCCTTGCAGCCTCAAGGTACTTCTGCCCTTGCACTGGGGGCCCACTTACTTCTGGAGGAAACAAGGGGATAGTTTTTTGCTGTTTGCAGAGAAACAGGCATAGCAAGTTAAGAGAACAGACTATGGAGACAGTGTCTGGGGGTTAGTTGAAGTTACAGACAAGGCTGTCTGCCCACCATTTGTCTGCTGTTCCTGTTTCTGATAAGTGGCTGTTGCCAAGCAAAGAAAATTTGAATTTTTATCCAGATGATTGCAGTAAAGTGAAAATATAAAGCCTACAAAAAAGCTTATGCAAAGCACTTCGATACCTGCCAATTCTTCTAGACCACAGACCTCCTTGATGCTGGCACATCCCTCGTAATGTTTTCGTGCAGCCAGCGTGGGGTCTGACGTTCCCTGGAGATCCTGGCTTGAATAAGAACTCTATCTGAAGCTTGATCCAGTGAGCAACTTTAAATTCAGGAGCTAAACACTTTTCAGCTTAATCTCAAAGTAGCATTCCCTGCTTCCTGCAGATTATGTCACGGGGCTGTGCAGTGCTTTATCATTCACCTGTTTTCTTCTCTGTGGTGGTGCGGAACTGGAGTCCCAAGAAATCATGCAGGTTCTTGCTTGCCAGAACCATCCTAACTTTGAGTAGCTGAAGCTGTTTTTCCCTTCCTCTGACCCACAAAGATATGCTATATATAATATATATATATATATATAAAAACATAACCAGTGCTACCTCTTGTGTCTCTGCAGGAAGGACGTGAGCCAGATTACTCTGAATACAAAGAGTTCAAGCTAACTGTGGAAAACATAGGTTATCAAATGCTAATGAAGATGGGCTGGAAGGAAGGCGAGGGACTTGGCTCGGACGGACAGGGGATTAAAAACCCAGTCAGCAAGTAAGCAGAGTTCTTCTACTATTGATTTAGTCCATTCCTCTTGGGCCGGTAATCGATGCTCCTACCCCAGCGTGCTGGAAGCAGCTGCAGTGAATGTGACTGTAATTCATCACTTGAACAGAGTATGGAATCCTTGCAGCCACGGAGAAAAATCATTTCTGATTTCTTTGGGGTTCCCTTCCCCAAAAGCCTGGGTTTGTTGCTTTATCTCAGGTAGGAGGTATGATCTGAGGTGAGAGAGTTTTGCTTCCAATCTCAGTTGGCACAGCGTGTTCTTCCCAGAGGTGCCTTCTTCCTTCTGTCTATAAAATGAGGGTAACGCCTGTCTACACCTCAGCTCTCCCAGGGCATGTGAGGGTTAAGGCACATCTTTAAAGTCCTTCATTTATTTATGTATCAAAGAACTGGCTCCTGCTGCACCATGGCTGGAAGGTGACAACCAGCATCTGCTGCCTCTAGCACAGTGATGGAAAGATGCTCTGTGTGTGTGTGATCATGCACTTGTCCTGACGTCACTCTTCTGCACAGAAGCTTCCTGATTTGATCACACTTTGTAGATAATATAATAAAGCTTTATGAGAGTTCTATCCAAAAATAGATGAGCATCTCTCTTTAGGTGCATCATCTGTTGGGAACATATGCTGAACTTCAAACCCAAATACTGGGGATACGAAACACTCCGAATTGGTTTTTAGCACGAGACCCTTTTAGCAGTAAGGGCTGTTTGTTTACTGCACATTGCAAAGGATCTCTATGAAGCGCTTGTCTCTTGCCAGAAGAACTTTCTGGTGACACACGTGTTGGTTCAGAGCAGCCCTGTGATAAGAGATGGCTGCAATCAAAGCACCAAGAAGGAAGGCAGTGCCTGTCTATCGCAGGCTTGAACAAGGGTTGTGCTGTGCTTGGGCTCTACCATCTCTGCTCGTCTGGGTGTGCGTAGGAATGTGCTGCTGTGGATGGGAAGGAATTGCCTTTGCTGGTGGCCTGTTGTGCAGGAGTGGGAGGCAGGCACGTTGTGAAGGGCTCTGCGTGCCTCCGGCGCGCTACAGATTGGCGCCTTCGGTTGCCAAGGGTTAGTCTGGTCAGAGCAGCATCCAGTAGGGAGGTGCCCAAAGTGCAGGTGTTTGTGGTGAGGAGGAAGGGGATGTCACCTCTGCTTACCTCAGCCTCTTCCCAAACAGGGGCACTACTGCCGTGGACGGAGCTGGCTTCGGCATCGATCGTCCTGCCGAGCTGACCAAGGAGGATGATGAGTACGAAGCATTCCGTAAACGAATGATGCTCGCCTACCGCTTCCGACCGAACCCCTTGGTAAGGTGGTCCTGAAACCAGGCCCAAATCAAACTGTCCCTCCCAAAACATCCACAGACACATGGCTGAATCATGGCTTATTTAGAGTTTTTGCTTTCCTGGGTGCAAAAGGCTTGAAAGCTTGTGTTTGCCTCCATTCCTCAGCGTGCCAGCTCACCTAGAGAGCTTTGCTTGTAACTTTTGATGGGGAAAACCTCAGGTTTTGCTGTCACAAGTGTCACGTTTCAGTGGCTTTTTCAAATAATTAAGCTCAGATGCTCATTGTTCTGTGAAGACAGCAATTTTGATTAATTTTCTCTTGTTACTCCCCACAGAACAATCCACGACGACCTTACTACTGAGAATTGTTTTTGGGACAATGTATTTTCAAAACAATTGTAATTTTACTGTGAAATGTTATGAAACTGCATTATCATTCTCCTATTTGCTAACATTGTAAAACTTCCTGGAGTCACAAAACCATCTCTCACCCAGAAGAAAAGGCTGCGAGCCCGCTCACCGCACTCAGAGTCACGACAACCCTGTCGTCAGGAGGCCTGGGTGGGATTCGGAGGAGAACAGAGCGGGTGAGAACAGAGATCCTCGTGCAGTGCCCTGCTGGCAGCACCAGAGACACCAGTAGGAAGAGTTCAGGGACTCCAGTTGGGTTTAGCTCGGTGCCACGTTACAAGGAAGGCATTTTCTGCTGAAGGGCAGAGCTTCCATTCTTCAGAGAGCGCAGCGTGTGCTGCGCTGGGAGGGTTTGGGGGTTTTGTTAGGGTTTGGGGTTTTTTCATTGAAAACATGGCAAGGGCACTGTCTCCAACCCAACTTTTGGGGCTGTTGTTCCCTCAAGAACTGGGTTTCCATGCTGTCCTGAAGCCAGAAGTATAGTCTGACCTTCAACTGACATTGCAAAACCAGTGCCTAGATGTTTTTCCTCTGTCCTTGGAAGGTGAGGTGCAGATCGCAGCGTGGCCCCGGTCATGGAGGGGTGTGGGGTGTGTTCATTTGGCTTCAGAGGCCTCACGACAGCCTCTTGTTTTCTCGAACACTAAGCTTACCCCCAGCTTCCTCCAAAAACAGGAGGCTTGGTAACGCTCCCTGCAAAGTTGGGGGGTGAAACATGAAGCCTGCAGAGTTTATCAGAGGGCACTTGGGTGCTGTTGTATGGAACCCCTCTACAACTATGACTTTTCTTCATTCTGTCTGTAAATACAATAAAAACTCATTTGTTCGTTAGTTTTAATCCCTGGATTTTTGGAAGGAAGGGTCTTACTGTGGCTTGTTGTAGGCTGAGCAGCTGCTCTAACTCTTCCAAGCATCTTCCAGAAAGTGAAGTGAGGTCAGTCTGTTTGGTTCCTTTGGTGTTTTGTTTTCCCTCAGTCCAAATACCTGGCCTGTCATTCTCTTTTGTTAACTTTTTTTAACAACGTGGAGTCGAGGATTTGGCTTTCAATAAAACCAGTTTGAAACGGTAACTGCAGGAGGGGTTTGTTCTGAGAACAGCAAAAGGCAGGAGGATGGGGGTCCTGGGTGTTCCTGGGAGCGTGTGCTGCGCCAGCACATCGCGTACGGGTGGCAGATTGGGAAATGAAGATAAGAAATCTGGCAGGTCTTGTGCTCAGATGAGTAAGGTCACTGTGACAAATGTGCTTTCCCAGGAAGTTGGGACAGCTGCTCCTCTGGAAGCTGCTGCCTGCACTGCTGGGTTTCCTGCTCAGAGAGGGGGGGAGAGTGTGTGTTGGGAGGTGGGAGTGATGCTTGGAGCGGGTCGGTGTTCAGGAGGATCTGACAGTTACTGCTCCAACTCACCCTGGTTTTACACCCCTTTTTTAAGGGTGTTACACTGTTCACCTCCCTGCACGAATGGAGTGGCTGGGGGGCTGCTCAGCCTCAGAGCCACCTCTAATTGCTGAGTCCTGGAGACTGAACTCCCCCTCCTCACGCTCAGATGTGCTGCCTTGGCTGCCGGCTGAGCGAGCACTGCCTAACGAGCCTGCCCTAACGAGCCTGCCCTCGTCAGTGATGGGGTGTGCTGGAGGAACGATGGACGAACCTGGGGCAAAGTGCAGGGCAGCCAATTCAGCCCCCGGACTCTGAAGCAAGAGGGCAAAAGAGTGACACAGCAGCAGGTTTGTGAGGCTCTGTGAGGAAGGGGAAAGGTTGAGCGGCTGCGCTGGGCGCCTGATAAGTGCTGTGGAAGTTTGTAAGTGTGTGCTCAGCCCTGGAGCACAGAGACAGGTCTCTCTGGGCTGGTGGGGAGGTAAATGCTCGTGTTTGGAGCAGAGAGCGGTGAGAGGAGGAGGGCAGGGGAATGCTGGGCTCCCAGCTGGGTGCTGAGACCTTGAAACTCCTGCTTTCTGCTCAGCTCAATTCATTATTAAAGGCAGGGATGAAGTGTTGGCTTTCATGTGCTTTGCTCCTTCTCTTTTCCTCTCTCAGATCTGAAGAGGTGTGTTCTCTTGGCCCTTAAGCACTTAAAGTTTCCAGAATGAATTGGAAAAATAAAAAATCCCCAATGTTCCTGAGCTTTCAAAGCCTCTTCTGGAGGGGGTTTATCCTTCCCCCACAACCCTCAGTGGCCTTTCTCAAGGCAGCCCTTGAGCACAGAGACCTGCGTGGGCCCCTGTACAGAGACAGATGCATTTGGCTGCTGCCTGCTTCCCCCCGGGATCCCCCGGCCTTCTGGGCGGCTCTGGCACTTTAAGGGCGCTGCCTGTTTGCCGGCAGCGGGGCCGAAGTCCGCAGGCTCCGTCCGGAGGCTCCGGCAGCGGGGCTGGGGATGCAGCTCCCGGCCATCCCGGGGGTGCTCGCCCCCTCCTTGCTCGCCATCCCCGTGGCCTTTGGTATCAACAGCGCGACCGCCTTGGCAGAGTAAGTGTGGGGCTGGGACAAAGCTCTGGGGCTGGGATGCTGGGTCCTGTTCTCCACTGGTCCGGGATTATGGATCTAGTCTGGGACTGGGTGGGAGCATCTGGACTGACCCAGGACAAGGCTCTGTCTGAGGATGGTGGGAGCCATCCCATGTGGGATGGGCTGTTGGGTCCCATCCAGACCTGAAGAGTGGGGAGCAGTGTCCAGTAATTTGGCACCAGCATGTCAGCCTGCTCCCCGCTGAGCTGGCCAGAGCCCCCCTGCTTCCTGACACCCGTCACTTCCCTTCTGCCTAAAGCTCCAGTTCCTTTTGTTTCCAGCCCCCACCCCAGCAGCTGCCAGCTTTGGGTTTCCCTCTGTGCCCTTCCATCGCTTTCCTGCCCTTCCATTCCCACCAGGCCACCTTCATCCTCCTTTTCCCATCCATTATGTATTTCTTTTTATAGCAGATTTCTGCTTTTGCCCTACCAGCAGCAAGGGCTTTTACCAAACGCTTACTGGTGGATTGGGGCTTTCCTGCCCACCCCACAAACTTTAATTCAAGATCTCCTGACTTCCATACCCATCTTTTCTTTCCCTCTTTCCCTCCCATCCTGTGGGCACTGCACCGTGGCTGCCTGGATCTCCACTGCCATGAAATAAATCCTCAACCCTGTAGCTGTGGGGAGCACTGACCCCTCCAGCCTGGCCCCCAAACCTGGTGTTACCCTCCTGCCCAGACATTGCAGGGGGGTGTGGAGGGGGTGCATCCCCCTGATCCCTAATTTTCCCTGAGTGATGGTGTCCTCAAAGGCCCTCAGCCTGGCAGGGTGAGCCGGGTGCCCCAAGTGCAGCACCCCAGGGTGCTGGGAGGTGTGCGTGTCCCCCCGGCGCTGGAGCCCCATCACACACAGAGTCACATCTTACGGTGACCGGAGGAGCCCCGCGTGCTCCTCCACCATCCGCCTTTGAGTTCTGAATTAATCATTTTGTGGGAGTAATTAGTTGTGTAGTAATTAATTATACACTAGTAATAATGCACTTAGGCGGTGACACTTCAGTTATTTGATTGTTTTGAGGGTTTTTTCAAGAGCAGCCGTGTTGCTTTGGATGCTGAGTGCAGGCAGCGACGACAGCTCAGCCCTGTGCAGTGCCACTGTGATGCCCATCCTGTCCCTGGGTCCTGTGCTCCCCGACCCTGTCCCCATTCCCATCCCTGCCCCCGAAGGAACAATTCCACCTGCACAGGCCAACACGGGCCGGGAGTTGTCACAGCCTCCTGGAAACAAGACCTGAGCTGTTCCCAGCCGGGCCTCCGTGGGGCAGGGGGACAGCTGGCCTTCAGTCCCCAGTGCCGCTTCCCCACGGCCCCTGGGTGTCAGACCAGCCTCCCCCGGGGTCATTTCAGACCCTGGAGCAGCTGTTTCCCCCCCACCCACAGAGGATGAGCAGCACCATGGGATCCCACCCGTGCTGGGTCTGGTCCTGCCCTTTCCCTGCGTTGGTAGAGACCTCTCAAAATCAGTGGGGGCAAAGGGTGTTTCACCCAAACCGGGGGAAATGTGGCTTCACCCCTGCACTGTGCCTGGGGTGCTGAACCCGTCCCGTTGCTCTGCAGGGACCCGCTGGTGCTGGTGCTGACAGGGGTCCTGGTGCTCGCCATCCTCTTCTCCATCATCTTCTTTGTCAGCGGAGTCAGCTACTTCCAGGACCCCCTTTTCTGCGGTGAGTCCCCTCAGGGGCGTGGGGGCTGACCTCATGCTGGG
Source organism: Zapornia atra (assembly GCA_013400835.1). Taxonomy (NCBI): domain Eukaryota; kingdom Metazoa; phylum Chordata; class Aves; order Gruiformes; family Rallidae; genus Zapornia; species Zapornia atra. Next base: position 9,888 of record VZTU01030908.1, on the reverse strand, counting down.
GTGGAACGGAGGTTTGGGACTCGGGGGGAGCCATGGGACGTGCCCAGAGCTGGCTCGCTCTCCCGCAGTGTTTGTGGTGTTCTCCTTCACCTCTGTCGTGGACTTGATCATCTCGCTGGAGGAGGATGGCTTCATTTCTGGCTTCGTGGAGGTCTACGTCAAAGAGGTACCACCTCTCCCCCCTCGGGCTCTCGCAGCCCTGCGCACCCACAGCAAGCACAGACGCTGCTCCCGGAGCTGCTCATGTTGGGGGGGAGACAGCCCCAACTCAGTGGGGTCCCCTGGGGAGGGGGCGTGGGAAGGCACTTGCCCCCACCCCATATGATCCACTCTTTCCTGACCGGGCAGGGCGAGCCCTACCTGCGCACGGCGCACGGCATCATGATCTGTTACTGGGACGGCACCGTCCACTACGGGCTCTACCTCGCCATGATCACAGCCCTTGGGCAGAGGTGAGCAGGGAGGCGGGGGGAAGGCAAGGTGGCTCCCATGGCCACGTGGCATCGTCACGGATCGGGAGCTTGGAGGGGCTGGCAGGGGTTGGAGGGTCCCGAACGAGCTCGGAGCCTGGCAGAGGTGTCTCATCCCCATGTCTCTGCAGAAAGAACTACAGGAACCTGGGTCTCTTCTGGCTGGGCTCTGTGATGATGAGCATCGTTGTCTTCCTGCTTGGGAACCTGATAGGTAGAGGGGTGCGGCGGGGGGCTCAGCTCTGCATCCAGCCCTTGCTGATCCCCCCAGGCTGCCTCCACACACCCCCCCATATCCCGTGGGTTTGCTCCCCGGGGGTTGCCCATGGGCAGAGGAGGCAGGTGCTGACCTGGGGGCAAGACACGGATCCTGGCTGCCAAGTGCTCCATCATCCCCACCTCACGCTCACTTTCCACAGGGAAATACAGCTCTGACCTCAGCCCTGCCATCCTGCTCAACCTGCCCTACATCCTCATCCTCATCTGGGCTGGGATGAGGCTCTTCCAGCAGCCCAGGGCTCTGCCATGCTACAGCCCTGAGAAGGTGAGCTGTGGACTGGAGCTCCCCAGCACCAGGAACCCACAGCATCATCCCCTGTCCCGGGGCTGGACCACAGCGTGTGGAGCCCAAAATACAGCGTTTTCCCCCTCCCAGGTTGCAGAGGAGCAATGCAAGCACCTGTACCAGCGGCCCCAGGACGTGGGGCTGGTCCTGCTCCTGCTCCTCACCGCCGCCTTCACTTTCTTCAGGGGGATGGTGAGTCCTGGGTCCCTGCACAGGGATCCTGGGGGGCATGCAGGAGTCCTGGGGCAGGTCCATCTGCCCCGTGCCCACCTCCCCTCCTCTCTCCTCATCCCTAGGTGGTTTTGGACTGTCCTGCTGATTCATGCTTTGAGTACATCTATCAGCACGAGCCGTACCTGCGTGACCCCGTCGCCTACCCCAAAGTGCAGGTGAGTGGGGTGGAGATGGGGCTGGAGCCCCCCCGTTTGGCACCAGGGACAGGGTGAACCCTCTTTGTGTCCCACTCCAGATGCTGATCTACATGTTCTACGTCCTCCCCTTCTTCTGCCTCTGCATCTACGGGCTGGTGCTGCCGGGATGCTCCTGGCTGCCCGACTGGAGCCTGGTGTTTGCCGGTGCCGTCGCACAGGTGAGGGCAGCTCCGTTGTCCTTCCCCCTTGGCGGGGGGGGGACATGGTGGGAACCCTGGTCTGGGTTGAGGTCCCAGCCAGGAGGAAGCAAGCGGGAAGCCGGGGCTGAGCCTGGGTGGATGGAGCTGCACCCTCGGCTGCATGTGGAGCAGTTCCCATCACCGCTGCCCGATAATTGCTTTGACCTCGGTGGATCTTAACGAAGCCGGGGATGAGTTTGACAGAAATAGGCTGGAGCGAGCCCGCAGATCTATAGATAGGACACGCTGCTGCACAACACCCTTTGGTGCCGGGTGGGCTGCATGGGACCAGCCCGCTGCTGCTGCCCCTCCCTGTGTCACCCCCTGCCCTGTGTCCCCAGGCTCAGTTCTCCCACCTGGGCTCCTCGCTGCACGCCCGTACGCCCTTCCCCTACCAGACCCCTGAAGATGTCTGGTGGAGCTTCCTCATCACCAACATCCTCTACGCGCTGGGCCCCCTGCTCCTGGCCCTACGCTGCCTGCACTGCCCAGCCTTCTTCCTGCCCACCACTCCCACCAGCCTGCACCGGGGCAAGAAGCACCAGTGACCGGTACTACCCACCCCGGGGGGCTGCTGCCCATCTCCCCTTTCCCTGCTGTGAGAGCAGCTGGAGCAGCCTGTGGTGGGACTTGGCTGGCAGAGATGCCCCCCGGGATGCTTTGGTCCCCCCCGTGTCCCCTAACACTGTGGGGTGCACTGAGGGGGCCCTGGGGTGCTCTGCAGGGGAGTCGCTGCAGCCACAACCCTGCTCTTGGCCGGGCTTTGAGGGTCTTGCTGGTGGGGGGCTGTGGGAGCCGGGGTCCCCTCCCAGAGGGTCCCTGGGGTCAGTGGGGGCCCTGTCCCACCCTGGTGCTCCCAGCCATGCCCGAGGGATGCAGAAGCTGGAACGTGCCAGGAAAACACTGTTTACAAAATAAAGGAGTGGGGGTACGGCTTCCAAACCTGTGTCCCTGCGCCTGTGCCCCCCTCCTGCCCTTTGGGGTGCAGGGGCTGGGGGGGGTCTCTGCTTCCTGCGCTGCCCTTGCTGCAGCTCAGCCTCGGCCTGCGAGGGGGCAGCAGGGGGAAGGACGGGGTGTCCCTGCGCCT
>VZTU01030890.1:258-12905 GCA_013400835.1 Zapornia atra | reverse complement strand
GTGTCCCTGGGGCAGCTCCTTCGGAGGATCTGGCAGCACATTGCTGGGGTTCTCCAAGCTGGGGCAGGACACTGAGGCAGCTGTTCCTCTCTTTGCCCACATTTTCTGTCCCAAGGCAGCTTTTTGACAGCCCCACAGCAGGCTGGGCATCCCCCTTCACTGTCTGTCCCTTCCCATCACAAGAACGGGGCTGTGACTACTGTGGGCTCCTGGGGCTGGGGAGCAGGGCTTTTATTTTTGGGCAGCAAAGCTGAGCAGGGAGGCAGGATAACAAAGCTGGTATCTGTGTCTGTGGGGATAAACAGGCGTGCTTGCCCCCATCCCTCCCTTTGAGGAACTTGTGTTATTAGCAGGTAGTTGCACGCCGAGGTGAGGGAAGGAGCATTACAGTAATGGAGTTGACATCTATATAATGGAGTTGACATTTTATTGAAAAGGGAAGAGGGAAAAAAAACCTTAACAAACAGGGCTCCCCTCCCTCCCTGCTCCCTTTATTTCCTTATTTTGCTGCCATCAATTGCAATAAGGCACACAAACTTTGAACAGCCACCGGCGGTTTAATAAAATTTCACACAACGGCAGGTGCTTCAGGGATGTTAGTGGGACTAATCAGTCGGCTGTAAACTTGAACTCTGCTGAGAAATCAAGGCAATAGCTTGTTCAGCAGCAAATCATAACAATTTGAATCAATTCTTGGCAGCACGCTCTTGTTATTAACTATTATACGCGGTCTCGGCTCCCAGTTTGTGTCGGATGCTTTTAGCAAGAGGTTCAGTGTAGGGATGCCTTCCTGGAGGGCAGCCCTCCCTTTCTAAACTGGTTAATAGGTGGGCTTTGTGCTGCTGGGGCTGCTGGTTTGGATCCAGGCTGGTTTTGCCTTGAATGGTGCTGGGGTACAGACTCAGGAGAGCAGGTTTAGGATGAGAGGGACAAACCCACCCGTTGTCCGGGCTTGCTGGGATGTGAGGGGTTGAGCCGCCTCCCCTGGGTGTGTTTAAACAAAGGGGAGATGAGGTGCTCAGGGATATGGGTTAGCACAGGATGGGAATGGTTGGTCTTGATGATCTTAAAGGTTTTTTCCAACCTGGTGATTCTGTGGGATGCCAGGGCAAGGTGCTACCTGGATTGAAAGGAGGGGGGAGAAGTAAGGGGAGGAATGGGAATGCAAGAGCACCTTCGGTCTTTGAGCCACGGAGAGCATCGATGAGGCGTTGCTCAGACCTCCATCTCCAAGAGGGTATTTTGGGGTTCCCGTTTTAACTCGTGACCACTGGGTAGGTGGGTACCACTGTGCCATCACTAAGTGCTGTGAAACAGGGGCCTTCCTCACTGGGGAAGGTGAGATGATGTGGGTCTTTGTACCTCTGATTTGGGTGGTCGAGCAGTGGAAACGACCTGTGGCTCTCCTGTCCCCTTGCATCCTGCCCACCTTCGCTGCTGGGTGTAGCAAAAGGATTGCTTTGGAAACACAAAGGCTCTCTGCTCCCAAAATGCTTTCCAGAAGTAATATTTTTTTAATTAACAAAAGTTGCAAGCCCCTTGCTGGCTTTGTTTGCCCCTCTGTAGAGTAATTTAAGTAACACATCTCTCTCCTGTTTAATTCCACCCCCCACCCAGTACCCTGGGTTACTGCAGCCCATTGACATTTGTGTTTCTAATGCAATAATCAGATGCTAAAATACAGAGATTACCTTTGGATCGACACGTTCACTTCTTAAACCCTGACAGTAATTATCTTTCCTCACCTACAACGGCATGAAAATATCATTATTTTAACCATTAGCAGCTCTATTGTCTGAGCACTGGCACTGCCTGCTGGGCCTCCAACCTCGAAGTTTTCCTGGGGCTGGGAACTTTTTGGGGAGCTGTGGGTGCCCCTCATTCAGGCGCCACAGCACGAGATGCACAGCTCTTCCTGGTGGGTGGTAATTGGCTGGAGTGTGATGAAGTGTCCATGAAGTGATGAGGCTCTTCGTGGCTGGAGGTGTAGCTGAGGTCTGGTTAACTCTGCTCCTGACATCTAATTTGTGGGAAACTTTTCAGGGCTGTGCGGCTGAACCGAGCCCCTCGAGGCACCCTGGGGTGCCTGGAGTGAAGCTTGAGCTTCACTGGGGCTGCTGCTTGACCTGCTAAACTCAAACCCACCGTGTGGAAAAGCCGTTAAACCTCTCAAGAGCCCCTTGCAAATGCACATGGGCTGGAGAGAAGGTAACTAACAGTGTGGTGAGGCCAGAGCTGTTCCCAGCCACAGTGTGCCTCACGTGAGATGGAGCTCAGGTATGCATGAATATGGCCATGGTGTGAGCCCCACACAGGGAGCAGCAGCTCTATTTCCACTGATTAATTGCACCCAAGTTCCTGAGCCCATCGGACTGAGTGCAGCATCTGCCCCTGGTCCTTGCTGGTGGACTTAGGTCAGCTCAGTGATCACAGCCAGAGGCACAAGACTGAGCTTAAACATGGGCTTAAGTTCTGGCTGGGTGAAGCTTGACCCTGCTGTGTGATCCTGTGCATCGACAGCTCTTGTGAAGCCCACTGGCTTTATACTGTGCTTGCAACAGGTGCACACTGGATAAACAACCTGACCCGTTTTCTGGCCAAAGAGGTCCCATGTCCTGCAGGTTATCAGGAGAAGAGGAGCTGCTCTCACCTCTCACTCACATCCAGAGGTAAGGATCCAGGCTGATATGTAAAGAGAAGCATTGCTAAGCTGTGCAGGGATACTCCTTGGGCTTAAGGTCCAGCATGGTTCGTTCAATGGGATTCTTCCTACGAAGCTGTCAGACAGCAAGACACGAAGTCTCATCAGAGCTTCCCCCCAGAGTAGCCCACCCTTGCTAGTCACAGTGGGTGTCACACCCAACTGATGTTTTAAAACACAGTGGTGATCCATGGAAACATATTGCAAGGTGTCTGGAAGGCTTCAGGCATCACCTCTTGCTTCCTAGAGCTGTGAAGTTGAACAGCAACCCTTCCATCAGCACGGTGCTGTGGGGATAATGTCCTGAGTCCTTGCTGGCACCCACTGATGCACAGCAGTTGGTGGGTCCTGCCTGAGGGACCTGGTGTTAGAGCTCGCTGATGCAGCCTGGCATCTGGCAGGTGCTGGTCGGTGAGTGACTTGTCTGTGCCCTGGAGCAAGAGGGCACCTGTGGCACTGAAAACCAGGCATGACATCAGTATGATGCAGTGAGGGACCGGTCCGTTGTGATCCAGCTCTGCTGGTGTTGAGAGCCTCATCGTCAAGGCTGGTTTGCTGTCTGGGCAGCTCTCCTGCATCCTTGAGCTAGATCATCTTTGTCTGCAGCTGGACCCCTGTGACAAGGCAGTGACAGCCATACTGGGTGTGTTGAGGGGGGCAAACCCCCTGAGAGCAACACTCAGCCAAGGGGGTAGGTACCTTCCTGTAGAGAGGCAAACAGCACCTTCCCTGTTTGCTTTGAAAAGGAAATCCCTGAAAAACTAGGGTGGCTTACCTTGGGAGCAGGGGCTGACTCCCACCCTCCTCCAAAGGGAGGAGACCTTTTGGGGACCACTGCTGGAGGCTGACAGGATTAACAGGTCATCTACTTCAGAATTGAAGAGGAAAAGAAAAAGGTTTTTAGCCCTTGTGATTTAGAGCCAGGGGAACACTTCCAGCCTGTGTTCATGGATGCTAGTTGCAGCCCAGCACGCTCCATCGTGGTTAAATTCCTTCAGTTTCCTGGCAATCCCAGGTCAGGCTTTGGCTGCTCCGCTGGCAAGGGGTCAGCATGCGGTGGGATCCCATGGTGGGTGCTGGGTGGCTACCTCTGCCCATCTTTCCTGGGCTGAAGGGCCACTCGGGTGAGAGAGGACCTCAAAGGATGGTAGGGAAACATCTTCCCAGAGCCCTGAGCTAGTGGATGCTGCCTGGCTCTCCGGGTATCTGTCTCTCCACTTGAGCCCCTGCGAAAGGGGGCTGTGATCAAGGCCCACCAAGCATCCTTCAGGAAGCATTTGATGCAGGGGAAATGGCACGAGTTGATACAGAAGTCGATAGCAGCGTGTTCCTGAAGAGGAACTTCAGCTAACTGCTGGAAAGACTTTGAAAAGCCCTGACCACAATTAAGCACTTAATCAGGAGAGAGCTGCAATTTTCCCAGGCTCCAAGTGCAAAAAAATGGTGGAGCACAGATCCAGAGATAGGGAGGGGAATGTCTCCCTGGCAATTGAGATCCATCCAGCTCCGGGACTGGAAATGGTATCGCTGAATTATCTAAAATGTAAATGATTGGGCCTAAAATGCCCCCCAAGGAGTAAAACTCGTGCTCAGCTGGTACTCAGAGGATCACCTTCCTGATGGTATCTGCTCCCCCTTCCTTACGGCAAGACTTGAAATCCACCCTTTTCCCTCCACTGGGAAATGAAGGTGCATGCCAGGGGCACCCATGGGAGCGTGTTGGGGCTACTCATGGGAGTGTGCCAGGGGCAAGAGGTTTCCTGGAGCTCTTCTCTCACATGTGTAGGTGTGATGCCCGCCTCAGAACCCATGAGGAAGACCCCTGAGGAAGGTCTGAACAGTCCCACAGGAGGAAGCACCAGGGTACCTGCCACGTACCACCTTTGCACTTGTGGGTTGGGGGCTGGTTCACGCTCTGTGCATCACCTGGTGGGTGGGTGTGGGTTGCCTTTATCCCCCCTTCTGTCTGGTGGGCACTCATGCAACACAATGGCTGATGTGACTGTCTGAGCTGGTGTGGGTGGGGGAAGCAGCCAAATCCCACCTGTGCCACACTGAGGGGCTGGATGGGGAGCTCGGGTGGGCGCATCATCCTGAACCCCCCCAGCCCCCTGCTGTGAGCGCAGGTAGAGGAGAGTGGTCGCTATTGCCCCCCACTGAGCCCAGTGCTCCTTGAAGCCCCTCTCCCATCACCCCAGATCCTACCATAAAGGCCCATGGAGATGTGTATGGTGTCCCACAGGCTGTTCTGGGAAGCAGGACTGCTCTGGCATGGAGGGGGTTGCCTTGCAGTGTGGGAAGCTCACCTGTTTGCCTTGCAGGAGGCTGCTGGAGGTCTGCTGGCGGGAGAGCTGGCTGCAGCCCCAGTCCCAGGCTCAAGAAGCCCCTTCAGAAGGCAGAGCTGATGCTCGGAGGGAGGTGCTGGCTGGCAGGTACTGGCAGGAGGAGCCTGGCTGCAAACCCACCTCGGCAGGACTTGGGGAAGAGAAGTTTGTGCTGCTCCAGGAGTGGCATGGCAGTTCTCTGGCTGACAAGGTGAGAGGGTGACACAATGCCTCCATGTGACACCAGATGCTGTCATGGGCAGGACAGTCACAGGCTGTGACCGTGGTGGAGGAGAGTGTCCCATGAGCCCTCAGCGCTGACATGAGGGATGAGGTAAGTGCTGCTGCCAGTCAGGAGTGACCTGGCCTGAAGGGACGCCCCGGGGACCCAGCTGCAGGGTGCTGGTTAGGTGGGACAGGCACGTCCCCTCTGCTCTGATGGCTTTGCCCTCCTGGAGGGGCTGCTGCAGAGGCTGCACCATTGCAAACCCAGCCCCGCTGTGTGGGTGCCTCTGCTCTCATCCTCTGTAACCCCAACATGCTGATAGCAGCTCTGCAGTGAGTGCTGCTGGAAGCACTCTGTGTGCAGCTGCTGCTGTTCCCCCTTATTCTGGATTATGGATGATGAAGATGTGGAGTTTTAGTGTTGATTTTTTGAATGCATCTGTGACCTGCAGAGCTCCTTGTTACATCTCTAAGTGCTGACAGACACGAAGCCTGTATCCACCAGTTGCTTCTCGTAGCTTGTCTTCCTTTGAGACCCTGCTTCAGTGTCTCCCTGAGCCAGTGTGAGTCCTTCCACTGACTCCAGCGGGTGTCAAGTCAAGCTCTCCTTTAGCCTGAGATGGCAGGCACTGTCTCTGAATCAGCTTTGAGCGTCGTACATGTAGTATGATGCCACCGTTATTCATCCTGGGGCTCCTTTAACAGTGACAGGGAGATTGTCCTAAATAAATCCCAATGCAAGCCTCTGTATCACACCTTCTGTTTTGGTTTTGGAGGGGCAGAGACAAGCCCAGGATCGCTGTTATTGCGTGTTACCCCTGAGAGCAGTGTAGAGTGTGTCAGCCCATGTGTCTTTGTGGCAGCCATTCAGGAGGTGGCTGAGGACTTGAGCAGCACCTATTACTCATTAAGGGCTGATAAGGTTGATAAGCTGGGTGTATCTTCAGCTACTCCCTCCTGGTAGCCCTTTCCAAGGCTTTGAGGGGTGGTGTTACACCCATAGTGATGCTCAGCATGGCGTTCGTCCTCCGATGCTGTGCTGCAGCCAGATGGAAGGGTGTAAATCTCTCCTTACACACAACGAAGCCAAAACAAATATTATGCAGTGATTAAGTGGCAACCCAAACAGAAGCAGGCATCCTGCGGGCTGGAGCAGGAAATCTTGGGTTACAAAACTCAAGATATGTTAATTTAATTTGATTATATATTTGATGGCTATCTGAAGTGGCCCATGAATAATTGATGAAAACTAGGAAAGCTGTTGTTTGCCGTTAAAATCAAGCTGAAGAAAGTAGAAACTGAATATTTAGGGACATAATTACCGTTTGCAGGGATGGTGTGAGAGGTCCCCACAGCCTTCTGCTCTCCCCAGTGGTGACCAGGAGCTGATGGAAGAGCAGGGGTGGGATCTCCCCCAGCCTGGCTCCATCAGTGGTTCCTCACAGCATAGGTGAGGGTACTTGTGCTTGGTCTAGGAGAGTTCTAGGAATACCTGACTCTCTCACCCAACCTGAAAATGTGTCCCTGTGAGTGTGACTCATGGTGCAAGGCAGCATGAATTGCTGGCTGGACCCTCCATCCATCCCCTCATGTGGGCCGTGAGCAGCCAAGCTGAGGAGGTAGGTCAGCACTGACATCTGCAGCAGTACCTGTCAGGATGCTGGGGAGGGTGGCATCCTATGGGCTTGGACAAAAAGTGTTTTGAAGATTTGGGGGTAAGCATACACAGATAATCTTCATCCTTAGAAGGATGCTCAGCCATGGACGTGTCAGCGCAGCGACAGCCAAGGAGCCTGTTCTGGAGGGGGAGCCCAAGCCCTGCTCTGCTCTGGAGGATGAGCAACAAAAGTTCTTCAGCTCCCCTTTGGCTGAGGAGGAGCAGGAACCTCCCCCCAACCCAGGTGGGTGTTGCTTTCTGCATCTACCTGCTGCAGCCAGAGCATGAGCGGAGGATGGTGCCGGGACTGAGCCGCTACTCACGCTTTGCGTAGCCGAGCTTCTCTTCAGAAGATGCAGTGACCTGAACAGCACTGGTGATGCTGCTGAGAGCCAGGTCCTCCATGTATCCAGACCCTTTGCTTCACACACGTGGAAGGGCACGCTTGCTTTGGTTTCTGGATTAAATATTAATATTTATCTCATTCTAAATGTGCCCAGACAGTGAGTGAGACCCAAGATGGTGGAGCTGCACTGGCCTGACGACCTGCCCTTAGTCTGAGCCCATCCTGGATCCCCAGCCAGTGTCTCCACCACGTGCCACCAGCCCTGTGTCACCCCCACCAGCAGCACAAAGCTGGCCCCTGGCCCGGCACATCTCCCCTACCCAATGAAGGATGCTTGGCAACTAATGAGTCCTGTCTGTCTTGCGCAGCGAGCGTGATTTCAGGGTAAGGCAGTGGATCAAACCCAAGCTGGAGACATGGCCAGGGTCAGGTGTCAGCACTTTACCTGAGGGATTGAAGGGAGCCTGGTGTGTTTGTCTCGTGGTGGAACCCTGGAGCTCAGCTCGGAGCAGACAGCGTGACCGAGGGCTGCGCATCCTTACGCACCACGGAGAGGGCTGAAATGGAAGGGGTTACCTGGCAGTGACTCCTGCCTATTGTGGGAGGTGGTAAACAAGATAAAGGTAGAATAGGGAAGATGGGTAAATAGTCATTCTTAAAGTAAAATAAACATCAAACTTTTATTTGTCTGGGCCCTTTGAAGTAGCACAATAACCAGAGGCGCATGGGGAGGGCAGGAAGCATTATTTACTCCAGGCAGCGATCATGAATTATACAGAAAGTTGCCTGGGAGCTCCTCAGGAGCTGTGACCTGTGGTGATTTGTGAAGGAGAGAGCAGGTTCGTAGCAGTTTGCTCTCAGCTGAGGCGAGTGCTGCGCCACACGGGCTCTAATGGAGAGACGCTGGTCTCCACCAGCTGAAGATCTGACCTCAGGAGTAACTGAGAGGTAAAAGCAAGTAGATGGAGAACAAAAGCCTGTCTTTTAGCATACTTTAAAGTCCTTAACCCAGATACAAAGCACAGCTATAAATGAAAAGGCAGCCCTAGGATTTTAGTTTAAGTCAAACAAAATTGGTTGNAGATCTTGTTTACTGCCAAGCTTTGGTGTGTGAGCCCAGAGGCGAATAAAGTTTAGCTGTGGCTTCTTCTAGGCTCCTATATAGGAGCCTAAATAAAGGAGAATAAAGTTTAGCTGTGACTACTTCTAGACTCCTATCCGAATACTTGTGCAATGGGTTTTAGCCTAATGGAAAGTCTGGACTAACTTAGGGGGCTGATGACAATGGTAAAGTGCTGATGTTTGGCTGGATGGCTTAAAACACCATCAAGTTGATGCATCCCTTCTAGGATTATTTGTTGATAATAATCTTCTAGGGTTCATCCCTTCTAGGATTATTATTTGGAAAAATAATATTTTCCCAAGTCTTCTGAAGGCAAAAGCATTCTTAAATGAGGTTAATAGGTGTCTTCAGACTGTGGGCTTGGTGTCAGCAGGAGACAGACCCATACCCATCAGTATAGATGGAGCTTGATGTTCGCATGCTTCCCCAGAGCCAATGCCATAACCCCTTCTTCCTTTACATCCCTTCTGAAAACTTAGGCTGAGGACAATAAGGTCATGACTTTGTGATCATGCATGTCAGTGGGCAACCATTAATTCAGCCTCTAATTTGTTCCCAAGTGAGGTGGACAGACCAGAGCCCGACCAGGTTTCTGCTGGAGCTGTGACCACACCACACTGAGCCTGAGGTTTGATGATCATCACATCGCTATTTCCAGGGTGGACTGAGCCTGCAGTTTGGTCATCACATCTCTATTCCCAGGCTGCAAACACAAAAGTACTTGGCTCAAGAAGAAGAAAATATAATCCCGGATGTCCTGGACAGAATGACTTTCAATGTTGCCATCCCTAAGTGTAATTTTACAATCTATCTATCCTCACTGACTTATTTTTCCTGAGTTGGAGGGCACATAATTACTGTAGGTGGGCAGCACCCAGGACAACATGCACAGAGAGTGGCTGGGTGCCTGCTGGTAGGGACTGGGTGACCATATACCTTCCTCTCCCTCATCTTTAATCAGCTTGATTTGTTCTTTGTGGGCTCAGGGCTGAGTCTTCTTCCTGCCTCCCTTTGAAACACTTACCTTGAGAGCCAAAATACAAAAAGCTTGGGGATGTTTCAGTTGCTGTTTTGTCCATCACATGGAGTTTGAAGTGGCCTCGCTCGAGAGGGACAGATCGAGTAGTCCTCTGAGAAGTGCAGCAGACAGCTGCTATCCAAAGTCACCGCTAATGATAACATTGAATTCTCTTTTGTAGTGGATTTTTCATCCAGCTGTTACCTAACTCTGAAAGTGACCATCAAAGGCAAGTTCTGTATTTATCCATTACTTCAAAAAGCATCCCATAAGCCACGAGTGAGGCTCTTTTTTCCTCTCCCCCTGACCTTTTAAAGCCTTTGTCTTTGAAAATCGGGGGTAAGAATGGCATGAGCCTGATGTGTTTTCATCCTGCCTGAAGTGCTGCTGGGGCAGGGGTGGGTTAATGAGGTGCCTGGCACTGCCAGCACCGCTCCCCTCGCCTCCCCCTAACCACGTATGTGAATCTGGGTGTGTTGCACGCTGAAGTGTGTACAGGTGTATGTTGGTGGTGCTTGTGATGGGTGAGGGTGTGAAGGCAGCATCAGTGGGCTGACCTGTCAGGGTGGAATGGATGGCAATGAATGGACGATGCTGTCCTCCTCCCTTTCTCAGCCCAGCTGGTGGGTTTGAGGATGCCCTTTCCCAACTCCTACCTGGGTGTCAGAGGGTGTGCTTGGCTCCTGGAGGGCTTGGGCTTGAGTGTGGTGATGCAGGGTGAGGTGACAGTGCTACCAGCATCCTCTTGCTGCTGGCTGTTGCATGTGCCTAGGAGATGGGTTGAGGGAAGGAGGAGATCTCAGCTCTGCAAAGCTCAGGCTGGTTTCTGGCAGAGCCAAGCTATCCCTCAAACATCTCCAGCAGATCTCTGGGAGATGCTGAGGATATTACCTGGTGTGTGGGTGTAAGCAGTGTGCAAGAGAAGGGCTGCTGTGATGTTCCCTTCATCTGGACTCTCTGGCAACCCCTAAAATCACCGGTCATTCCCTCTCCTTCCCACCTCCCACTGTGGTACCCGAGTGTGGAAGCCATGGGTCTGACACATAGACCACTGATGGGGCTGACCACCCTCCCCTAGCCCCCCTGGGAGGCAGCGGTGTGGCACTTCCAGAAACTTTAGGTACACGTGGTGCACGCTGAGCTCCAGGAGCATCTCAGCAAAGGCAACGCCTCACCTCGCTTCTGGGGCAGAAGTCTCTTGTGTAGGGACGGGTCCTCTGGCTCTGTGGGCTGTGACTTACACCTGCTTTGGCTAGGGGGGCTACACTCTATGCTTAACTCTGCCCTTGCTGCTGGCTGGTGTGAATATGCCTGGGGGAAACCCTCGAGAGCAGCTTCATTCCAAAGTCCGTGCCCTGGGACGATGCCTGCTTGCTTTCCAAACTGAGTGTGCTTCTGCTTGTCCACAGGCTGTGGGAGGAGAGCTGCACCACGGACCGGACCTTGTGCAACCCCTGGAGTGAGTTCAGAAGCAGAACGTGGAGAGGAGGAAGAGGAATGAGGAAAGCCAAGGTCTGCTGCAGGACAGAGCCTCCCTGCCTGACCTTGATGCTGATCTGGGTGCCTCAACATCAGGGTCCTCTGGGAGCAGGGCTGGTGTGTGCCCAGCCAGCAGCGAGGTGTGCCCAAAGAGCACATCTCTGCCCTTGGTGTGTCTCAGGGGCCCCTTCTGCCCTGCACCATGGCTATCTCATCCCCTGGTTTGCAGCGTTACCAGGCTCTGTGCTCCCAGGGGAGCAGCACAGCGTTGCTTTGGCTTGCAGGGTGTGGAGCAGGGCAGAACTGGAGCCTGGTTTGCCCTCTGAGATGTGTGTCAAGTCCTCCTCTGTGGTGGATGAAGGTTGGGAGCTGAGCCTCGGGGGAAGGCTCTGAGGGGTTCAAGGCTACTGTTACCAAAAGCATCCCAAAGCTGCCTTACTGGGGCTGAGCTTGGGTAACAAGTCATGTGTGTTAATCTCTTTCTGGGAGTCGCTGGCTTCCAGGCTGCTGCAGAGTAACTGTAACTGCAGAGCAGGGGGAAAGCACATCCAAGAAAGACAATAGCTGGGAAGCTCCACCTTGGGAAGTTTTCCAGGGATGTTTTTTCTTATTGTCTCACACAACAAGAGATGAACTCTCTTCCTGCAAATGCCTCTTCCCTGCAAGATGTGTACAACCCATCCCACAAGTCATGGGGAGGGAGCAGCTCTCCTGGGTCCTGCTTATGACCCATGTTCTCCATTGGCTTTGGAGACCGTGTGTACTGGGGACAGCATCACCTTGGGAATGGTGCTGAAAGGGTGCCCCTGGGGCTCCTGTTTGGTACTGTAGAGCACTTTGTTCCCAGGACTGACCACTGGTACCAGTCAGCTTACTAGTATGGATGTAACTCTAGATGCTAAAGGGATCCTGTGCATCCTAAATCCTCTGTGTGACCAGAGGAGGGCTTGGTGTGCTTGTTTCTTGGGGTAGCTCAGTACAGCTTTATCTGTGTTCTCTGCACCAAAAAGGAACCCATGGGAATACACCTACCCTGTGAAAAACTGCCCTTTCCTGGAGTAGCTGGTAGTTCCCTCTGCTTGACCAGGCCTGGGCTGTGGTGGTGATAATAGTCCTACACAACTCATTCTGAGGGGCTTTGGTTGTGGTTCCTATCTCCTGGATAACTTCTTCCCTGGCATGGCATGGACCCCCATGAAGCAGAGCTGGTGTCTGCAGAACCCAGCGAACGCCCCCCCCCCAGCAATTCCAGGCCAGTTTCTCTCTTATGGGAGGTGAATCCCAAACATGTGAGCAGAATTAGGTCTGATGACTGCCCCTCTCTTCCTCAAGCTGCTTGAACCCTGCTTGTGTGAAACAATAAAGCCTGTTGAGCATGAAAGTGGAGATGTGGTGGCTTGTGCTTTAAATTACTTTTCCCTGACAAGTGAAACCTTTCTGACAGCTGTTATTGCCAGGTTTGTGTGGTCTGTGGCACCTTGAGGGCTGCTGGGTGTCCATGCTCAGCTGTTTATCCATGGGATGGATCCACAGAGTGCTGGTGGTCAGCTTGGGAGCCCCCGGGAGGGAAGGATGCTGCACCCAAGTGATACTACACATCTTGGGCTTAAATCCATTGTTTTCCACCCAAATCCTTGTCCTTCATGCCTGGAGCACCACAGGTGCCTCAAACCTACTGGTCATTCAGGTGTTTTGGGGAGACTAGCCTGTCCCAGCCATAGATGTGGCCAGGGAGGGAGGAGGGGGGCTGCTGCCCAAAAGGGCCATGGGGGGG
>VZTU01030883.1:14305-64003 GCA_013400835.1 Zapornia atra | reverse complement strand
TAAATATTAAATAGTAATAATGGTGGCACGTTTTTTATTTTTCTCCATGTAACATAATCTTTTATGAGTAAACTGATACAAGTGAACAACATCATATCACATTGGAGATATATTGTCTGGATATAGGATCAGCCATTGCTCTGTGCTTGTGTACTGCCAGAAATAAAGTTGCTTGACTTGTTCTTTAGGGCTGCTTTAAAAATGTAAGTAATATAAACTATGTGTGTTAAAAAATGTGTATAAAACATTTCATGTTTATGATAGAACTTAAACTTTAATACAGGGGAGTGTTGAGATAAACTGTTGGAATAGCTTGAGGACAAATATCCGTATGGAAACACGTTAATAAGTATGTTTGGATTGTGCAGGTGGATCTCCTGTACTGTCTGTAGGTGCTGACAGATTGATAAGTCTAGCCCAACAGCGTAGAGCCTTTGTCCACAGGTTAAATATATTGTGTTCTTGACTATGGGCTGCTTTGGTCATGGAAAAATATATCTGTACGAGACTTGAATGAATAATGTTTTTCATTGTGAGCAACCATTTATCAGCAGCAATATGAGAGGTTTGAGTGACTACTCAGGCTCCCAGTTGCCAACGGATATTGCCATTTCCCTGTAATTTTATCTTTTCTAATTATGACACAGTATTTTTATTTCTGAAATTTCACATGCTATTAAATGTTTCCTACTTGTTTATTACTGTTTTAAAGTAATGCAACCCTTCTTTCTTTCCAAATTGGTAGGAATGAAAGGCACTTTTTTTTTTTACACTTTATAATGATTTCCTCACTTATATGGAGGTGAGGTAAAGATATGGATTCAGCTAGTGAACCAAAACACAGAATGATAATCAAAAATCAGCACTTGCTACTTTGGTTGAAATGTTGGAGACCTGTGTGGTGGAAATAAAGGCATAAACCGGGGTGGGGGGGGGTAGGTTTCTTTTGACTGTCACACAGTGGCGGTTTTCAATGTTTGCCTTACTTTAAATAACAGAAGAAAGGTTTAGGAAGAAAATTTGTAAATAAAATGCTAAGGCTGGAAAGCTGGCAGTTGAGTAATTTGGAAATAACAGAATTTAAGAATTCCGGTTGCCTATGGAATTTTCCATCTTCACATTCACTGTGGTGATGCAGTAACTTGCTTTTTGTCATTGGCCTCCAGCTTTGTATGGAGCAAATGTACCATGAGGCTGAAAACAAACACAGGTTTTAAGGCCTTTGCTTAATGTTTGGCCACAGGTAGAATATGTACATTAAATGAGGTGTTGGACTGCAAGAGGATCTTATCGCTAGATTTGTTGAAGGCTGTGCTGGAAAACTGAATGCTGTCTCTGCATTTTGTTTGCTAGGGGTGGCTAAGCAAATGAATTCCATGGCTGTCTTTAATGGGTCTCATTTTTCTGTGCCTACTTTAAAGCTATAGAATAATTAGCATCTATAATTGCAATTGAAGTGAATACGAACTGTGTTCAACTACATTAATCTCTAGATAATACTGCAAATTTTGAATAATTTAGGTCTTTTGTGTTTGAAATTAGACACCTAATGTCCGAAGATTCCTCTAACCTTGATATTCTACAATTTCCCTTCTATAAAACAAAATGAGGATTATTTCATCCCTCACAGTCATATTGTAAGTCTTTAGTTAATAACAGTTGGAGAAATGTTCAACTCTTACACTAGTGAACACCACAAGAAGAGAAAGTCAGTGATTCTGTCTCAGGAGAGAGCCAGAATTGCTGCAGGCCTGGCAGTCACACATCGAAGAACGGAGGTAAAGCAGGATGCTGAAATGTTGCTTATTTCATGGGATTTGTCCTTCCTGTGCACTGAATGAGGTCCTGCAAAAACACTAGTGTATGATTATGTAATTGAAGATTTTTTTTCTAATTATCTGTGCGCAAAGGCCAAAGGGAGGTTAACTGTGGCATTTCCTATCTTCAGTGTCCTTGATTGTGCAATCCTAACGGTGTCTGCATGTTTCTGGGAGGGGTTTATAATGCTGGTATGTGTTTGTATGTGTAGATAAAGAAATAATTAATGGTTGAGATTTTAATTTAACCTGTATGCAGAGCAGAAAGTCTCGTTAGCAAAATGCTACTTTTTTTTTGGTTCATTTTCCCTTAATCAGGATGTTCTTCACCATGTTTTTGAGACAGTTTAAGGAAGCTGAGATTGACAGTGATTAGAGTAATCAAGTCATTTCACTGTGAAACAATTTGCTTAGGAGTAGAACTTTCCTTGTAATTTAATTATTTATCGTGGCCTTTGAATGACCCAGCAGTTAGAACAATAGCAACCTGGTTCTGTACAACCTATCAATGTAAGACAAGGGCATAATATGGTATAAAGAAATAAGGAAAAGAGAGGTGTCCTGATGTAGTACTTCCTATATGCTGCTATCATTTTTAAGATATGTTTTTCTCCTTCAATTTTTTATTCCATCCATAACATTAAGGAATTTTTCTGGTTCCACATTTGAAATACAGCATTTTTCTATCTTCTTCAGTATTCTTTCTAGGGCAATACTGTGCATGGCGATTTTTGCTTTTGGGTTTGCTTTTTCTTTGTGTTCTTTAACACAGTGGAATTTTTACTTTATTGATGATTGATTTGTGTTGTTCTTCTGGAAAACAAAACCAAAACAATCTGCATTTGGAGTAGAGGATTCAGTGTTATATGTAGATTCTTGTCTCCTTTTTGCTATCTAGAGGAGACATCTAAAGGCTTCTACTTCTGCAGCTTTGGTTTCTGGTGGAGTACGTGGGGAATGTTAAAGTGTGGATGAGTAGGTTCTGTGTGGACTGAGGTTTGAATGAAGGTGGTATTTTGCTGGGAAGTGGTGTTCTCTGAAACACATAAAATCTTTCTGTATATCTGAAGTAATGGCAGGGTGCCCAGAGCTATGTGGAAAGATGTCTACTTCTTCAGCAATAAATAAAGTAAGTAAATAAATATATTTAGTCAGGGGTAGGATATCTTTGATGTGAAGATCTTCTGCTAGATGAAAGACTGCAACTGGCATGCAATGCCAAGTATCCCCCTGCTTCCTTAGCGCCTTTGCTGCCAACATCCTCAAAAAGAACAACGATTGTAATCCTTAAAACATCAGAATTGAAAAAGGATTTCCTTTAGCTCTAAAGTTGTTTTTCTTACCTTCCAGACATGTAGCTAGTGGTAGGACAAATGAGTCTTCCAGAAATTAGCAGGTTTTGGATTACAAGGTATCAAATAATTTGATTTGCCTGTAACCATGGACAAGGTCTGATGCCCATCTGGTTGGTCTAATCCAGGGGTCCAAGCAGCCCAGTGTTCATAGATAGTCAACTGGAATAGAACAGTTAAAATGAAGCCTATGTACATGATGCTTCCCCTCAAAATTCCCCCAGTCTTCAAGTGTTTCCATTCTGGGAATGAAAATCGCACTGAGGCTGGTGTGGCTTGTCTGTTCAGTAGTCTGCAGTGGATTTCTGCCAACTAGTTGCTCACTTTCCCTTTGAACTCGCACATCCACAGTTGTCCTCAGGCAGGGAGTGCCACATATCCACTTCCCACTGCATGAAGAACCACCTTGTTCTCCTTGCTTTGAACCTGGCTTCTGTAATAAAGGACCATCAAGTGAAGACAGTAAGCAGATGCTCTTGCTCTCCCTCTTCCCTGTCATCCACCTTGTAGACCTTTGCCAGATCTCCATTACATCGTCTCTTTCCCAGCTTGGAGTACTTGCCTACTCTCTTGGCTGCCCTGACCACCCCCCACCCAGGCATCCTCTGCCTGTGGCTTGAGGGCTTAATTTATACCCAGGCTGGGACACCAACACGTGTCCTGGGCTTCCAGCTAGCTGGGAGCAGCAGGAGCTGGATGGCCCATGATGGGAGAGGTTCTGGGAGCTGGTGTGACCCCAGCACAGACAAAGCCTTCGCTGACTGCGTGCAGTCTCACCATGTCTTAGCCAGGTTAGCAGACAGAATGAGGCTGCGAACCAGGTCCAGCCTCCATCCAGGGTGCTGGGTAAGGAACAGCCAGAGACAAGGCCAGAAACAGATACACCTACAGCGTATGCCCCAGAAGAACTGAAAGCTAATTAAGGGCTTTTAGTGCACTCAGGGCACTGTCACACTTATCTAAGTTGAATTTATCATTCTGTGTCTAGTGACTGTCTTATGAGAGGCCCATTTTTCAGTTCTTTACAGTTTGTCTTCAAGGTGTCTACTATCTGGAATAGCTTTCTGTCATCAGTAAATTTAATGTGTCCAGAAAGTATCTGGAAAAGCAGTAGAAGAGTATGGGCTAAGAAATGTGGGCTCCAGCAAAGACCCCTGTAGAACTCTGCTGGGGACTTTCTTGCCTTTTTATAGCTTCCTATTTTCTCCTATGCCCTACCTCTTCACTGGTTATTTATCTATGCCAGAACTTCCCTTGTTATGTAATGGCTACTTGGTTACCTTTAAAACCTTTGGTTAAAAGTCTTTGCCAGAAACTTTCTGGATGTCCAAGTGAACTATGTCAAGTGGGTCACATTTACCAGCATAGCACAAATGAACTCTGCAGACAGCTACAAGAAATTTGTAAGACAAAATGTCACAGAAGACGTGTTGACTCTCCCAAATGGGTTTTATTTATCCAGGTGTCCACTAATTCTAATATTTCTTCTACCACAGATCCCTTGTGGTAGCCAAGGCGCTGGTCTGCTTAGTGAAAAAAATAAAATTGGAGTAAGCTAGTTTTACTGGCAACCTTTGCAGGTGCTAACATTACTAGGAAATCTTCAGAATGTATGACTAGTAATTACACTGCTGTTCCAGTGCTCTAGACTACGACTGCATCTTGCAGAAATAATTGGATGTGTTTGATCATGTTGACAAGCAGTGGAAAGGACTGAGCAGTACATCTAGTACATTATTAAAATGTAATGAAAGGTTTAGGCAGCTCATAATGAGGTAGTTCCTTCATTATAGTTTTGTCCTAGAGTCACTCTTGCAGCTCACAACTGTGAGCGTTAGCAGAACCTTTTCAGCTGCAGCGAATAGCCAGACCACAGTGTGACCATCTCGAGGAAGGAATCAAATGTCTCTTTTTCATATAATGCTCCTTCAGACTGTGAAGGGGAGAAAAGAACCATCATTAGAAAAAGAAAGCATGAACTTCTGCATTTCTTCTGAAATACAGAAGAGACAGGAAAAACCTGAAATGGAGAAGGAGCTGAGACTCTGCAATTCACCATACATGCTATACGTTCTATCTCAGAAATCTGGAAACAAAGCTGGTACTCTGGACAGTGCAGATCTGGTACTCATGGGACTAACAGGCCTACCTCTCCCTAAAAGGATGGAGCACTGCTGCATATCCTCCTGTTGACTTGGATATAGTTATATAAATAGAATAGATTATTCCTTATTGATGGGCTGTTCAGAGAGATCAGAGCTAGTTCAGCTTATCAGAGCTGTTTGTAAGACCATACAGAAGTAAATTATAAGTGGAAGTTAACACTGTTATACTGGTTTTGGTTTTTTTAGTAAACCTAAACAGCAAAAAGCTTCCAGTACTATTACATCCTAGGAAGTAATTATTTTCTCAGAACATTTCTTGTAAATGAAATAGCAAGGTTTCTGTTTGCAGGGAATAACAAAATTGCTTTAAAGCGGATTTAGGTACAAGACAAAACAGTGTGAATGAGAATTCCCACATTAAATAATGTATTTAAATCAGTCTTTCAAATTATTTTGGGCTATCAGCATTACAGTTGGAACAATAGCTTTTCATTAGAAAAGAATAGATTTATATACAAAGATAGTGGGCATGATTCATAGCTAGAATGTAGAATTCTTTTAAAACTGATGAGACTACAGGTGTGCAAGGGTGGTCTCATGGGAAAGCAGCAGTAGAAGCATGTCTGTATCTGGGTAGTATCTTGTATAGAATGTTTTTTCCACATTTCTAAAGTTATATACCACTTTTAGTGTCAAAAAGGAGGAAAATCATGTACTTATTGTAATAAGTTTCTAACATACTTGTTTTCCATAGTATCTTGGCCCTCTGCAATGTGGGAGGTGGTATCATCCCTGTAAGCAGTAGCAATGCCACCTCACACTGACAGTAGCACCTGCTGCTTTTAGGTTGGCTTTCCAGACTTCTCATGACAGCTCATCGCACCTGTATCACTTTACGTATTCTGTCCCTTATCATAGAATGCGTTAGGTTGGAAGGGTCCTTTAAAGGTCATCTAGTTCAACTCCCCTGCAGTGAGATGATACACCTTTATCTAGATCAGGTTGATCAGAACTTCATCAAGCCTGACCTTGAATGCCTCCAGGGGATGGGGCCTCCGCCACATCTCTGGGTAACCTCTTTACAGTGTCTCACTCATGTTTTGGCAGAGCTGCTTCATCGCAGCCCTGTCTCCACAAACAGGAAAAATAAGATAATTTTTACTGTACTGAGAAGATTTGAATCACAGTGGTGTTTATTTTTGTTGATTTGTCCCATTTGGAAAGTTGGTACCGTTACCTGGTTTAGGCTGCAGTATTCACATTTTTGTCTGTAATCTTTTTGCATTTGTTTTGTCGGTAGACAGCCCCAGAGATAGCACTTGTGAACAGCCAAGAAGTTTGAAAAGAAAAGGTGCAAGTGTGCGTCTAGTCATAAATGAAAGAAGACACTTCTGGCAAATATTTGCAGTGCATAACTGGCGATGAATCTAGGAGGTGCCTGATTACTTACAAACAACCCTCTGCCATTTCCGTAACTAAAAACTGCTTAAGCTTGCTGCTGGCAAGTTAAGCTTAGAGTTCAGGCTGGAGCAGAATTACCAGATGAGCCAAGTAAGTGTTTAGCTGTCCACTGTTACTATCACATAGTGATTAAGTACTGGAAGATGCAGTTGTAGTTGCACGGACATTTTGATCAAGATTACATCAACCTTTTGTTCCCTTGATATTGCACAGGTATGAGTGGGTACCTGAATGGATCTGTTCAGTATCGTTGGCCTTCCTCATCTGGAAGGAAGGCATTTTGCTCAACCCTATCCCAGACAGGCCATCAAGCAGTGCTCTGCTGTTTTCATAATCAATCCAGACCTAACTAAAAAAAACATGGAAGCAGTTACTATCTGAGCTATTACAAGAATTTTCTTTCTTGTAGTTGTTGCAGCCTGATCATAATGACTTAATTATCACATGCTATAAAATGCTATAATTGCTGTTAGTACTGTGTGCTGTCAGAGCCTGTTTTGGCTGTTCTGGCTGAGTAGTCTTGACTGAGTAAGGGAGGGGATGGTAACTGGCTGGATGGAGGAACCCCTGCAGCCATGAGAGCCCCAGGAGAGCTGTCTAGCACACCTGAAGGTTTTTCAGACTACAGATGGATTTCCAGCTCCTTGTCTCACCACAGAGTTCACTGGAAAAATAACACCTAAGAAAATTACTAACAGGAAAGAAAATACCAGAATTCCTGGAAAGCTTTTTGGATGAGGAATGGAGTTGTTATTAAATCAGACTGATTGGTTGTTGGTTTTTTGGGTTTGGGTTTTTTAAAAATACTGGTTTTGTTGAAATGGAAAAGTATAGAATTTTTAGGATGTCAATTTTCTTTAAAATTTATATCTGAAGTGTTTTCATGATGGATAAAAACTACTGCTTTGAAAATTCAAAGCAGAGTTTTGAGTCACAGTTCTGAATTTACTTAAATATTTTGAAAAGGTTTCCTAATAGTTTTAAAGTAAGTAACAATGATATATTTTGATTCACTTGAAACAATTTATTTGATGTTATTTTGCAGAATATTTTTGAACATTTCTTATTTTTTCTTTTTTTTTAAAAAAATAAGATTTCCTGTCTAATTACTCCTATGCTGCTTATTTTCAGGATGTCCATTTAGCAGATACCACGTTTTAAATCTTCCAGTTACTACTTTGCTTCACCATATTAACATGGCTGGATCAGCTGTTGGGTCTATATTAGATTTAACACCTTCAGTTACTAAAAGATTTCTCGACTTCAGTGCACACCGAAAACTGTACTGAAGCTATGCTGAATACAGGAGACTTCCCTGCTAGTTTGCACACACTGCACAGCAGCTTTAAGAGAAAAACTTGCAATAATTTGTGCTAGTGCCAGACATACAGCCACTAAAATAGATTTAATACATTTCATTTCATAAGAACTATGAAATCTGGAATAGCTTGTCTCTTAAAAAAGTAGGTACAATAACTTTTTACCTATTGGGCAGCAGCTTTTTGGCAAACATTGGCACCAGGGTCAACTGGAGTGAGTAGAATAGGAAGGAACACTTTCCCTGATATTGACCGTATCTTTGTTGAACTGCTGTGTGAGTCTTTGATAGAAAAATCTAGAGGAAAGAAAATACAAAGTCAGTAAGTTTTATTGACTGAACTCTTGACCAAAGACCTAATCCTAACAAAGTGAATCTGTCATAAATCAAGATAAAACTCAGATGATCTGCCTAAAAATTCTGCCTTTCCTGCCATGGGATTCTACCACAGTTCCAGTCTTGGTCACTGACTCATGCTGAAGAATCAATGCTGTCACAGGACTGTAGCAAGGTGGATTTTAGGTTGACATCACAGCATGCAGAATATGATTACTTGGTTATGCACATAGATAGCGTGAAAGAATTGCTTGATTTTTCTTACTAGACACTATGGTCAAGGTGAAGTGCAAGACTTCCTTTATTTCCTGTTTACACAGACTCTGTACTCTTTACTCCTCAGTTACGGTTTTGGAATCTTTCTCCTTGTTTCTCAGTGCTCTGACAGCCTGTCAAGCATATTTTTCCCACTGCCATGATGCTGGACTAATTTCTGCAGAGCTGTTATGAAATCATTTATGACTCATTCTTCTCTTGTTTGCATGAGTGAAATATATGCCCGCTAAAAAAATTCTCGCTATGCCATGGCAAGGAACACTTACCAACTTGTTCAGCATGCTGAGCTGTGTTTTAGCAGGTCTGTACAGCAGGTTCCAACCTATATATTGCATATATGTAATACCTATATCCTGGCTCTCAGGGTGCAATATATAATATTTGTAAGGAAATACTATTAGGAGAAAGAGAGGGTCAGATACAGCCCTCACTGTTTGTTCCCTGGGCTTTGTCTGCCTTTTTCTATTCCGCCGTTGTGTAAGTACAATGATATGAATGTTTAAGGAAAAAAAGTGGTGCTATGGTGTGCCTTACTTTATTTTCTGTGTTTGTAGCTTTCCGATCATGACTCTGTTACAGCTGGGATTCACCAAACAGCGGTTAGTTCGATGGTTTTAGGCCACTTGTCTTTTCTGACACTACTTCTATGAAGGTAATACATCACCCAGATTAGGTCTGAGAGTCATTGATGGGCTCATTATGAAGCAAGTTTGCAGTTTAATAGTTTATACAGAATGTGTGAAGAAGTTAAGTGGGGAAAAAAAGAAAGGAGACCCCCGAGAACACTGCTTTATTTTATTTATTATATGAGTTAAGTTTAAATAACTTGCTGCTCTACTTAGTACATTGTGAAGGCTTGTCCTGGTAACATAAGGGTGTGTACCACAGCAATTGGCATATGCTTTATTTGTTGCTTTTTTTATTGATTGTTGCATGTGGCACATTGCTTTTCTGTTAATCATTCTGTGTCACAACACTGAACTCCTGTCTTCTCCCACCAAACTTTGCAGTTATCTCTGTGTAATCACAAGCATGTAGTCATGGGTAAAAATACAGTCTTTCAACTGTGTGCTTCTAACTCTCCTTATTGATTGGTACTGCAAAGTAAATCTGCAATCAGGAAGCAAAATACCCCTCCCTCTTTTTGAGAATTGTGCTTATGCTCATGCTCTCCATGCTGATATGTTTATGTCCCTGGGGTCACACCACTGTTTAAGCAAAATGTGAGCTCAGAACTTATTCTATATTAGAGTTTAATTAATTTCTCTTCCATAGTTGCTTTTTTTATTAAGATGTCAGTGAGGACCTATCATGGGAAAGCCCGGAATTTACTATCTTGAAAGATTCAGTCTTTGAGGCTTTTAAAATTTTAGCTATAGTAAACCTGCAGTCAAACTGGTGTTTGATTCTTGGAGGGGTACAGATATTCTGTCTAGACAGTCAATACTTATGGCAGATCTTAAACAGATATTTTTGTGCTATTTCATACTTCATGTGCAAAGACAGAAAAAAATTGATGTGGACTCCAAGTCCAAAGAAAAATGCATCTTTTTAGCTGTCCTTTGAAACAGGCTTTCTTTGAGCTCAGTTGACATGTTCAAAGGGTGCTGGAAGCAGCATTGGAAACAGTGTTAAGAATGGAGGGCATCACTGTCATTCATGTTATCTGAGGGTGGGTTTTGTTAGAGCTGAAAAATTGAAAGGTGAGGATGTTAAGTTTTGAGATGATGGCTTGATTAAACTTCAAAGCTTTCTTGGATGTAAGACAACTGCAGAGTTTAATATTTCAGGAAAATATTTTAAAAAATAATCTCAGCAGGAATATGGGAGCAACCTGGGGCTTGGCTGTCAATTGAATAGTTAAGGCAATTAATGAAGTACAGTGTGTTAAAGGTCAAGTGAAGGTACAGTACTTGCTTATAAATGTTAGTGTATAGTCATTATTAAGAGAGAACAGTTTGTCCATTTAGTTTTATAGATGGATGATGCCATGAAGTTCTGTCTCGTAGTCACTTCCCGTCTCATTTCAAGGAACACTGTGCACCTGCCATTATGCTTCCTAATCTTTTAAAACCTCCTTAAACTGTGTCTCCAGAGCTAACAAAATACTTTTTTCCTGTCTGCTTTATATGTAAATAACAGATTCATGAAAGAGGTTTCCTTTGGTTGATTGGCTTGGTCTGGTTTCAGAAATTACAGAGCAAGTCAATTGTAAAACTCTGCAGTTTCCATTTAGTGGCAAGTGGTTTAGATGTTGTTTCCAAATAATGCTGATGACTGCAGAACCATCACAGAAAATAAAGTTCCTTCACATTAAGCAAGTTCTGTTAAGACTAAGAAAGCATAAGCTGGTTAACTTGCTGATTTCGATTCGGGGAAACAAGAAGTTGTAAGTCTATTTTCAGAATTCCTCTTTCAGTGAACAATAGAACTCCCCTGGTATCCCAAGGGCTGAAGCAGCCCAGTATCGCGTAATTAGATGTGATACATGTTCTGACCACAGCAGTTCAGCTTTGTAGCAGACATGTTAAAAATGTCACATCAATATCTGGAAACCTCTTCATTAAGATGTGGAGTAGGCAGATGGTAAAAACAAGACATAAGCAATTTTGAAATCTTGTGTAAATGTTTTCAAGTCAAACTTAGCTACATCCATCATAGTTTCCTAGCTAAAGAGAGAATATGTTCTCCTTTTTGTTAAGTGGTTGTAGTTCATGAGAAAGCCACAGATCAGTTATTTCTGATTTGATCATTGTGAATTTGGTTTTTTTTGGTTTTAGTGATTCTGTGTTTCAAGGTGCAAAAAGAGAAATAGAGTGCACAATGTGCACACTCAAGGACTTAAATTCTTGTTGTCTGGTCATAATCAAATTCCTGACTCGGAAGTCCATTCATCCATGGAATATTCCTCTCCAGGGAACTGGCAGAAAAAGCTGATAGAGTTGGAAAAAGCACTGGAATGTGTAGGGAGACTTCTTGATTGATTGCGTTGTGAGTTCAGTGGCAAGAGTTTTTGAACTAGATGGAGGTTAGAAAAATAAATCACATAGTCTGGACTGACAAAACTAAAAGTTTCAGGTGCAGTCCCACAAAGGTCAGTCATTGTAAACTCAATCAAAGCAGTGAAGAAATCAGTATTTTGAGCTAGGTATGCCATTCCCTTTCATTTTTACGTCTGATAAACCTCACTATAAGAAAGCAGAAGCACTGCTGTATTACTGAAATTGTTCAAATGACAATGAATACAGAGCAAAAAACAGAACTAGAGATGTCAGTCAAAAATGTACACACTTCCACCCCAACAGCGCATCTCGTCTCCTCCAACAGATATTAGTTCCATATCTACAGAGTGTTACTCTGTTCTTAGCAATGCAAACTACTGAGAAGTAATTTCTGATCTCACTTTTACTTGTGTAGCTTCACTGTTCCCAGCAATTCCCTAAATGAAGGATGAGAGATGAAAGCTTCAATTAGCAAAGACCCCTTCATTAATAGTGTACAAGAAAATACCTAATATCATTGTTCAGAACATATTTTCAGTTTGCTCTGGACAAAACAGATTAAGTGTTAACACTTGTCTTTGGAAGGTGAAAGCATAACTAATTTTCTGTGATGGAGTATAAGAGAATATTTCTGTGTGTAACTGAAAAACTATTATTTTGTGATACTAAAAAAATCACAACTATTTCGACTTAGATTGCTCCTTCATGCAGATCAGATTAGACCTATTGCTGACAGCTTTTTTTTTTAATAGCTTACTGAAAGGACACAGAAAATACTGAAGTATTGAAATATAAGTAGTCCAAATCATACTGAAATAGATACTCTGAAAACTAGTAGAAAGAGCAGGTAATCTTAAAAGTTATTCAAAGGCTCTGTATGAAATAATTTTTGAGTCGATGTTTCTTCGTATAGAATGCCTTGGTATTGTATTATAATAGTGAATTACACTGTAAAGTAATTGTGTGTAATTTCTGCAACCTGTTGAATACCAGCAAATGGTAGTTTCAACCCCTCCTGCAAGAGATCTATGTCAATAGCAGACCTTCAGTGATAGCTAAAAAATCTCAATCATTCTAGACCCAAAATTTGGCCTATAAATGCACAAAATGTGAAGAATACCACCAACTAGCAGTACAGTAAGACCCCTACCTTAGGCTTTCTAGAGGCCTTCCTAAGAGTGAAGAATAGTGAATATTCTGAAGAGATGGTAGCAGTCAGAAAAGGCATTCCAACAGCTTGGGAAAGAAAACTCTGCAGTTGAACTGGCCTCTTAGAAGTAATAAAAGGTGTTGAATGCATCATGGATCAACTAGAAACTGCTTCAGATATTGGGTGTGAGTTGGATTTCTTGGGTAAAGCACTCAGTGAAGAGGCATTGTTTTCTCTTTTCCCTGCACAAAACATTCCCTTAACCAGAAATTTCATCCTAACAATGTTCTGTAGTTTGTGTCCAGTGTATATGTAGAGGAAATACTTTTCTCATATGCATCTGTATTGACTGAGTTTTACTAAGAACCTGACCTGTGCCCAGGTACAACATTACTTTAACCAGTATCTGTGCAGTTTGGTGGGATCCCAAACTCCTACAAACCAGACCTCACTAAAAGATTGTCAACTGTTTACCCATTCATTTTTTTAACGTCTTCCCAGACAAGCATGATGGTTGTGTGAATGATGCCCAAGAAATTGCTTAGCCATACAGCTCTCTAGCTTGTAATGCCTGGCGTAGTTGTGTTGAAGCTGGCTGTGCTCGTGGATTTATTCCAGCGGAGGATGTGATCCTCTTTGTAGCAATGTAGCAACTGAACAGCTAGGAGCAGGCATCCAGAACTTCTTGCTGGGGTGGACAAAAATAAGACATTCTTGATGCCTGTTCCTCTTGTAAATCTCAGCATGATTTGTGATGGAGCATGATACGTATATCAGTTTGAAACCAATATGTTACACGCAGCAACCTCACAAGAAACTCTCCTGCTTCCTAAGATAATTTTCTCTTTACTTGAATATGTTAGCTTATGTGCTCGCTGTATTAGCCCGTATACTTATTAGTTAATACTTTTTTCACCAGTATATCTAAGCTGAACTGTCAATACCACTCTTTGTCCCAAACTGCAGCTACTTTGTGGAAAAAAAAATAAAATCCAACTCAGACCAAAAGTAGCGAGTGAATTCTGTTATTTTTGTAAGATTATCATAGGAATGCCAACGAAAATATTCTTAAGTTACAATGGGTGTAACACAGGATTTTCACATTACCCCCTCCCTCTGGGGGAAATTCATAACTTTGTCTACAGTGTGAACTCCACTCATACGGGTCAGGGTAGATTTACCCAGTCGGTGTGTTTGTTTCCACTTCCATTTTCATTGGCAGAAAACCAAACAACTAAGGGGAAACAGGCAGTGCAGGGCCCCCACCCTGGCTCTGAACATATTTTCTTCTATTGTAGCTGGTTCCCTCAATTTCCCAGATCAATCAAAACCTGCTGGAGTCACTGCTGTGATAAAGTCAGTTGCTGTCAGGAGGTGTAGGATATTTGTGCTGGAGAGATCAAGAAGGGTCAGAGCTTTTCGTGGCAGTGGCAACACAAGAGAAATAAACACCTACTGAATTCCAGTGTAAAATGATGGCGTGGAATATCTGGAAACGTACTGAATTTCTAATGGTCTCTTTATTGTGCTAGCATCATGCTCTGAGAGAGTGAGGAGCGTCAGCTCTGATCTTTCAAGGGCTAACATAATGGTTTGGAGATCTGGTGTGTAAAAAATGCCAGTAATGTCAATACTTGGATGACTCTGTCTGAGGGCTGGTTAAGATGCTAGTCTTGAAGAGGTCAGTTCCCTCGAATTTCCTATCCAAAGTCATGAGTATAAACAGTACACCCTAAATTGGTGTAAAGTTCCAGTCCATCTATGTCCTTTAAGAATCATGCTGTTGTTCATGTATTTATTTATGAGAGAATAAATAGGAAGATCTCTTTTGGTATAGGACCACGTCATAGAGTTGTATCATGGGCAAGTGTAGAACACCTTCTTTTGTCTTGGTTTTAGTGAAAAGTCTGCTACTGAGTTTAGTAGTCACTTGTTCCTGCATTCACAGTAAACACTTTTCAAGTCAGTAATGTTCTACCCTCTGCTTTTCTAATCTTGAACTCAGATTTGAAAATTAGGCTTTGCTGTTCCTGAGCAGTGTTGGGGCAGCCTCACTCTGCGGATGTACAGCAGTCAAGTCCTGCAGCCTGGGATCGTGCCTGCCATCACGGTGGAGCTATTACTACTGTTCCTGATCGGTTGGTTGAGATTAGTTTCATGCATAAGCCATGCAGTTTACAATTTCTTACAGTTATGTCTCTCTTTGCCAGTTCTTATATATCTGGAGTGATTCAGAGGTCTTACAAGATACTTGGAAAAATGTCTCTTGCCTTTCTGAATTTTGTGTTCCTTGCTTTGATATTTTTCAGGAACATGAGTTCCAAAGGCTGATTTTGTAACATAAGAGAAAATATTACCTTTTATCAGTTCTCAATTTGCCACTTATTTCAGTAATTAAGTGCCTTGCTCTGGTCTCAAAAAGGAGAGAAAATAACCAGTTCTAATTCCATGTGAAGAAAAACTTAATTTGTTAATAATCTGACAAGCAGTGAGGGTAAGATCAACAGGAAGCAGGAATAAAAAATGACTTGACAGATAACAGTTATGCTTTCAGATATGTCAATGTATTAGCCTGTGAGGAGATTTCTTCCCCCCCATTTCATTATTCTTAGGTGTACCAGCTGGTTTGGCCATTTGAGGCGTGTGCTGCAGGTTGAAATGCATCAGCAGAAGAAGATGCGAGGCAAGCTGATATGACTGGCCAGGGCATAGTACTCCCTTTGTCTCCTGGTTTCAGTGGCCGAAACCCAATTGTTGAATTATTTTGTGAGAGCACAATCTTGTCTTTCATTGAATTATAAAAGGCTCTGCCAGGGTTATGTGCTATTTCCAGTCAGGAATATGGAGGCTTTAAATTCTTGCTGGGTACAAGGAGTACTATGTAGATGATGCAATGGGAATGATGCAGAATGAGAGCCTGGACTGAGTTTTTAATAGTGCTTAAAATAGTGTTTTCTTATAAATCAAAAAAGGTCTTATTTGCAAACTAAGAATAACACAGAGGTGAAAGATTCTTCCTAATTACATCTTTATTATACTCATGCTGTGCAAAATGCATTTCATTGTGTTGCAGCTTTAAGTAGGATAATGTAAAGTTTAGCTCATACATATTGGAACTCACTTTATTTTTTTAATTTTGTTGGTTATATTATTGGTGAGTCTATACAAGTGGTTTCACATAAAATCTGGCAATGTTTATCGTGTTGGGGGTTGTAGATACTATACACCTACTAATATTAATATGTATTTTAAGAATTATTTAAATTGTACTGAGTTTCATTTCTGATGACATACACTACACGGCCAGATATTTTCCTGGCCAGCAATTTAACTCTTTAGAGAAATACAAAATCCCCTAAAGGTGAGCTGAAATACATTTCTCTGCACACAAGTTTTCTGGCATCAAAGCCTGCTACTGATGCCTTAGCGGAGCTGGAAGTTAATATACCATCCTACTAACAAAGGATGATGGGGTGGGTTTGAACCCTACCCAATGGAATAATGCTTCTATTTTAAAGTGAGGGGTGCAGGTGGCATTTTTAGAAAGTTCATGACTTAGTTGGAATGGAACCTTTCCTTTTCTGGTCTCTAGGCAGAAAGTAATTTAGGAAGGAAATTCAAAGATTTGAAGGAATGATTTCTGTGACAGTTTGATATCAAAGAACATTTCTCTCGCCCAAAATTCAATCAACAGCTTTAGAATCTAGAATATGACTGATGGGTTGGCAAGGAAAGGAGGGAAGAGTATGGATTGCTGTGTGGACATTAGGCCAAGTGTAGAATGGTTCATGTTAATTACTTAATCACACGATTATGAGTTTTCACATGCAACCTGTGAATCTGAGTGATCTCTCTCCCTGAATGGGTATTTGCAAGTGTTGGTCCAAGTTGTTTTTCCTTTCCTTAAAAGGAAAAGCGAATGATCAGTTACTAGAGAGAATAGCACAGCCTTCCTCACTGTTGAGGCCTGTGCAGTGTCTCCCCGTTTTCATACTGCTGCGGTGATGGAGTCATGCCCTTCTCCTTGCCTTGAAGGAGCTGCAGTGCTGACGACAGGACTATAAAGCTTCAAATACAGTACTCAAAGGCATCATTGTGCAAGAAATAATTTTAAATAGTTGCTGAATTTTAAGTCCATGCTTAAATACAAATTGTACTTGGGAGACTTTAGGGATTTGCTCAAGGGTTTTGTGAATTTAAGGCAGTGCACCCTGTAGAAATGCCAATGGAGAAATGGTTCCAGGTTACCATTCCAAATCAGGGGGCATTTACAATCTCAATCGTATTTACAAGTAGTAGATCTCAGCCTTGTAACATTGTACATGCAAGAACAAACTTTAATACACATCAGGATAAGAGTCTTACTTCCCTTCTGTTTATGGCAGAGATAATACTTTTTTGTTATTTTTCTCTTTTTTTTTTTTCTTTTTTAAAACCTGGATGTCTAAATAGTTAGAGTTAGGATTGTCTGTTTAATTTGAAGGTTACTGTGCACGCTAACTTTAAATTACATGTTGTTTATTGTAATTTTCATCAGGGCCAGCATACTGTAGCAAAATAAAGATCTTTTGGGGAGATCAACGGCTTCTGCAATTTGGAATGTAAATAAAAAAGCAAAACCAAACCTGCCTCGCCTCCTCATTTGCACTTTCTCCGACAGAACTCAATCAAATTGTGGGTTGCCTCTAGAGCAGACAATGTGGTCTGGTGTGCAGAGGCTCCAGAAGAGTGTCATGCTTAATGCTTTGCATAAAAATTTGTATAGGTTTTGTCTTATAACTGACTTAAAAGTAAGAAAAGCATTACTTTTTGCCAAGAGTGAATGCTGTGACACTTCTTGACAATTAATACATTCGTGTTTTGTGTAAACATGATTCTGTAGATCCCCTTTAGGTCCAAAATTATTTTTTTAACGTGAAGATAAGGTGCTGTTGAAGCCTTTGCGATGTGATAGCTGTTCTAGATATAGTGTTTGTGTCTTGTTGGAATAACAAGGGTTTGTTTGTTCTGTAGCCATTCCAGCCCACCCACGTCTTGGTGGTTTGTCCCTTCCTCTTGCTTGTCTGCAGGTGTGCCCATTGCTGACCTCATTCCCCCATCTATTTGGAGTCATGAATACATTTAACCTAATGTTTGGCCAGCTCTCTGTTATGGCACCCTTGAAATAAAGTTTAAAAACCCCAACAAACCAACAACAAACAATTTATTGCTTATTATAAAGCAAGACTTTTTCCTGCCTAATGTTCATCAGAATAGGTATTTGTTCTATGCTGTCACAGTAAAATATTGTAAGGTTTCACTTCTATTTTGGGCTTTGTCACATGCTTGCAAGTGCCTCTGACATGTAACTTCCCCATACTTCTCTCTTACTTCAAAGTGACATCCTCGAAAGTGCTACCTTTTCACATGCATGTAAAGTGCTTAAAGGTACATGGATGTCTACCTGAAAGCAAATTGTAACTAATTCTACACTGCCCTTTTATGTCTAATGTGATAGGTAAGGTAACTAAGATTTTCGGTGCTTTAGGATTGGCCAAATCCAGCCAGACAGGGGAGATTTTATTGTTCATTTGAACAAGACCAGAGTTAAACTGGTTGTTTTGTTTTCTGAAAATTCAGTCCCAGAGCTATGTAGATTTATTTCAGGATATTTTAATGTAAAAGTTGTGTCCTCCACTGGGAGAAGTAGAGTTCATTTTCATGACAAAATGGAATCCGGCAGCATTCTGTCTTTTATGAGGGAGCCTTTTAATGGATTTTAAAAAAATAGCAGTAGTTTTAATTCAACCCACACCAGCTATCAATGGTATCCGGTGCTGCTGCCTACGCATATGTAGTCATTTACACTTCTGTCAGGTGGAAAATGCTGTACAGAAGGCCAGCTGTATGCTACAGCTGGGGGTTGGGGGGAGGAAATGCCAAACCAAAACCAATGCAAGGTGTAACTTAGTGTGAAAACAAACTGGATAATAACGCATGAATTGCAAGTGCAGGCTTTTTCCCCAGAGACCTTATTTTCTTTTGATTTTGGCCTTCACAAACTTTTAAGTTTTTAGGACTGAAATAGGCAGTGTCCCAAGATGAATTGCTTTTGCTCTCTCTTTAGAAAAAAAAAATCATTGGCCAAACCAAATTTGTTGTCCAGCATTTCTCCACGGTTGGGTAAATACAAGAAATGAAAGCAGGTGGAGAGGTAGAAGTCAAAACTCATGCCTGAGACAGAAGTGCGGGGTATAATAGAGCAAAAGATTAAGTTTTTTGGGGGAAATGATGACAATGGAGGGAAGTAGAGAAGTGTGAGGAACTAGAGGAAAATTTGAGTATTAGCACAGATTTTGGAGGCAAGTGCTGGAATGTGTTACTCACGTAAGAAAAAAATTTTTAAAAAGGAGAAGTACAGACGTATGGGATGCAGTTATTTGCAGAATGTTTCCGGCTCAAATCTGCAGTTCAGCATTGTGGCTCTGGTTCTGTCTGTGGCTTCAGCTGCCCACAAATGGCTTGCAAAAGTCTCTTACAAATCAGTATCTCAGTATTTAAAGGTGTCCTCACGAGTTCAGATAGTGAAATTCTGTGCTGGGGCTCTAAACAGACAAAATCAGTACACAAGAGAACTGGGTGATTAATTTTGGTCCATAGGATAGATACAAGGTGCACGTGTGTGCATGTCTATGCAATCTTTAATTTACTGTTTCCCTTAGACCTTTAGTTTTTGGACAGTCTTCAGATGATTCACATGGTGTAGGAAAGACTGGTATGGGGTACTTTCCTCTTCATAGACATTAAAAGATATACATGTAAAATAGCAGGAGACTCGCAGAAGTAGGGGAATGGTCGCATGGTTTGGAAAATTGGCAGCTGTGATAACGGGATTCTATCCCTGCCTTTACCGATAAGTTCCTATTAAATATGGCCAAATTGCTTTGACCAGAATTTTCCATTGGCCACTAAGTACTCGTTTTTTGGATTTCTGCAGTGGGCCAGATTGGCAGACTGCTATCCCAGCTGCAGTTTAAAGCCATTGATAGTGTGCTTTGGACATATAAAATGCTTTGCAAATACTAAGTAGTTAAGGAAAATCAGTGCTCTCATTTCTCAGATTAGGAACCTAAAACCCATGGAAACTTTTGCCATTTTTGCCCATTGTCTTAATGCCTAACTTTATCCTTATAAAATGGTATGATAGGAGGGAAAAAGCCAATTCCCCTTCTGAAGTCAGTTAGCATTTGTGAATCTCTTGGATAACTGCGCTGAAAGATCTGTCATGCTCTGGAGGAATTATTGATTTTCCTGTTTAATATAGTGAAGAAGTGTCATGTTAAATAGTTAACTATTCTTTTATTACAGGAAGTATGAGTCCTGCAGAAAAAAAAAGTGATTATGAAACAAAAAAAAGACTCTAGGGGGTTCTCACGATGGAGACAAATGAATTGTCCAGTGAAACTTCCAGTTTAACAAATGTTGAAATTAACTGTTTGATTTTACCATATGGGAGGGTATTTATTTTGGTTTGGGGAAGAAAACAGGATGAGGGGTAACAGCAGCAATAGTGTAGTGAGGGGTAATGTGCCAATGGGATGAGGCGTAATTTTTTAAACTAGAAAAAGGTTGATTTAGGTTGGACATTAGGAAAAAATTCT
The DNA here is from genome assembly GCA_013400835.1 of Zapornia atra. Taxonomy (NCBI): domain Eukaryota; kingdom Metazoa; phylum Chordata; class Aves; order Gruiformes; family Rallidae; genus Zapornia; species Zapornia atra. The sequence goes on along the minus strand of VZTU01030883.1, from coordinate 43,546 downwards.
TCAATATGAGGTTGATGGATTACTGGAGCAGGTTGCCCAGAGAGGTAGTGGAGGCCCCATCCCTGGAGATATTCTAGGTCAGGCTTGATGGGGCTCTCAGAGACCTGATCTGCTTATCACAGGGGGGTTGGACTACATGACCTGTAAAGGTCCCTTCCAACCTAACACATTCTATGATTCTAAAAGAGAGGGAGACAAAAGTGAAGGCTTTTTTTGGTAAAATATATTTAGAGGGTGAATTACCTGTGACTAAGTGTGATAAAAAGTACTTGACAGGCAGATTCTGTGTATCTGGGGTTCCTGACCAAGCAAATCATACCTACATTTGTTCCTATTAGGATCAATAAAATATCTCAGATTGTTTGTAGCAATGTTTGTGGTGTGTATTGCAAAAAGTACTCAGTATCCACAGTTCAGGACTGGTCTGGGCCAATGGGATTGCAAAATATCTGTCAGCTTTGGCTGACAGCCTAAGGTTGCTACAGCAATTTTTCTCTTTAATGAGTAAAATAGATGGTGTTTATAGAAAAATAACTGTCTCATGAGAAGCTGTGCAAAACGTTCCATTCAAAACCGTTCTGTTTATATATAGTTTTGTTGTTTGTTTTCTTTTCTTTTTACTTACTACTGTGGACATTTGCATGAAAACAGGATATTTCTCCTTCAAATTGCAGTCATGGACAGAATAGCTACTATGCCAAAATGGAGCCAACCCACTTCAAAAAAGTAAACTATTTTGCTCGCCAAATCTGTTTCTTCTGTGTATGTAAAGTTTTGAGCACTTATTTTCCTACCTAAATTTAGGAGTTGTTTTTTTGCATTAGTTCTGTAAAAGCAACAAAATATGGGTATAATAAAATGAAATAACGTTCATGTTTTAGTATTTACAGTGACAGACAGCAGGGATAAAAGTATTTTTGTTATGTGTACTGACTTTTTTTAACAGTGTAGAAACAATGATAAATACTCAGGAGGGAGGTAAATAGAAGAGACGAGTCCTGTTTTGACTGATGGTGATCGACAGAATTAACAAAGGCAGGCTTCTCTTAAGAATATGTTCTTAAGACATATATGGACAAATTTTACTTTTCTGGTCTCAGGCTGAGTGTAATATTCTACCAATCTGAGGGGTTAACCTTAATTGGCAAGTGGCAACTTTTTCTTTCTGCTCCAGCATTGCTTTATTAATGCCCTTCAGATTTACTTTAGGGATCTGAGGCTGAATGAACGTATATTAACACCCATGTATTCCTGCATGTATTTACATCACTTAACAGCTTATACCCTGCCTTCACGTCCTTCTGGATGCCCAGGGAAAGCTCTCAACTGGCCAGATAGATACCTCTGTGCCATTTATTTCTCTGGCAGGAATGAGTTGGGGAGTGGGTGTGGCACATTGCCAAATCCTCAGCCCCTGTAGCCCTCATCCTAACAATAATGAAGGCAGGAGCATGAATCACAGAGCCTTCCAGCTGGAGCCATCTTAGAGTTGCTCTGCTTACCCATAGAGGCTCACTCGCACTGGACCAGGAGACTGCAGTGGCTTGTGGCTCAGAGCGTGCTTTGCCTGTTCCTCCCTTGCTCAAGGGTGGCTCTCCAAAAAACAGTGCCTATCTGAACAAAATCCACTGGATGAAGCCGTCATCTGTTTGTACAACTGCAGGATTTATAGTTGTCATACTAATAAGTAAATAATCCCTCTCTGGTTAATAAATGGCACAGCAGGGTTTCAGGGCAGGTGAGCGTGTAAAGAGAAACTAAGAGCAGACAGGCTTAGTCACACAGATCAAGCTCTAATATCATGGGTGCCACTTCTTCACTAAGTGCAGACCTTTCAAACAGTCTTTTTAATCACATCTGAACAAATAAGTATCCAGTATAACCTGCCTATATTTGACTCTCAGAACCCAATTAGTTAATAGTCTCTTTACCTCTTTTGGGACATATTAATTCATTATTTGCAAATAAAAATTATAAAAACTCTGTAAAATACACTCTGCAGTTCTCCCTGCAGATGTAAACTGCTTCATTTTTGCCATGCCAGTTCAGAGGCAGGGTCCATTTGCTTAGGGCAAACACCATTTGAATGCATCTGAGCAATATCAGGACCTAAGCAGCCAAAAGAAACATCAAGGGCTCTTTGGAGAAGTCTGTTGCATTCATTCCTATTTTGTAGCTGTTCTACATGCAGTTTAGACTTGACAGTTTTTCTAGTTGCTGTTAACTTAAGCAATTAATAATGCATGTTCACATTGTCATATTTCTTCATACTTGTACTTGACATGAGATTGTGGCCTAATGAAATATTTGCAAAGTGATTCAGCATAAATGTGCCAGTTAGTTTATTCAGCTGTCTGTTGGCCGTTTTCAGGTCCTACCTAGTTTGTTCAGTGCTGCTTCAACAAACTGGCATGGATTTTAGCATCAGGCAGTTCACGGTAAATATATAATACACTAAGTAAACATGATAAATGAACAATTGTAAACCAAACAAGAAACGCAAACCTGGGGACTAACTGGGCCTGAAATTTTTGTGGATAAACAGAGCAGGTGAGCAAAGGAGTATGAGAAATAGGGTAAGAATTTCTTAAAGCCTGACTGCCACAAATGTGTCGATGGAGCTGAGTCAGCATGGGAAGAGACCGGATAATTTGCTGTTGGTTCACACCTTCTGCGTGATGTGGACAGCATTTACTGGAAACGCTGGTGACTAACAGAGCTCTGCAGAGCTGTCACTTCTCTTCAACCCATCTCTTGTGCCACTGCATTCCAGGGACATTCCACTGGAAACAATAGCATGGCACAGAACTGCTGCAGTAGCCACCAGTCGGCATCCGACCAGCATCCAAAAAATGTAGATAATACCAGTCATCATTTTAGAGCTTGCAGTTGAAAAGTTCGTTTCCCTTTCTGAATTCAGAAATGTTGCTTTCGCTTTGCTTTTGTGAGGTCTATATACATAGCAGGTATATATTTGTGCACAAATGAATATCTGGCTGCATAACTTATATTTCTTTTGTGTATGATTTCTCATATAAAATATTCTTTTGCTGTACTATTCCAGCTTTGCTCCCACTAGAAACCAGGCCTTTTTCTGCCTTTTTCCCCCTCCCATCTCTGTTCCTGTTTTTCTGTATAGAAATCCCTTCAGTTATTGTGTTGATGATTACTTTCCTGTTAAATTATCTCTCTTCCTGACCTCCAGCCTTTTTCTGTTTTTATTACCAGCTTACGGATGCTACGACTGTAGGATCGTGCTAACTGACCCCTCCGGAGTTTTCACTTCTCCATGCTTCCCTAGTGATTATCCCAACAGCCAAGCATGCAAGTGGATCATCCGAGCACCTCATGGGTTCATCATACAGCTGACATTTATCGATTTTGACATTGAAGAAGCTCCAGGCTGCATTTATGATTCGCTGACATTAGACAATGGAGAAAGTCCAATGAACCTTTGTGGCATCACTGCCAAAGGATTATCCTATAACTCTACTGGAAATGAAATGATCGTGTCATTTAAAAGTGACTTCAGTATTCAAAAGAAAGGTTTTAATGCCAGCTATGTACGAAGTAAGTGAACGCAAAACATTTCATCCTTCTTATAGAGGCTTGAAGGAAGTGTCCTATAGGATTAGAATGACATTTCCAAAGGAATCAAGTCCTCCATGGGAAGGGAAAGGATGGGGAGGCTGCAAGAGTGCTCTTGTATGTTTGTTTAATTATTATTTTTTCCTTTGGATGAAAATAAATTATTTTATTCTGGGGCATGACATCAAGTGTGTTAGAAAAGCTTTTCACACACAAAGATTTTTATGCCTAATAATGTCTCTCCCTGCAGATTTATGCTAGAGGGTTTGGAAGCAGGACACCTGCCCTTCAGATGAGCGTACCTCAGAAGGACATAGAAAACTAAAGGGTAGCACAAATTGGGAATTTAGTTGAGCCAGAAACAAGGCCAGCCTGGGCCTCTGGCCCAATGAAATGCCCAACAGTGGGGATGAGTTTGTGCAGGGGGGAGAACTCCTTGAGATTTTTCCAGCCTGTAGAACAAACTTCCAGAGATGAATTGATGTTGCAAAATGGCAACCTTTCTTTCCAGTTCACAGTTCCATGCTCTCAGTAGGCTTTCTTCTTGTTGAAGTCACACACTGAATGCTAGTATTGCATTGAGCAGCTATATTATTGTAGCACACTGATGTTCTCTGTTGATTAACCGGTTGCTGTCAAAGCACAGAGCAGGAAGGTTTGCAGTTATCTCTTCGGTCACAAACACATCTTCCTTGTGATTTTTTTTTAAAAAAATATTTATTACACATATCATGCATTTTTAAATAAGTAAGAGAGCAACCCACAGGAATTACAAGACAAAAGTAGTCCTGATTACACCAGCAAAATTTTTGTGCAGTTCTGAAAACAAAAAAGGAAACATCATAGCAGAGGAACAAAAAAACCTCCTTTCTCTTGAGGTCTTTCCGTACTGACGGAATGAATGTATTAATAATTCTGGGAGCACCTCTTCTGAAAGATTTCTCTATTTGAAAATAGCAGCTCATGCTGTATTGTAAGAAGTTATAAAATCAAGTGGAACATAAAGCTTATATGGAATCAGATTATGCAAATTTTTAAATTCTATTAATCTTTAATGTTTTAATGTCTGTATATAACTGTAAGGGATAAGATGAATCACAGTTCAAATTGAAAGATGCAGTGTTGCCCTCAGATGTGTTAAATTAGGAGAGGAAAGGTGCACAGAGTCAGGAAACCACTTGTGTATATATACCTAAAGGTATTGTATTTTTATGAAAGCAAAAATATTACCTCCATGACAAATTGAATAGTATCTTACAGTCATCGATAGCACCATTGAAGTTAAATAGTCTTGGAAGATATCCTTTCATTTTGAATAAGATGACCTCTCCCCAGTGTGACTAAAGGTATCCGTGATCTTCACTTGTGATTTATACTTTAATGTTACACATACATACAAGCCCAGAACCTCTCTGTTAAACCTTTCTGATAAGCATCTAGGCTAAGGCTGCTGAATTTTGCTTCATTAATCCAAATCTGTGACTCTCACCTGACATCTTGCTTTACTCCATAGATGGCAGGAGAACTGCCTGCATGCATCTAGGGCAAGTCATGACTATATTCTGCCTGTTGCACGCAGTTGTGCAGTTACTTTGGGTTCAGAAGATGCTTACAGAGATCATGATGATGTTTAACCTAGCAGTGGATACAGAAAAGGTACTTGGTGAAGGGATGCTAATGTACTGCTTTCCTTTGAAGTTACAAAAGCATGCAGACAAGGGGACATCAGGACATGCACACACTGAGATTAAGATGTATCTGAATAGCAGATATCAGGTCTGTTCTCTCCTGTCCTTGCAAAGAGTTCTCAAAACCACTGGAGAGATTACATGCATCCTCACTTCAGGTGCCCAGTGGAGTGCCAAATCTCCTTTGTCAAGCTGACACCATTTTTATGGCTGTGAATTTGGGAAAAATCATTAATTTCTCCCAGAGCAAGTGGAATAGTGTTATATTCAAATTTTCTTTCATTTCTCTAAAAGGATCAGGTGTAAATAATGAAATTAAATAGTTGGTTTGAGTTTCACAAAGTAAGGTAAAGTTGGAAAGTAAAGGACCATTCAAAGCCACGTGACAATTTGCTAGCTAGAAATGCCATTTGAAAATATATTAATGATACATCCTAATATGCAGTGTGTACATATGAGGGGAAAGACAAATATAAGAGGGCAAGTGAATTTTGGGAGGGAATCGGCAGACACAAAAAAGCTGTTCTGTTCTCAGCTCTATGTAAGAGTTTTTTCAAACTCAGTTTCACAGAGCACTTTCTGTCATCCATAACAAGTTGACCACCTGCACAAATGTTGGCTTTCCTGGGTGTCACCTCCTGCAACACACCAACAGCAGGGTGGATGGGCCACTTCCTCAGCTGCAGCAAATGAATGCAGCTTTGCTAGTCTCAGGGAAATTAGGATGATTTACACCAGCCGAAGAGCTGGCATGTTCAGTAATCTTCTAGGAATAGTTAACTGCGTAAGTAATAGCTCTACCGGTGAGGAGAAGTTGCTCAGTCACCGAAAGGAGAGGAAGGAGAGCCAGCAGACCTCTGTGAGCACAGAAATGCTTGCGACAAAATAATGTAAAATTAGCACACAGGTGAGCAGTACTGCAATTCAGTGCTGTGGTAACAAGAACACTTTCAAACAGGTATTTGGGATGTAGGCACTTGCAGACTTCATTAAAGTCAATGCATTTCTTTCAGCATCAGTGAAAGAAAACACTGGGGCTAGTAATGGCAGAAGCCACCACTCGAGCACTGCACCGTGCTGAAAATCCTGTTAGCTGGCAGGAAAGCAGTTTTCCTTGCAAGGGATTCTAAAATGCATTCTAGAGACTCTTGCTTTCCCTGTAGCTGTACAAGATGTGAGACAGTGAGCTGCAAGTAAGCTAAGGGCTCTAAAAGGTAGCAAAGGCAGGCTTTGTGTCATCCCAGCAGTGCCATGAAAGTGGATGTGGATCTCAGAACAGTGAGCTGCTGTTGCAGCATATCACTCCTGCTGTGTCCAGGTTGCCAAGAGTTTTGTACATTCTTCATGAGTAAGTAACAGTGCGTCCAAGAAAACCCCTGCTCATTGTAATCTAGTCATCTTCCTAATAGGAATGACTTAACATCATTCTGAAAGTAATCTGAACACTTGGATGAATATTCCAACAATATATGTGTATTCTTCCTCAGAGAATAACCAGCTTCTCCAGTGCTGACATCTGAAATTCATCAGTACAATGGCTATGTGTGCAACTGTAATCGGGGAAGAGATCTGCACTTAATGTTAATGGCGGGATTCTGCTTTCTTCACATGGACAAAATAGTTGTCAGCCTGGTGCTTTTGCAGGATGGGGAAGGTGCCAGTGGTTAAATCTGTCAAATGAGTATAACAAAGTTGAGTAGGCTAGTTTGGTACTGGAGCATGGTTGTCCCTGTTTATTTTATTTCTCTCCCTGTACTTTTTAAATGTGACCAGGTGGTCCATAACTCTTCTGACCACCCTAACACAGGCTGAACAGTGCTCACATGAAGGAGCTTTCTTCTTTTTCAAGTCTTGAATCCTCATATTTCTTCTGGAACACTTTCCACGTTATGCAAAGCAGCTTACAGTATAATTAACCCATGAAAAAAATGTCCCTGTTTTCAGTGGAGAGTTGAAAACATTTTCTATCTATAAAATTGTTACAACATACTTTTGCCCTTGGGAAGAAAAAAAAAAATCTATGAAGTAAATCCAGTAACTATAAAAGCTCAGTATTTTTCTCTCTTCCCTCCCATTTTCCAGTTGCTGGGTTGGTGGATAATTTGCTAAGCTTTATGTTATTTTACTGTATAATATATTGGTCAAATTATGTCCTTGTGTATATCCAAATATGGTAGTTTGGAGCTCAGAGCCTTTGCAAGCAGCTGGCAAAAAGAAATTTCATTACCACTGACTAAACAGAATCCTTATACTACCACATATGTCTCTGTCTTTTCCTGAGTGTAGGGTGACAGTCATCACTCGGTCACCTCTCACCCTCTCACATTGAAAGGTTTTTATTTCATTCAGAGAAGGGTGCACAGGTGTCAATGTATATGTTATGGGGTCACTTAAAAATCCCAGGGGAGACTAGGGATTAATTCCTGTTGGTGGTTCTTTAGGTCTAACAAAAAGGTTTCCCTGTCAGCATATACTCTGTGAACACATGTAAAGAGAGGTAGCAGACATTTCCTGGAGATGTGGTGTGCCATAGAAGCAGCAGATCTAGAAGTAAAACCAAGGGCTGCTGCAGTCTGGGCTTGTGGATCTCAATACTTTTGTGTGACTGACAACATCAAACTTCTTCATGTGGAGAACTTTTCTAGAATTTTGCTGCCATAAGCATTCCAGTAAAACTGAGCATATTGAGACTTTATTTTGAAAAATAATGCTCTCTGAAATAGAGTGAATAGAATTGTGATTATGCTCACAGAGAAAAAGTGCACGTTGTGTGATGCTGTTTTTCACATTTGGTGACTGCCATTTTGCCAGTGCAATTGAGGATCCTTAATAGCAATTAGAGCAATTCTGTCCGTGCCCATGTCCCCTTACTGCAGTGCCTATTTGCAAAAGGACTTGCCATTTCTAAGTACTTGTGCAAAGTCCAAAACTGCTGACCCAAATATAAGCAAAGAGTGAACAGCTTGGATGTAAATATTCATGAACACAGATTGCAAAACTCAACCAGAAAGCTGTTGGGGACAAAATGAGATGCCTAATACTTAGCAGAACCCCATTATCTGAATTCAGGAGGAAAAGTCTTTGGTTTGCCAAGGAATACGTTGGGGACTTTTTTCTATTGCAATATTTACTAGCAGGAAGGCCTGAACTTCATTGGTATAATGCAGTCCTGTAGACAAGTAATTAAAATAATATATCTTAAAAGCAAGTCACACTGTGTTTTTCAAATAGCTGGTTTATTCCATTGCCTAATGCATCCTTTCTGGATGAACGAGGAGTAATTTTTATAAAGTGAACTGAGGCAGAGTTGGAAGTTGGTAGGTAATATGCCCTAATACTGTTCTCAGTGCAATGTGAGGGTTGTTAACTGTGTAGTGCAGCAGTCTCTGTGCTGTTGCAAAGGAACTCTGCATATTTTCAGCTGAGCACTCTCCCAAGTCAAATTCCCCTTGGTGTGTGCTGTCAGTGTATTGCAGTGATAAAAAACACCTGATGAGCGTTTGACTTGATGAATATCCCTTTAACCCCTGCTACCTTTATTTCTGTAGGATGAAAATACTTATTTTGCTAATTTCTTTATCTGTTCTTGGTTCTAGTTGCCGTGTCTCTGAGGAATCAGAAAGTCATCATTCCCCAGGTTCCCGATGTCGATGCTGTGTCTGTGGCAGAGACTGTGTCACTGCCAGATCTTAGCCAGTTTACCCTGTGCTTTGAAGCAACCAAGGGCAGCAGTGATGACAACGACGACTGGAAGGTTTTCACCTATACCGATGCGTTGTCGACAGAATTCTTCAGCTTTGGGAAGACCACAAAAGGCCATTTTCTGTCCATCTCAGGCACGCAGTGCATTCTTGAGAATGCATTGCCCCGAAATGCAGAGTTTTTCACAGGAACCTTTCAACAGCTTTGTATTGTAGGGGACAGCTTTTCAGGTAGCGTAGGTATATACGCCAAAAGTACCTATCATATTGTATACTGTCCGGGTATCTTTGGCAAAGTTATCCCTGGAAACGGGAGGCTGGTGCTGGGCTCTAACACCAATGAAGTGAGCTCTCTAAATGGGGACATTTACAACTTCCGCCTCTGGAATTTCACCATGAATGTGCAAACACTGGCCAACCTCAGCTGTGATGTGAAAGGAAACATTGTAGACTGGGAAAATGAATTCTGGAGCATTCCAACTTCAGCACTGAAAGCAGAAAACAATTTGAGTTGTGGTGAGTATGCCTTGCCAAATCTTCTTTGCTTGTTTCCCCCCCACATTTTATGCATTGTGCTGACCAGATCATATACCAGCACAGAAAAAAAAATAAAGAAAGAAAATAGCTAGGTCTTACCTTTCTTAGACTTCAGCTCAACTCTTAACATACACAGAGCCTTTGAAAAGGTATAGAGCTGATACCCTAAAGGAAAAGAACAAGTCCCCAGAGTATATTGAGTTGCTGCTTGAAAAGACCTGCAGATCAAAGTTTTTCCTAAACAGTTTGTTTATTGGCCTTCTACTCATACAAAATGGGGATAACAGGCAAGAATCTGCTAGCCTCAAGTAAGACTACAGTGGTCTCTGGAGAAATGAAATGCATGTTAACTAATCATTTAGTAAAGGTTTTTGTACCTGCTCTTTGGTTAGCCAGGAGCAGCACTTGGCTGGCCTTGGGCTATGTGCGCAGAGGCAGCAAAGGTAGTAATGAACCGACAGTGCATTCAAGACAGAAAAGTCAGAGAAAAGATTAAATTAGAGGAGGCAGACATGAAGAGCTTTAGATCAGAATCGTTGGGTTTTGTCTTCCTGGCAGCGTATAATCAGCCCATCTTTTAATTGGTAATTTCTGAAGGTCTTTCTTCCTGTAGATTACTCCATAAACCAGATTTCAGTCCATTGTCCAACCATAAGGTTCATGGCTCAGACACTTAGTTCTTGTAAGTGTCCAGGTGTCATTTTTATAGATGAGTATGTTATTACAGCTGGTGATAATTTTTGACTGGAACATTTTTTTTGTCCAAAGAAATTAAGAACTGAAAAATGTTTGTCACTTTGTACCATTTTGTTTTTAAAGTTTTATTTGGTTAGTAATACCTTTAATAATACCTTTAGAGGTATTTGGATAATTATAAAATGCATAGGGGAAATTCTGAATTACAGCCAGTAGAAGCTTGTAGATGCATATATGATGCTTGAACTCTATGTCCACAATTGGAGCCCTCCTGTTGTAGTTCTAGAAATGTACATTTGTTTAAAAAAAACCCCAAAATGTCAAAGTAATCCATTACAAATGCTGGTTCTTTCTGAACCATGTGGGTCATTTAATACCTAATGTTGTCCCCTTGCTCCTCTGACACTCTACTACCTATGCATAGTTTAAATGTTGTCAATATAAACATCTTCTGACAGAGCATCTGTTAGCGCTCAGAGAATTTTAGCTTAAAAAAGAAGCTGGCATCATAAAGGTATGCCAGTGTGTGTATCTTAATAGTTCATGAGGTATTAGCGTGGGTAAAAAACCCATCTTTCTTGTTTTAGTTAACTCAAAGCAAAACCTGAGGTACTCATTCACAGCGAGGCTCGCTGGGACAGCTCTCAGCATTCCAAAAAATTTTAAGGAACACCTCTATAAAAACATGAGCAACTAGATGCCTTCACCTACTACTTCTACTACTACCAGGACACAGAAAACGCTGATCTAAACATTGACCATGATTGATGAAGGGGGTCTGGACAAAAAAGTTGCTGGTTTTCCATCAGCACATACTGATCTGACAGAACGTAACTTCTCAGAAAAATCTTACTTCTCTTACATCATTATACCATGAAGACACCACAACCTACCAAGGCCTCTGTAATGTTGCAGGCTCATTCAATTTTGACTGGAGTATAGGGTCTTCTCCTTCTTTCTGTTAAAGGACATATAGTCCTGTGACACAAACATATTATCACAGACAGTCATAGAAACAATGCACTTGTTTTCATTCCACAGATTTATTCCTTGGGAAGTCATTGTTCAGTGGTTTTCTTACAGCAGAACGTATATTAACACCTGTATGTTAGGCCTGGTGTCTATAGAAACCACTTAAAATATATTTCATTGTTATTTCCTCTAAGTAAACCTATGAGAAAACTAACTAGCCGGTCTTTTTCTTTCAAAGATGTGAAATCACCCCCTATGATACAGGCTTTCCCAAACCAGAGTATTTCCTAAAAGAAAATACTGGGTGCATTGCCATTTCAAAAATGGTTTCTAATTCCAGAGTTAGAATTTTCTTCCTTTCATCTTCTTGAATAAAAGCCTTCATTGTAAAACCAGCCTTCAGCAGGAGAGTTGATGAGTCAGGCTACCAACCATGAATAAACCACTGACAGTGAAGAGATGACTCTAACTGATTAGGCTTCATTTAGCAGCAATGGAAGGATTTATGCAGAAAAGAGGTTTTTGCACAGCTCCAATGCTGCTTCCCCAGGAAGAGGCATGTAACCTAAAAAAAATAAACCAAGCATTTAGCAGTGATCTCAACATATCTGTTCCTGACCAGTGCTTACATTTTCAAGGGGTATTATTTTCACGGGTTTTGAGACAAAGCTTTTACAAGTAGATTTACGGAGCATAAAAACACTGGCAAATTGTTCCAGATAATCTTTTCATAGTTTTACCTTCTCCTAATTTATTCCTTAGACTAATGTTTTCACAGCTGTGCAGTCATGGTGGGGTGTTTCTGGAAGACTTGACGGAATTCTGTTTTTATTGCCGTACCTTCACACGGCTTGCATTTAAAGGTATACGTACACAGCCTGGGTATCCGGACTAATTTTAAAACAAGTAGCCTAGGTAATGATAGAGGTGTAATAACACCAGTTCAGAGCTCAGTGGAGGCCTAATGAGGAGCATTTAATCAACTGCTGGTAATGGTTTTGAAGTCTGCGCTGGCTACACCTATAGCAGGATGTGGTCCACTAAGTTTAAGGGTAATGTGGGTGCACGTCTGTCCATGCCTGCAATTGCATTTTTTTCATGCATGCTTCATATGAGTCCTTCATCCCCAAAGGCCAGAGGAATCCTTAATTTCACCGTCAGATTCAACGTAGGGTGGGATTTGTCCACCGTAGACAGCTGAATGAGCTAATTACCCTCAGTGGTGTTTATGAATAGGGGAATGAGAAAGGCTGTTCCAAAGGTCAGTGCATCTCATATTGGAGGAGGCGTCTCAGTGAAGTCAAAAGTTTTTTGCTGTAGGAGTGCCTGTTCCTCTCCAGTGAATATAAAGAAAGTCTGGCGTGACGAGCAGATACGGATGTGTGAGTTTTACATGTCTGAGTTTTAGACCTTTGAAGTAAGATATATCACATGAAGTATCTGTAGTACAGGTCCATATCTGATGTTCACATTACTAACTGTGCCACTTGGCTTTATAAAGTAGATTATGTCGAGTGCCTGTTTGCATCCAAATCATTAGATTTTCTTTGGTGGGTACTGAGGGAAAGTCTAGTCTGACTGGAATTCAACCCAATTAAAACTTTGATAAGCTTATAGAATATATTCAGTGAAACTATTCCTCTTTAAAGTGCACAGTCTTCAGACATAAGTGTTTTGTAACGCTGGACTGGATTTGGGTTTAGTTACACCAAATAAAATCTTGATTTTTTTTTTTTTTTAATACTTGCTGAAGAAAGTACGAAAGTCCACAGATTTTCCAAGCTTTCAGGTTAATAACTTTCAAAAATAAAGAACTCAGAAGAGGTAATTTAGAGCAGGTTTTGATACTGACTGGTTAAAATTAACAAATATATTTTGGAGAAAAAAAAATCATGCAGGAGCTTAGTACATTCACTTAATATCCTTTCTGGAGTTCATAGGAAATGTACCAAGGAAGTGAATTTGGTTGTATTTCTTAACCCATTAAAAAACCCACATAAATGCTGAGTTTTAATACTTGTTGAGGATTACATGTAAATTCTCCCTTTTTTGTCAGCAAGACATGTAACAGTGTCTGCTGTGCAACAACTTCCACTTCGAAGCCCCCTGCTTCATCTGTTCTTGCATCACAAGAAATATTTTCCTAGCTATCTTTATGAGCTGATGGGAGGTGGCTCTTTAATTTTATGGAAGGATACGTAGTTTCATGAGAGAACCTCATTGAGTGAATTTGATTCTGAAGTGGTAAAGCAAAAGCCAAAAGGGCAGTGCTCCCAGTAGGTTTGCATTATGCCATGCTCTATGGCCCCATTATTTTCAACACAGTGTGCAAAAGCAGCTGTATCTGCAGCTGAACTGCTGGGATACATGAAGTGTAATTGATGTCATTTCACCAGTTCTTTTTCTCCAGTCATTCTTATACACCCCGGTTTTGTCTCCAGATCATCAAAGCGTGTGCATGCTGTTATGAATAATTCAGTAGAGATGCAAACTTATAACATTATCTGTTTCTAAATCATACCTGCGAGAATATTAATCATGCCCACGCCCTGGGCAGAGGAACAAGTTTAGTCACCTTTTATCTGGTTGGTGTCTGTCCCAGGCAGATTACTCAGAAGTGTGTGGTGGGTAACACGTGCTACAGCAGCGAAGCACGATTACCGCTCCAAGGTTGACATTATTACTCATAAAGATTGCTTAAATCCTACAACCATGCTGACCCCTCTGTGTTAAGCTGTTTGTCACAGAGTGTACACAGCTGCCTTCATTTAATGGGATGCTGTTCAGTGAAAGCTAAGAAAACCAGAGGAGGATATGTAGGCAACTGCGACTTGCGAGACAGCAGGGCTTTCATGTGTACCTCAGCAGCAACAGAAAATGAAAACACATAAGTCTTACAGGCAAATGGCAGTATTAGTTTTGCCATTGAGAGAAGTTAAGGAGGGCTGTGTCACTGTGAGGTATAATACATTTGAGACATGGTAGTTTCATGCCCAGCAACCAAAGCTTTCTAACTATCTTTCTTTTTCTAAAGGCTCATACCTAATTCCCTCTTCTGCAATTGAACCAACCAGTTGTGCAAATTTGGGAAGCCTTTGCCAAGGTAAGAAGCCCAGGTCATTTTCATAGATTCATCTTTGTTAGATCTTTGTTGTCCTTAATTATTTTTTAATTCCATTTCTCTTTTTATTACTGTCTCTAAAAGGGTGAACTGTAGTAAAAAATAGCAAGGAAAGGATTTCTTTAGTTTCATTAAGTGTGTGTGTGTCCTGTACACACAAAATGTGGAATCACTTTCTCGATAATACATTTTCCAAATAGTTTCCATTATATTAAAACCGATCAATTGTTTTAATTTCTTTCTCCATTTCTCTTCCTCCTGTATATTTTTGACAGTAAAATATTAACCAAGATAAGAAGTGGGTATATCTGTAAATAAAAAATGAACATATGTAAATAAAGGAACTGACTATTACTCATCTTTTTCCCAACAAGCTATTTTCAGGATAGACACTTTAAGATTAGCAGGTAAAAATTTTACCTCAAACTGCAAAATCCAGAAGCTGTTAGCTAATGAAACACTTGATACAGCACTTAATGATGGTTTAATTTTGTAAGAATCACCGGATATAAGGATTCCTAAGGTCTCCTGAAAGGTCAGCTCAACTGAATACAAGGAATATGTGAACCCTAAAGATTTCCATGCTATGCGAAACATTGGACATGCAAGGACAATTAATTCCTTCCGCTCTGCTTAGAGGCTGAAGTTCTATAAAAACGTTTGACATGAACACCATCAGCCCATTTCTAGAATACTTTCATGAACACAAACCTCCTAATGATGTGGCATGCTATGTTAAACTTTCATTGCAGCAGCAACTGCACCAAAAAATGTCAGTCTCTGTAAGTAACCCTTTTCAGGCTGAATGGTGGAGGATGGAGACAGGAGAGAATAAAATTTAAAAGGAGAGGAGGAAGTCTCGGAAGTCTTTCAAAACCAACATAGGTCAGATTAGTTTAAAAATAAAAAGGAAAATGCACTCTGCTTGGGAAGCCAATAAGAGATCTATGTCAGTCTTGAGCCTACTTCCAGATTTTCCTGAGATCTATTTGGTTCAGGGTCTTGGAGCCTGTTGTACTGATCTCCACAGGGAAAGTGAAATGCCATTTATGTCCATAATCAGATTTCAAGCAGTAAATTTCAGGCATTGTATTCAGAAAGCACAGTATGAACTAAATACCACTACTCAGATGCCTTAGGTAAATGTGACAGCAATAATTATTCAGTATTAGTCTTTTTACACATAAAGGGTAATGCAGTCACCATACAAAGATCTTTGTCTGTTCTCTTGGAAGAGCTCTGAGATTTTTCCTCTATCAAAATAGCATGATGTGAAAGGAGAGAGAATATCTTTCATTAGATGAGGTAATATGGCTCCAGAAATGGACATGCTTTCAGTTAAAAAAGCTTACATTTCTAAAAGCCTCATCCTTTCTTCCAGCTTTATTAACTTGTCTAGTAGAAGATACTGCCTCTAATAAAAGATGCTGCCTTTCAAACTTGCCTCTCTTAACTTCTTAGACCATCACATCTTCAATAAAAACTATGAGTGCTTTCATGAAGGTAATGCTCTTTCCTTCTCTAAAAAGTGTTTGGCAGTGTCACTGGTGTTCTGTGTTTGTCACTTTGAAAGTGGCAGATCAGATTTATCCTGTTCCTCCTCATCATCATTATTTTCATAACAACGAAATCCATAAAGAGATGTCTGTCTGTCTGTTTCTGTCAGCACTTCAGACATTTTCAACTGAGAGGCCAGTTTGGATTCCTTTTTTTTGTTTGCTTGTTTGTTGTGTTTTTTGCAATAGCACCAGTAACAAAGTTTGTGGATGCCAGATTATGTCAGCTACAGTCTGATGAAAGAGCCTTGTTCTCCATTATGCTTAGCAAATATTTTCATTCATTGGAAGATGCCTCCTTTAACTGTGTTGGCTGGAAGATGCAATCAGTAAGAAGCTGTAAAACGTGTCTCTCAGACAATATAGCCCTGAAGTTACACTGAAGCAAAGTTTTTTGTACTATAGGGTGTCACTTTGTATATTCATTTTTCCAATCAGGACCTGTTTGCTGCAGTCTCCAACCCTTCTTTCTCTTTCCCTGAGTTTCTTGTTTCACTGAAACCTGAACCTGCTCCCTAAGCAGAGACCTGAATTTGTGACTTTTAAACTCAAAAGGTTAGCTAAAATAACCTCACAAAAAAAAATCAAAGGTGCAATTTCTTCACTAAAATACGATCGCTTATCCTTTCTGGGCTAGTTCTTGGTCAAAATCTGCAGAAAATGTACGGCACCGTGGAATTATAGTGTACCAACCTTTACATTTTAAAACGAGCTTTCAGGAAAAAAGAAACCAGTGAGTGGATTTGCATTCCCTGGGAGTTACTAGATAAAATTAAATTCTTTTCCAAACTCTTATTTGAAAATTTAGCAGCATGATATTTGAATCCCTCTAGCATGTACAGCATCCCACTCTGCTGTGGGGAATATTTGCAGTTTTGGCTCCTCAACTCTGAATGTAAAAGGTGTTCTAGCTGGTTCTCCTGAGAAACATTTGCCACAGTTGTGTGGGATGACTTCTGTTAATGTCAGTGGGAAAAGTATAGCTGAGATCCTACATGAAGCTTTCAAAATGTATTTCCTGCTCCAACTATTCCAAGTGTGATTTCAATTCTCTTCGTTGTGCAGAGTTCAATGGACTTAATTGGATCCTTACATGGGCATTTTAGTTTTGCATTTGTTTGTCATCTGCAGTCCCTGAGTAGGGACAAATATTGTTTTCACAAGCAATATTGTAAAGGCATGCATCTTAGAACTTATAAGATCTATTTTCTGGTCTTTGCACAGCTGTTTGGATCTGAAGCTCTCATAAGAGGATTTTGATTTTATGAAAGCAGTACGGGACTGATCTTGCAACCCTTACACTGGCAAAACTCCCACTGAAGTCAGTGTAAGCAAAGATTGCAGGATTGGGACCTCAGTTCATATCCATTCATCACTTTGTGCAGAAAAATAATGTGTTTATTTAACATTTATGGCATTGTGTGTAGATAGTTTCATTTTACATTGTCATGTGTTGTTCCCATTTTGTCTTACCTCATTAACATTCATATTTCATTCAAGTTCACCTCTTTCTCATCTTTATTACCAGCTACTGTAAATGCTACTACTCCTACACCACCCACTGTCACCACTAACATGCCCGATACTAATAGAAACGATAAGCCAAACAATGGTAAGAAATCCTGTGTTACATTTTTCCTTGTACTGTGTCTAGAGCAAATTTATTGTATTTTAAGGTGTGTTTTTCATAGTATCATAATGTCAAGGGTCGTGTCTCGGTTCTGATCTCATTTACATTGAAATAAATCAGAAGAAACTTCACTGGAACAAGTAAGAATAGTGTAAATGGGAACAGAAACAAACACAGTGTTTATTTTGTATCACATTTAACCTGGTTCTTGTATGAAAGGGAGTCACTTTGTGTCACCCATTGTACTTACCTGTGCAAAGAACAAGGGAAAGGAGAGGGATTTTTAAAAAAGGTTCCAAATGCGTCCATGCTCTTGAAATGTTTGAAGGCTGCAGATCGTGAGGCACTGTGTAGCTCCTGCTTGTGTAGCCAGGGTGGTAGTGTGCTGGGATTGTTTGTTCCTCACTAGTCAGGTGCAGGAGCCAAGTGGAATTGTTCCTGTGGAGCAAAGCCACTTCCACTGAGTCAACAGGAATCTTTCCACTGACTTCAAGAAGAGCTGGATCAGACTTTACTAGGGAAAATGTTGACAGTATCAGATAGCGTTTACTTTTCATTTAGAAAGATTAAGGGGAAAAAATCAGCTAGTAAATGAGCCTATTATTAGCACAGGAAAAACGCAGGGATTTCTTTTGAGGTTTTCTCAAATTCTATGATATCACTGTCTCCTAGAGACTGAGCATCATTTTGTGAAGTGCTGCTAAAGTATTTATTGGTTTGTTAAATATAGTTGTTAAACATTATTAATAAATAACACAGATTTCAGCCATTTTCATCTGAGACTTAAAGATTTTTTTGTAAAGATTTCTTTTTTCAGTGTGATCCACAGGAATAAATTGGAATTGGGGAAGGTTTGTTTGTTTGATTTTCCCAAATGCATCAGTTGTTACTGTAGGATTTATAATTCTTGGAGTATTTTTCCACTTGGCAGATAATTTCTTGTACATTGGCAATCAGGCAGTACAGTAGACACTGTTAAAGAATTTATCTGAATTCAGCACATTTTGATTTACTAAGATGTATAAGTAAGAAGAAAATCTTGATAATTTATTCCAAATTGTGCTTTTTCTCTTTTTGGGAAGACACTCGCTCTGTGTTCACCATGAGCAGTTAACTTTGATTTTTGTAATTACAGAAGGAATTGAATGCCTAATTAATGTTAGTATGAATAAAAAATTCGACAATTAAGTCCTTTCTTTGAACCTCCCAAAAGAAAGTAGCAAGACTAAGAAAAATAAGCCAAATTAATTTACAGTAGAAGCAAATTAAATTTTCACTCAGCAGACTGGTATCATTCTCCACCCTTGATAAATTGATTTTTAGACCGAGAGCAGACAGCCAAAAGCAGACAGTTAGGTTGCATTTATTTTCTTTGATCCATTAACCATGTGGCTTACTACACACAGACCTGCAGGAATTCAGACTTCCTGCTACGGTATTCCTCAGAATGAAGAAAAATTCACTTGAATCTTCCCATTCTCAACTACAGAGGCAGCAAGAGTCTAAGATAGAAGGGGTTAAAACCATAGGAATTATCTCAACCCCACTTATTTGGCCAGTGAAGCAAAGGCCTCTCCGTTTCAGTAAAAACTCAGCAGATGAAAACCCAGAGAGAAAAAACACGTACAGCTTGTTTCTTCCAACTATGTCCACATCAGCTGCTTCTGAAGAGACTGGCAACCATACCTTGGCTGCTTTTACAGAAAAAATCGACCTAGATAATACTGTGGTCAGTCAGTTACCAAGTAAAAATACATTGAATGGCTCTGGAAGCTCATTTCATGGCACTTCTGATGCAGCAGATGCTGTTACAGAACCTTCTGTGAACACAGCAGTTCCTCAGCTTCAAAGCAGAAGCCCTAATGCAGACCCAGCACTGACTTTGGTAGTTGGGCTAGATCGTCCTGATTCTGAGTCAGCATTCCACTGGCTCACTAGCAGCAGCACTGCTAACAAACACAAACAAGAAACCATGTGGATTTCATCCTCCAACAGCAGCATAACCAATTTTATGCATGTAAGCAACATCTTGGAACCTGTGAGTTGGTGGAGTGAGAGTGTATCTCATCATTACATCACCTCTGACACATATCATTCTCTTTCTAGCTTATCTGTATCACCTGCAGACGAGAAATCATCATTCCAAGAAAGTAGTCTAGGGTTGTTAGGCTTCACACCTCAAAATTTTTACCTGGAAATGATAAAAGACCAAGCAGATAGGAGAAGTTTTTCTACGTTAGCACCAAATGGTGAATTTCAGTTTGGAAAATCTACATACATTATGGAACATCACTCAGGAAGCATTGCAGACTCAGCCTCTGGGGAGACTCCACGTGCAAACCCAACAATAGTTTTTCAAAACATGAAAAAAACGGACACAGATATGCCTTATGTCCAAGTGACAAACTCCCATGTAGGACACAGTAGAGAACAGCTCACGTTTTCAGCGCTTCTCGTAGAAACAGGCTGGACAAGCTCAGCATTTAAGCATGTTGTAACAACCCTGCCTCTTTATCAACACTCGCTGACTGACATACATTTGGAAAGTGACAGCATATTTATATCTAATAGCAATTACGGGTCTCATTATTTAAAACATTCAGTATTTTTTCAAAAGCCAAGTGAGACCCTTAGAAATGGAGTACTGGAGAACAATTTAAATGCATTTCATTATAGTAATGAAAATGAAGAGTCAGCTTTTTCCATATTAGAACCAGAAAATATGAATAGAGTTGGCAGCTCCTGGGACTCAGACTACTTGGATTTTCCCACAAAATACATAGATATTTCCCCTTCTTTAACATCAAGTTTCTGGACTGCTTCCTATCATTTGAAAGAAGGAACTCAAGTGTTTTCTGGGGAACCATCAGAAAAATGGTGGCTGTCATTTAATAAATTGCTTTCTTCCCCAACAGAGAGATTGCCATCCATTAGTTCACCGACTAAGTCTGACAGCATCTCTGAACAAACATCTGACATTAGGTTGTTAGGTCACAGGGCTGAAGAAATGAACTTTTCTAGTCTTGCATCAGCTTTGCAAGCACAAATCTTTAGTTCATTTATTCCAGGCCTTTCAAAGACAATTTCAGAAAGAAATGACAGGACAGTATCACAGTTGCAGTCAACTATGAACTTAGCAAACCTAACTATGTCTTCCACCACCGAATTTGATTTTGATTTTCCTTTCTCTTCCCTGGAAGCACCTTTAAGTCAACCCTCTGTATGGGTACAAGTAAGTCCCTTTGCTAAGGTACTTGAAAACTCCACAAAAAAATTAATGCTGTTTGATAGTTTGCACATACAAATTGGAACTGATACAGTAAGTGAGCAAACCAACATGACTTCCCTAAACAACAGGCAGCAGCTTGTTACTATCCTTCCAACACGTTCAGGAACCCAGACTTCACGTTCAAAGGATAACCAAGCTGCTCTCTTGACCAAAATACCAAGTAAGAGTTTGGTAAACAGTACCAGAACTCATGGATCACTGCAGTCTCAAAGCCTTTCAGTGAATGATGCTGGAACAAATCCTACTGATAAAGCAAGCAGTAAAGTGCAACTAGATGCAGATGTCTTTTTAAAAAATATCAGTTGGATGAGTTCTGACTTTCTTCCAATGACAGTGTCTTTGGAATTAAGACACCTTCTTCATTCAGCCTCAAAATTCAGAGTCAGTGTACCTCCTAACAGCTACTCCACACCTCCACTCCCACAAAGTTTTCAGAACCATCTTGATACAATTTCTCCAAGCCTGAACCCTCAGTGGGATGTAGCAGTATTAAGCTTGCCAACAACTGTAAAACTGAGAAGTCATCCAATCGCCTTAGGTCAAAACTCTGTTGAAAATCAAGGGGACAATCTGAGATACTCTCTATGGGCAGGAGAACAAGAAATCACAGGAGATAATGAAGACATAAAGAATTCTCCTGTTCTGACATCAACAAACATATTGAGGCTTTCCAAATGGGATTTGGACAGGGTGGTGTATGGATCCTTTAGTAGGCACAGAGAAGGAATATTTCCTCATAATATTGCTAGTACTCATGCCTTGGATTTTGCAAAAGCTGATTATGGACCTATTGCAAACCCCTCATCTATGTTGGAGTCATCAAGAACTGCAATAATGAATGATGCAATACCTTTGCCATATTCATCCAGTGGAGTTACTCATCACAAAGAGACCATCTCGAAGGGAATTCTGATGACACCTGCAGCCACAATCCATCACTCTTTCATGCAGTCCCGAATGCCAGCTTCTTCTGTAACATACTATCAGTCATCAGTTTCTACACGTGTTCATTCCTTGGCCAATTTACCATCTGGGACAAGCCAAAATACCACCCCTTACCCACCGCTGAATCAACTTACTAGCTCTCCTGAAGTCTTTTTATCTTGTTTATGTTACTCCACTGATCTGGGCTGCCATTGTCGACATGAGGTCAACTACAGTATGTCAAGCCATTAAGTTAGTTGTAGAAAAACATCAGATCATCTCCTCTATTAGATATTCAGTTGGTAGACTGAATGTAGAAGTAGCTGGCTTTCATCCTTTAGATATAGCACCTTTTAGAACATTAAAAGATTTTGGAATAGTAATTTAACTCTAATAGAAGGGAATTTGTAACATCATAGTGCCATTGTAGCATCATAGTGTCACTAGTCATGTGATTGCTAATTTTTGTGTACTTCTCTAAGAGACCTCTCATGAGACTATGAAGACCATACATTGGATTGCCACGTATAAATGTATACATTTTAATGCTGGTTTATTGTTTGAGATTGAAAGTCTTTTACTTACAATATTGATACAGTTTTGAGGATTCAACTTTCAAAAAGCAAAGGTTTTCCAAAACAAACTTTGGGATAATTTGTCCAACATAATTAAAATAAAATAATACTAGTACATAATTGATCATTATATTTTTGTAGTGGTGGTGGGTGTGGGGAGAATTGTTTTTCCAGGTTCCTTTTTCCTATTTTTTTTCAAATTATCTTTGGCTACTTTTCATCAATTTTCTGCCCATAAAAATATTTTTTTTCACTCAGCATTTTGAGGTGGGATTTCCACTGTTTAATTTGGAGAGTGAGAAATGATTTTTAGTTTTCACTATCTGTCACTGCAGTCTCCTGAGAGTGTTTAAAAGCATAAATTAGTTCTTTGTTCTTGTTCTTTTTTGGCCTCATTAAAACATGCTTTGGGTCACCATCTGGTGGAGATCTTGAAGCTGCTGAATAGTTTTTAGTTACTATGTTTGGTTTTAAAAATACTTTGTGTATTCCTATATTAAGGTGATTTTGTCCATATACATAATCATATAAATAAGGTAATTATATATATGATTATATGTAGATGTGTGAGAATATATATAATGCACGCTTTCTGTATGTGTGTATCTGTATAGCACATATAAAAGATATATTATACATAGAAAGTTGAATATATGTATATACAGATATATATATATCTGTATATACAAAGAGATATACATGTAAATAAGATCCAGGTCTTGGAAGAGTTTTCAACTTTCCCAAAGCCAAATCTTCTACTTCCAAAGACTTTTTCTCTCTTTTTTATTTGAAACTACTGCATTAGTAATAAAATACTGAAATACATTTTCAGATTAAATTGCACCCCAAATTCGTGCATCTGCTGAGTTAAGGGAAGGAAGAAGAGACAAATCACTAAGGAAGCAAGTTCACTCTCCTAATTTTTAAAATTTAATCATAGCTTACCTTAAAGAAGGTAACTGGCAAACCATCTTCTTGCAAAAAAAAGATTTAATATTTTATCACAGAGGATTTTTCTTACTAATCTCAGTGATCACATGGTCAATTCCATGATGAAAAGAGCCAGCAGTACTGAAGCCAGCTCACAAATAAGATGGTAACAAATATGCACAATTATAATGGGAAATACTGACTTCATGGGTTTTTTCCAGCTGCTTCTGTTTCTAGCTCTTGTAAAATGATTATCTTTAAGTTGTAAATACCACCTGGAATAAAAGATCTTTTATTTAGACTCAGAAAGATAGCGCAGTTCCTTGTCAAGAGACAGAAGGGTATTTCTGTAAAATTGTTGTCATCTCCTGTTCTGTCCTACATAGTGTATCTGTAAGATTTACGTAAGATTTTACATAAATTCATGAATCTCTGCTTGAGACCCATAACATCTTTTGGTGACAGCTCTGAACCAAGCAATGCCACATGTGTGTATACATGCAGCTGAGCTGATCAAAAAGCTGTTAAACCTCCCCCACATACTGGTAAATTGTATCCAACTGGAGCATACAGAAATTTTAATGGCTTAATGAAAAAAAAAACCAAAAAAAAAAAGACTTGTGAAAAGTACAGTTGTTTAACACAGAGGATAACTGTGAGATGCTTTGATGTTCTTTATTAGATGTGAAAAATTGTAATGCTGCCCACCAACATGAGCTTAAAGAGAATTTGTATTTAATCCATGCCATTTCAAAATAATTTTACTGAATATAAAATTGCTTCGAGCCAAGTGTTACACATTTTCTGACTGAAAGATGGTTTGTTCAGCTGCCAGTTTTGTAAAGCTAATGTGGGTTCTTCTACTGTCTGGCCATTGCCAGGCCTGACAGAAAGACTGTGCTGTGAAAACAAGACCTGGATATTCCTTCTCCGACCGAAATCTGTCCTCAGTTATCTTGTTGCTTTCAAATTACAAGCCTTATCCACTCTCAGGAAGTTTCAAGTCTAATCCGCATTGGTTGAATTCTGAATTGTAATGATACAAGTGGGAGCAGAGTTTATCCGTGTTACGGATTATTTTTCAAATTCATGACATTTTCATGAGCTTGCTTTTACACACCACGTTAAAGGCATATGCAAAATACTATTTATATGTACATTTTGATTTTCCATGTCACATTTCAACTGTCTCTCAAAATACAGAGGGGGAGGGAATTCTTGTCTAATTTGACAGGACCTCAAGCCTGCAGGGCTTGTTCACTCCAGACTTGTATAATACCAACAAGAGCTTGAGTTGTCCTTGTAGCTGGGGTTCAGCCCAATCTTTATTTTCCTCATGAAACCAAAGTCTCATTATTCAAACAGTAAATTTGTTCAACTTCTCACATTATAATGCTTTTTTTAATGGACAGGTGGGATGTTCTACAGGATATCTATAACTGTCTTTAGTTCCAGCTCCAACTCAGTGTCAAAAGTACATGATGTGGTTGCAGAGTGGGTAAGTTGAATTTTACTTCCTGTGTGATTATGAATCTGACCTGGACAGGCTGGAGAGCTGGGCAGTTAGAAACCGGTTGAAGTTCAACAAAAGCAAGTGTAAAGTCTTGCACCTGGGAAGGAACAACCATTTGTATCAGTACAGCCTGGGGGATGACCTGCTGGAGAATAGTTCAGTGGAGAAGGACCTGGGGGTTCTGGTAGATGACAGGTTGGCCATGAGCCAGCAGTGTGCCATGGTGGCTAGGAGAGCCAATGGGATCCTGGGGTACATCCGGAGGAGTGTAGCCAGCAGGTCAAAGGAGGTGATCCTCCCCCTCTACTCTGCCCTGGTCAGGCCCCACCTGGAGTATTGTGTCCAGTTCTGGGCTCCTTGGTTTAAAAAGGACAGGGATCTCCTGGAGAGAGTCCAAAGAAGGGCTACGAAGATGATTAGGGGCCTGGAGCATCTCCCCTATGAGGACAGGCTGAGTAAGTTGGGACTCTTCAGCCTTGAGAAGAGAAGACTAAGGGGGGACCTAATTAAAGTCTATAATTATCTTAAGCAGGGGATGCAGAGGGAATCAGCCAGCCCCTTTTCAGTGGTCTGTGGGGACAGGACAAGGGGCAATGGCTGCAAGTTGGAGCATAGGAAGTTCCGCACCAACATGTGGAAGAACTTTTTCCCAGTGAGGGTGACAGAGCCCTGGGACAGGCTGCCCAGGGAGGTGGTGGAGTCTCCTTCTCTGGAGATATTCAAGACCCGTCTGGACGCCTATCTGAGTGATATGTCCTAGGGAGCTGCTTTGGCAGGGGATTTGGACCCGATGATCTCTTGAGGTCCCTTCCAACCCCTACAATTCTATGATTCTATGATTCTATTGGTCTTACCAATTTAAAAAGGGAAAAGAAAAAAATAATAGCAAATAAATTCTTAAATTAATGTGTTCTCTGAAGATCTATTATTAGTTTTTTCAGTAATGAATAGCTGGAGTTACTAAACACTGTGGATAAAATATTGAAACGTCTCCACTATACTTGCCAGCTTCATAAGAAATGTAGATACTAGTTGAGATTTTGAAACTATGGAGAAATCAAAATTACCTACTGAAAGAGATAGATATCTAAGTTCCAACAGCAATATACAGAGCAAATTTTTCCTTCCCAAATACTAATGTGGTTTTGAAGTTATATTGTGATAGAAATAATAAAAATTGGGTCAGTGTTTATTTTTGTGAGGCAATGCGCTTTTCCAGTTTACCCGAATATTCTCCACTCCAGAAGTCTTATTTCCCAGGCCAGTTGTTGAAGTTCCTTGTAGCCCCTGGTATTTCAGTCCAGTTTAGCAGACATAAGCACCTTTCTGAGCCCTCTGGGTGGAGGATTCTCAAAACTCCTGCCTCTGAAAGTTCCTCCTGTCTGAATACATATATTCTCTGTCCTTTTTGATAGTTTACATAGTGGCCCTCACAAAATCTGTAAGTGGTCTTTATACCAATTACTTACATGAAAATAGGATGTCATAAATATATGGCAGTTAGTATTTATTTTTCTTTTAATAAACCTGGAAGCTTTCAGAAGCTAAGGAAACCACCTATAGTCATCTACAAACCGTGAATGCAGACATCCTGCCAAGGAAAGGATGTTCTCTTAGCGGCAGTCACCAGGTGAAGTGCGTAGGTGCCCAAGCCAAAGAATCTAGAAAGATGAGACTTGGCTCTGGCAGACTATGAAAAAGTGTTTCCCATGGAGGAAGCTGAGCAGCCATTGCCCACTCAGAATGAATAGTACAAAGGGATCATCATAAAGTTATATACTTCTAGGTGAAAACTGATGCTGTAGTTTTGTCTGTAAATCTTTTCTAAAGAAAGAGGGTTTGAGATTTTAAGATGAGAAAGAGAGGGAGAAAAGAAAATGTTTGGCATCCTGTGCACTCACCTGCTCATTCGGTCATGACCTTAGAGAGATTTCCTTCTGTCAGTTAAAGACCCCACATCTCTCACTACCATTGTACATCTAAATATGACAATCACCTCACTGAAATAGGAGTGCTCTTTACTTTGAAAATCTGAAGGAGATTTCTCAAGCGGTGCAAGGGTGAAACTCTAACTCTGTCTTAAGCAACAAAGAGCCCCATTAACATCTTGCCATTCATGTGATCAATGTCTTCCTGTTTTTCAGCTAAACCGTACTTTCCAGAACTGGAATTACACTGTGTATGTGGTCAATATCAGGTAACTTGGNNNNGGGGGGGGGGCAGGTAACAGGGGAGAGATGTTTATCCTACATTCCTTTTGAGAGTTAGACCACCCTAATTAATGTTTATTTCTTTCATAGCATCCACCCCGGCTCCGTAAAAGAGGGTGTAAGAGAAAAAAGAAGTATTAAAAGGTAACATTTTAAGAGACATTTTCTTGACAGAGGCAGTGGCTACTGTCACAGGTGGCTTTACAACAGGCTTTATTGTCTATTATTGGATTCATTTTCTGTTATTGGGCATATGCTGCCAGTCTGTAAATACACAACTGCTGGCGAGCTGAGTGCTCTGGATGTGCTCAGAAACCTAATACTAGTTATCATGTTTGTTTTGGTTTAAACCTACTGAGCTTTAAACCTTAACAGATCATTTTTTTTCAGAGCTCAGATTTCATCTGTCACCACATTGAATGGACATACCATACATACGTGGTATGATATACTCCGCTTCCTTTAGCAACCAACTTTGGTACACCAGTGTCTATCCACTGTCAGTACATTTGTTCTCTTGAACCAGAGCTTTTTGAGTTAACAGATTCAAAACACTGAAAAAAATCATGCTAGAATTGAACGCCAGACTAGTGTGAGTTAAAGTATTTACCATATGTTCTCATTTCCTGACTTCTGCTGGCTCAGAGGCACTGGAATTGGGGAGGCCTCAAAGGCAGCCAAAGAAAGTTAGATGGGTCACACCCCCTGAAAATTTGGCCCCAGGGGATTTCTTTGAAAGCGGCAGGATGATTTCTGAGGGATGTATGGGGAGGGAGTGAAATGTGGGGCCAAATTCAAGAGAGGAAACCAAAAGATAATTAGTCTTGTGAGGAATGGGCAATAAGAGGGTATGAGATGTAACTGTTTGTGCATAGGCAAATGTCATGTAGGAAAGGGCTTTAACTGCTGACTGCTGAGAACTGCCATGATAACAGCTGGTCTTTCTAATTTCTGAGATTGCCCAGTATTCCAAATTTACCATCAGGAAGTAGTTAACAGATGCTTCCAGTTTTCTACAGAGTTTACCTAGATGTGAAAAGGTTTGTAAAAGGTGCTATCTCCTTGCCACACACCCACAGCAGAAAAACAACTTTTATTGGCAAAACC
This sequence comes from Zapornia atra, assembly GCA_013400835.1. NCBI lineage: Eukaryota > Metazoa > Chordata > Aves > Gruiformes > Rallidae > Zapornia > Zapornia atra. The sequence continues at coordinate 15,509 of VZTU01030883.1, read as the reverse complement.
AATTAACTGGTATAGTGTAAACTTAGTCTCTGAACAGGCTATTTTGCTGCTTGGCCTACATTTGCAGTAGGGTCTAGTGATGTGGGTGGGATCTTTTTTTTCACACTTGTAAATGACACAGTTATGCCAGCAAAGTCTTTTTTAAGTGGAGACCATGCCTCAGGTCTTACCAACAGTCCAAGACTGATGAGGAATGTAAAGCTTTCCCCATCCTTATTCCTGCATCTTTTATGAGACTAGCATCACAGCATCTGTTCTCCCCTAGACCACACACCTGATTTCTTCTCGTCTCATCTTCCCACCATCCTATCCTCTTGACTTTGTTCCTTCTTCCTTTTCTCCCTCTCCTTTTCTTTTCCCTCCCTTTCTGACATATAGTGAATATGGTACTAAATTATTTCTAATAATGTATCACTGTTATATGGAAGTAGACCCATTCCTATCCACTTTGCTTGTCATACATAATTTCAGAGGCAATGGAATTACATGTTGCTAATATGTCGTATCATGTTTCAAGGTATGCGTGGTCTGATGAGGGACTAGTCTTCTTATGGGCTCTAGTGCATTTTGTGTCAAGGCCAAATGGCATTTTGTCATCATTCTGAATAATGTAGCTTAAATGTTAATCAATCATGTCACACAAAATGTTACTGTTCTCCAAATAATCAGTATTTTTATGCTGTGCATCTTTTCTTAGGGAAAAAAAAACAAACCCACAAACAAAATAACAAACCAGAAATCAAGATTTTGCTCGTCCTGGCAACCTGTTCAGAGTAACACAGAGATAATTAAAAACGTAATTGAGCTACATTAGATGTAACTAACAAAAATCATACTTTCTACACATTGAATATGCATATACATATGTAGAAATCTATACATACATAGCAATTTTTTTCTGTTTTTTCATTTAGTTTTCATGTCTTGCATATTTTTTCATGCATCATTTACTTCTTATAGGAGAAACATCTGGGAAAGGTTGATGTTCTCCCACTTTTAGGTCATCTGAGTACACGTCTGTCATTGTACATTGCTGCCATTCTGAAACAAAAGAAGGATCACCTTCACAGTAGTCTTTAGTGTTCCTGCGTTTAGTCACGAGGTTTCCAGTTCTTTGAGGTTCACAGAGCTGTTTCTATATTTTTTAAGGAAGAAATCTGTTGAATTTCTGAAGATCCAGAAAGCAAACTCTTCTTTTTTTTTT